>OY755253.1:38077543-38539267 GCA_963576725.1 Azorinus chamasolen | reverse complement strand
ATTAAACTAGATAGATCTTACCTACGTGAGACACAATCCGTTCTGCTATTAAAGACGATTCGTAGCACGAAATCTCACAGCATTTCTCGTTCACTGTTAAGTTCAAACTGGCTCATACCACCAGCACAAATGACTGTTTTCCATTAATGTAAAACAAAAATAACACTGAATAATTCTCGTCTGCAAAACTTGACGTCTGCTAAAAAACCAAAATTGTCGTCTGCTTCGGCTTCAATTTACAAAATATAAGTTCTTCTTTTGCATTTCACTAAAGTATTACTGGGGCCAAATAACCTTAAACCCTATTTGAACCTCGAACTACTGGAGTAAGCTGGTCCAAATGTGATTAGTTTATCAAACCACACCCGATAGCGTGTAAAGATGTAATGTTAACCACACTAAAGCTTGTTCAAACAGATTGATCACGGTCGTTACCTCGTGCCTATAATGAGTCCTGTACCTATCCTACTTAATAAGATGCCATGAGTATTGAAACGAACCCTCCCGTCACTGATGACAAGTCAGCGCACGCGCCAGCCAAGACATCAGTCAACAGAGCGACCTTTTCCAATACTCCTGTAGACTCCGTTATAGCTAATCGGCCAACCCTTTACTTAATGAACATTCATGTATGAAATGATGATATCATAAAACAAATACTGGCTGCATTTTAATGGTATATGCACAAAATAAATGTTTGCCATGACAGACACTGTTGAATCAGATGTGCATGTTTAAGATCCCATACGCAAACAGAATAGACCCTGATCAGACAACTCCTACAAAAGCCGTCTTATCCGGGTCTACTATGCTCGCAAAGACATGAAAGACGTTTTTATCAAGTAAAAGGTTAAACCTTCCCGAAACGAATAACTTTCGTCTGTGTGCTCTTTCGGGTATCAAAGAGGAAATTTCTTCTTGTCATTTCAAAAACATAATCAGACTATCAAGAAATGTATATCCTGTTTTGAGACTGGGCTACTTGGTGTCTCGTTCGGGTCCAAACTGATTGTGATGTTAGTGTCAACTGATTTCGCGAATGACTAGGCCGTCGCATTCAGAACGCATATGTTGCTTTAATGTAATACATACATTTTAGTCATTGCATATACTGTACACCAATGTCTATATAAATCCACTATCAAACAGATCAAATCCTGATCAAATGGCTCCTACAGGAGCGGTGTTATTGTGGTCAGTTCTGCTTGCAAATGCTTTATAGGCGTGGAAGACATATCTATGGGGTAAAGGGTTTTGCACTTTATGTCCTTCCATACGGGAACATGGTGGTAGTATCGAGATGTCTCGAGTTATTGGATATGTGATGATCACACTATTACAACAGTACTTTCTGAAATACAGATATACCATCGCAATAGTATTTTCTGAAATTAAACACTATCGCAATAACAATTTCTGTAATATAGAAACTATTGCAGGAGTGCTTTCTGAAATATACATACCATTGCAACAGTACTCTCTGAAATATAGATACCATCGCAATAGCAATTTCTGTAATATAGAAACTATCACAGGAGTGCTTTCTGAAATAAACATACCATTGCAAAAGTACTTACTGAAATATAGACACTCTAACAAGCATACTTTCTGAAATATAGATACTTTCAAAAGCATGCTTTCTGAAATATAGATGCTATCGCGATAGTGATTTCTGAACTATTGATACTCTCGCACTAGTAAATTTTTACCTGATGGATATACAACTAAACTATTCTAGAAGGCAATGAGCTAAACCATGTCGCCAAAGAGATAGTACCCCGCCAAGGCGTGCTGATGGTCTAGGGGGCAATGAGCTAAACCATGTCGCCAAAGAGATAGTACCCCGCCAAGGCTTGCTGATGGTCTAGGGGGCAATGAGCTAAACCATGTCGCCGAAAAGATAGTACCCCGCCAAGGAGTGCTGATGGTCTAGGGGCAATGAGCTAAACTATGTCGCCAAAGAGAACTTGTTTAAATAGAATAATATACAGTGTCAAATGACCAATGTCAAAATAGATTCCGATTGTTTAGGAAATAATTTATTATGCGGTATTCAAAGTGCTTTATATGTACATGCATATTATTATGATTCTGCCATACCTTATTCATTAATAATTTAATCATTTATTTGTTTCTTTGTTCATCTGACAACATATTATTTTTGTTGTAGTTGTCTGTCGGTAACCGACGATGACCACATCTATGTGTGCTTCTTTGATGTCCCCTGTGACTCCTCAAATCGGAGCTGGAATCGCAGAGACATCAGCATACATCAAAATAACAATCTATTGCAGATGTTGATGTCTAGTTCCCCTCACAGCAGCAAGACGTGATCTTTTACAGTATTCAAAGGCTGTTATGAAAAAGCAAAGCAGCACTATTCTACAGGAGCTTACAGTTTAGTCATTACAGATAGTGTACACCAATACGTATACAATTCCACTATCAAACAACAAATCCTGATCAAATGTCTTCTACAGGAGCGGTCTTATCTGGGTCTACTCTGCTCGCAAAGACATGCAAGACGTTTTTATCAAATATAAGGGCAACCCTTACCGAAACGAATAACTTTCGTCTGTGTGGTATTTCAGGTATCAAAGGGGAGATTTCTTCTTTTCATTTCAAAACCATAATCAGACTATCAAGTAATTTGTCTCCTGTATTGTTATATTACCACCTGCCTTACAGACCAATAATTAGACATTATTTTGATGGACAATTAACCCTTCGCTTGCTATTCACGTCAATATACGTACCTGTGAATAGTGAAGACCCAGATGAGAGACAGCTCCTGCAGGAGCTGTCTCATCAGGGTCTGCACTATTTACAAGTTGGTTATACAACCAGTGCACTCCACAGCAGTGATTGCACAGCACAATACTTGTACACAGTGAAGATATATGTAATTATACAACAGGGCATAGGTAAAGAAGGAGAAATGTGTTTTAAAATTCAGCAAGAGAAGGGTTAAGACAGCTTCTACTGTAGTAAAACATAAGTTTGGGCGAAAACTTCTCGATTATAACCTGCATTCAAAACACTGAATACTATTCAGTATTTTCTTCGATGAAAATGCATTGTCTTCTAATCGTCTATCCGGAATGTACGTTGTGTGTTTATTTACCCTCTTCATTCTCTACAAAACCATCTTCGAGACGGTCCTAAACTGTGATCACCACGTAAGGGATGGGAGATAAATCTAAGAGACAAGTCCTATAATGAGTAGTTATAATACGAGCGTAGAATATTTTGTAAACATGGCATGGATTAGTCGATGATCTAAAACATACCCAGCAAGGTTGCTGTTGTTGCACGGTTTGTTGGAGGAATTCAGACCAAGATATGTACTTGCATACTCAACTATTTTATCTCACATTTATAGTGGTTCATTCCATTATTTTGCGAATTCAGAATTATCTCTATTTATACAACATATTTGTTTGGTGGAGAAAATGGTAACTTTAGTACTTGAAGTTCGCCACTCCCTATCAATGGCTCTGTAATTGACGCTCATCATTAGTATAAAAGTATACTCTAATCTGACGCTAAATCTTCGATTTGTCATGTAACTATACTCACGTGAATATTTCCAAATGGCCCGGATGAACTCCTCTCTATGTACGGCTCATATGAACAATTTGGCTCATAATTAATACTTTATTTGCTAAAAGTAAATATCAAACTTATCGCATTTCGTTTTGCTCCGGGATATGTAGAAACCAAATAACAAACCTCATATTAGCCGTTTAGAAGGTTTCTGAACTACAAACAAATTGGCTTGTTTTCGAAAACAACGGTTCATATTCCCAGATGATTGTAATATGTAAATCGGATAACGGCATTATCCCAGCGTTACGAATAGCTGCAAAATACACTGACACCGCTTCTAACATTAATCCAGCTGAACTATGCGCACAATACTGGCGCATCCATGACTGTCTTTGCAAACAATTGGATTGAGATGAGACGAAGTTTGCAGACAACAAATGAATCAAGATGAGAACCCGAGCACCTTGCTGTCACAACAGGATCACATCTGCTGGACACATCACTTACATTTGAGAAACAACACTAAATGAACATACATGCTTAGTTACATGTTACTAAGCGTCTCATAGTGTCATGATCCAAGCGCCTGATCGCTCTTAGCATTGAATAGCCTTTAACATCTTATGCCAATTGCCCCTCGATAGAAAATAATCTCTGGCAATTACTTTGAATGAAAGTCTTTCATTTAGAAATCAGCCTTTATTATGCTGTGCGTGTATTCAAAATGTCGCTTCTAATTATGCTGTGCATACATTCAAAATACGTACAGTGAAACCTTTCTCTATAACGACCACTAAATTACACCAAGTATTTTTGTTGAAGACAGGTAGCTGCTTAAAGCAAGGTGAAAATAAACAGAACGCTCCTATAGGAACGTTCTGTTTTTATTGCTTTCGAAGAATGCAATGTAGCAGTCGGACGTTTTTCTTTTTACGGCAAAGATTTCACTACTTCTTGTGAACATGCGCAAGAAAAAAATAGTTCTCTTTAGTTTTGTTGAAAAATGTTCATGAATTTATTTACTGAATACTTCGCTTTGTCAGATAACTTCTAGTCTACACAATATCAACCTTTTAAAAGTACAAAAATGAGGCATGCAGGAAACACCACATACAGAACAAACACTCGCCCGAACAGCAACACAAGGAAACAGCAAATGTACATAGGTAGAAAAAACAACAAGAGACGCAAAAAGACAAAACAAACATACAATAGGAGGAAGATGGAAGTACCGCCTTGGAACGGTCAGTGACAAAAGTCACCGGGGGTTTAAACCGGTTTATGGGCGCCCAACCTCACCCTTATTCCATCCCCATCCTAAAAGACAAACAGTGTTAATAAACGTATCCCCTCTCCGACTAATCTACAACATCCGCGACAGCAAATACAGTGGTAAAGTGCATGTATAACAAAAAAACATTTAATTGAACATACTGTATCCACCTATTGCTAGTGTACTCAATGATTGAGCTGCAAACAGAGTAACTGTAGAAAAGTAATAAAGGGTACGACAAAAATGAAATAGTACAGATATCCGACGTTCTCCTTCCATTTCTGGATTTAAGAGGTCGCCTTCATAGAGTACTAAACCTTTCTTGTCGGCGTACATGCAAAGAGGCCAGCGTGATTGCCAACTGTAAAAGGGTTCACAACCAAACATGCAGTATGTTGTAGTAATACAGGATCATATCCCTTTTTAATGAATTGTTTTATATATTTGATGAACAAAGTGAGAAAATGGGTATGTCCAATAATTTTACGAAGTTTGTAAATCACATCACCATAAAATTCAGGATGTGAAATACCGTGTCGCTAAAGTACCTTGAGATTACATTGGTACTTGCCAATAAGCGAGAGATTTCGATAGTAAAATTTAGAGAAAGTTTTTCTTAGTTTATGGTATCTATATCCTTGTTTAAGCAGTTTTTCAGTTAAAATGATATTTCGACTGTTAAAATCGTCAATAGATGAACAAGCTCTAGCAAAACGAATAAAAGTACAAAAATGAGGCATGCAGGAAACACCACATACAGAACAAACACTCGCCCGAACAGCAACACAAGGAAACAGCAAATGTACATAGGTAGAAAAAACAACAAGAGACGCACAAAGACAAAACAAACATACAATAGGAGGAAGATGGAAGTACCGCCTTGGAACGGTCAGTGACAAAAGTCACCGGGGGTTTAAACCGGTTTATGGGCGCCCAACCTCGCCCTTATTCCATCCCCATCCTAAAAGACAGTGTAAATAAACGTATCCCCTCTCCGACTAATCTACAACAACCGCGACAGCAAAGTTGAGATATATAAACCCCGTAAGATGGAGCACGGGGAACATCCCCGTCAAGATGAGGAAAATTTACAATATTAAAATCAAAATCATCTCTTTTGTCATATATTTTAGAAGAAATCATTCCATTATTAATTTTAAGGTCTAGGTCAAGAAACGCTGCATAATTGTCGGACGGGTTAGCTTTATTCAATTTGAGTTCTTTAGGATAAATTGTAGGAATCAGAGCATCAAAGAAAGGGTTATCTAAGTTAAAAATATCATCCAAATATCGACAAGTTTCATTGAAGGCTTTTATAACATCTTCTTGTGATTGAGGATTCAAACTCAACATGAAATCTCTCTCATAGCAGTACAAAAACAAGTGGTGCACAATTCGTACCCATGGGAATACCAATTACCTGACGGTATATAGCATTCCCATAACGTACAAATATGTTATCCAAAAGAAAGGTTAGTGCTTCGCAAACTTCTGAGCAAGTCCAATTGGTGTAATATTTCATTTGCTCGTCAGTAAAGAAAGCTTTTTCAGCATTACATGCCAAGAATGATGTTTTTTCTCGGGCAAATACTTTCTGGATCAAGTTAGTAAGCTTATCCTTAATTAAAATATGAGGAAGAGTTGTGTACAGAGTAGAAAAATCGTACGTGCTTACAGTGGATGCAAGATACCTTTTGTTCTTAAGTTTGTTTAAGACTTCTGAAGAGTTCTTAATAGACCAGAAGAGATTTATTCCAGAATTTTCATAAGTCTTATCACAGTAAAATTTTACATGTTCCTTTACCTTCGTTAAACAAGAAGTCAAAAGTATAGACAATTTAGTAGTTGTACATGAACTAGAATTTGCAATGAAACGCGCTTTATATGGTTTTTTATGTAGTTTTGGTAACCAATACATAGTAGGAAGTTTATGTTGTGTAATTTTAATATCGGTTCCAAATTGTTCACACTTTTTGACATGCTCTGAAATGATGGTCTTTTCGTCAGTGGTAACTGAAATGTATGACTTGGTATTAATAATTTCCTGCTTCAAGACATCGATATAATGTAATCGTCAAATAATAATCACATTATTTGATGCCTTATCAGCAGGAACAAACACGTATTTTGAATGGAAGTCCTGTAAACCCTTTTTAAGATGTCTAAATGAAGTTCTAGGTTTAGGTGGAAGAAGGTGTTTATTAGAGCTGTAAAAGGAAATGCGTTTATCAATTATATCAAAAATTAGTTTTTTCCAACAAGAAAGGGCATTAGACTCAACATGTTCTCTTCGACACCATTTAATACTAAACTTTTGTAAAGCCTCCGCAATCTGAACTCGACAAGAGTTAAAATCTATCAAGGATGGTATTCTATATTTGGGACCTTTATTCAAAAGAGATCGTAGACGTTTATCTTTAATTATCTCAAAATTACCAGTAATCACATGACCAGCCGGAGAATAGCAAAATTTTGAGGTGGCGCAATCTCAATTATCAGGAATATTATCATTAATATTAAGGTCGGCCACAATTTTATTATAGTTGAAAATTGTGTTTCTGATGGGTTTGTTATATTTGTAGCAGATGATAGGTGGTTCTGTATTTTTAAAGTATTTAGGAATAGTGTCAATTACATTTTTGTCTCTAAAAATACTTTGGAGGTCAATAAAATCAATACCTTTATTAAGCTTGAATTATTGAATATACTAAAACAAAACGGGAAAAAATCTCGGCATGACTAAACACCGGATTTGACCGGATATGAAGTTCATATCCGCGGATATGAGTTGCGCAAGCCTAAAAAATCAGCCACAAAGACATTAATCATATACACGGATATGAACATCATTCCTGGTGTTTGTCAAACATTGTTTTCGCAACACATTGGCGTTTCTACAGCAGCAATAGCTTGTCTATAAATTATAAATTTCTTCTCCGCCGATAGCGAAGACTTCCAAACTAGAAAACCTGTTGTGTTTTTTTCATTGATCAATTACCTCTCCGCCGATAGGGAGGGAGAGGGCAATTTTTATATCGACACCGTGTATGGGATAAACCGTGAACCGCATTCCGTCTTACCTAGAGTAATCCGTATAGCATTTATGAATCACAGTGTTTGTATTTTCGCTTTCATACCCAGAGTATCGCAATAATTTATTTTCTATTAGCGTAAATTTACTGATGAAACACGATAGGAATGACAACTTCTCGGCCAGTATTAACAGGCTAGTATGCGTACAAGAAAATAATTGATGCAAAGCATCAAAAGGCGCGTATTACTGAATAATAATCAAACCTATTTTACATAATATTTAAGTAATGTCAACAAAATGTCTAAATGTTTTAGATCTACTCATATGGCCTTAGTAACACAACAACTTTCTTCAGTTTCATCACAATTGGCCATTGAAACGGCAGCCGTTTTAGTCGGGTGGCCCTAGTTATACATTAACCCTTTCAGTATCACACTGGACCCCTATCCCCTTTCAGGTTAAATATTCATGTAAGAAATAATGACATCATGAATATTTATCAATCCACTTTTTATAATGGCATAATCACACATATATCCAATTTCTAATCTGAACAATTTCTTAAGTTCAAAGCTTATTGCAGGCCTAGAGTAATGCTGAAAACTCCTGTAGGTATTTTAGACATGCTAGTATTTTTTCATAACAACTCCGTACTGTATATTATCCAATTCGAGATATCATCTGTATGTCTAAATCAAAGGCCTGAATGGCCATAATGGCGTTCGGATTTGATATGGATGTTATGTGTAAGGGGGGAAATTGATGTACACGTTAATAACAATAACGTCTTGGAATTGATAACAGTATTAATAACAACACATTTTTGTGAAACACTATGCCCCTGATTGTGACATTTAACTGTTATATAACATTGATTTTAATAAGCCCCCCCTCCCCTCAACCCCCCCCCCCCCCCAAAAAAAAAATAAAATAAAAAAAATAATGTTCGCCTCTGTAAGTTGCATAGGCATGCCAGGTTTGAAGTATGTATGTGCAATGGCTACAAAGTTATTGCCAACATTAAAGTTTGAGCCAAGCCAACAAACCAACAAAGTCAGCCCCCTCCCCCACCCCCTTGATTGGGGGCATAAAAATATGACAGACTGAAACAAAAGGAGCCATCTCATGATCTGCTGTTTATATATAGACATGCTTCTAGTTTCTACTATGGCAAAAGAATATCTTAATTATATTCATGATGTCATTATTTCTTATATGAATATTCATGAAGTAGAGGGTCAATTAATGCTTTCATGTTCAAAGCTGATGCAAATGATGTCATTATTTCTTATATGAATATTCATGAAGTAAAGGGTCAATTAATGCTTTCATGTCCAAAGCTGATGCAAAAACTGAAGCACAGCATCAAAATGATACAAAGGCTACCTATAATCCTACAATTTTTGTTCAACTAATTCTTACACATAACATTTATTTTTCCATGTTCAGCACTCGTTTATTTTGAATAAATGTAGTCTGCTTACAAATTGGAAGGTAGACTGTTTTTATTTTTAATTACTTAGTAGATCCATACATGTACATACAATTACGGTAGTTGTTTGGAACCTGGTGAAACTCAAATTCAGAACTACAGTCTGAAGTAGAGTTGTAAGCTGGGAAAGACATTTCAACAAATTGCTACCTACTATCGCTTTTACACGACACAAACGTCTTGAGCAAACGACAGTGTCGGCGACTCGGCGGTTACACGATACATAGAAGAGACTCTTATTTTCACAGTTGTTATTGACACTGGAATATAATTTGATTGAATATGTGTTGAAAACCTTCTATGGATAATACTTACTTTGATAAGCCGATAGAACCCCGTGTTTTTACGGTTTTACTTCTTGTAAGACTTAGACTTGTGTTGAGGTTGGGTGCCATAGTCAAAACACGCTGTTCGATGCGTGATAAATGTGTATATGGGAATTCCGCATTTCATTGGTTGATTATTTTAGATTTCTTTGACCTTGTCCTTTATGAAACTTCCTATTTCTAATTTTGAGTACGGGTCAAACGGAAATGACCGAATACGATGCAAAAAGCAGTTTGATTGGCTGAAGATGTAGGTCTATATGCTAGTCAGTTACGAATGTGTATAAAAATGCAATCGGAAACCTCGGCTATATTCCTTCTGCTTTAGAACGCCAAGGTGTTGCGAAAACCACGGTAAAAATATTCGTTCGCGTCTTCTTCTTCTTCTTCTTCTTCTTCTTCTTCTTCTTCTTCCGATTAAAGTACAGGGCCCACTCTGGAGCATCGACGTACTTGGAGTTTATTAAAATTCAAAACTTTTAAAAAATTTATCTTTGTGTAGATTAGTAGTAATTATCTCACACAGCGAATTATTATTAAATACATGAAGAGTAAACAAATACATGAACATTTTACAACCAAACTAGTGCAGACTTGAAGAAAACTATTTTGTCTTGCGCATGTTCACTGGACAAGTGAACTCGTTGCCGTAAAGAGACCGACTGCTATATGGCGTTCCGAACGCCATAATAAAATGCCAAAGAGTATCATACGTAACTGTAGCCTTGACACTTTGAACCTAGAGTAACTGGCCATCTCAACAAGATCCAAATTGCCTGACGTACAGTAACAGTGATTGTTCATGTAAGTGACATGACGATTAATTAGTGGCATTTTCGTAATGAAATTTGAACAGTGGAAGCTTTCACCATTACAGAAACTTTGCATCAGATCTATATTAGTTCATAAGTAAACAGAGCAGATTCAGCAGGAGCCATCTATTTGAGTTTACTCTAGGTTTACCCTGTTTGCAAATGTGTATCTATGAAGTAAAAGGTTATGCCTGGGTCTTAAATCATGCTCTAGCATAAAATATATTAATTAAAACCACTAATGATAAACCGCAGTTCTGCATTCAATTACAATACTTAAGAGCTCCTTTCGCGGGATTTAGTACTGTGGCGAATGCAGCAAGTAATCCGTTTTCTCGGTAAATCATGTAAATGTCATCAATATATTAATTATGTGTTCATATATCCAGGCTTATATCAGTATATTAATGCCAAATATATTTAAAATATAATTATGTTCATTGGCAACTAATTAGTAGCCGTTATTAATCTTTAATAACAAAATGCTGTCAGTCCAATTTTCAAGAATAAATTGGAATATAAAAGTTGGGATTCATATAATTTTATGATCAGTGGAATTCATGGTGGAGTTTTCATAGAATAAAACATCATGTGGATTATTAGGAATTTACTGTTCATTTGATATCATTATGAATCAACCAAGATTTTGGATTAATCTGTGTGTGTTTGCATACATGTATATAAAACCGAACAAAATTTAACTAAAATTACATATTAACAGTAGTTAAAATTCTAGAATTTGTAATTAATAACGAGGGTAGTGGTTTGAAATACACAACAGCATTTGATATTTCTTTGGTATGAATTGAAATGAATTGAAAGATGGACACTGTCACTCAACATTGCATTTCTGACTTGTTGAGGTCAAGGACTGTCTGGGTGTCACTAATAACCACTTTGCTTATGGTTTGACTGTTGCTACAGTCTGTCATATTTTAGTATTACATTAAATAATTCCAAGACGTCAAAAAATGGTGATTAACATGTACAGCAACGTCTTCCCTTACACTTAACATCCATATCAAACTCGAAAGCAATTATAGCTCTTCAGGCCTTTGATTCTTTCACCTTGCTTTAAGCAGCCTGCTCTAAATACCAACTAATTAACACAATTTAGTGGTCGTTATAGAGAGGTTTATTGGCCGTTATAGATAGGTTTAGTGGTCGTTATAGAGAGGTTTTACTGTAAAAGGAGGTCAAACAGTATGGATCCTCACGAGACGCTGGGTTACGCCATTTTTCATCTGGGTTCAAAGTTTTCATTATTTATGTAACGACGGATTCGCTGTGTAGGAAGCATACTGTCAGGGGTACTCACACTGAGCGTGTCCTGGCTAGCACTGTCAGGGGTACTCACACTGAGCGTGTCCTGGCTAGCACTGTCAGGGGTACTCACACTGAGCGTGTACTGGCTAGCACTGTCAGGGGTTCTCACACTGAGCGTGTACTGGCTAGCACTGTCAGGCGTTCGCACACTGAGCGTGTACTGGCTAGCACTGTCAAGCGTTCGCACACTGAGCGTGTACTGGCTAGCACTGTCAGGCGTTCTCACACTGACCGTGTACTGGCTAGCACTGTCAGGCGTTCGCACACTGAGCGTGTACTGGCTAGCACTGTCAGGCGTTCGCACACTGAGCGTGTACTGGCTAGCACTGTCAGGCGTTCGCACACTGAGCGTGTACTGGCTAGCACTGTCAGGCGTTCGCACACTGAGCGTGTACTGGCTAGCATCTGCAAAACTATTTTGGATCAAGATGAGACACTGACTTACACATCATGGCTCAAGGTCTTACACATCAGGGATTAAGCTCTTACACAGCAGGGGTCAAGGTCTTATACATCAGGGGTCAAGCTCTAAAACATCAGGGACCAAGCTCTTAAATACCAAGCTCTTAAATACTCAGTCAAAAGTTTCTTACATAAACGCTTTTAACAATTTTGCCGACAGAGACCCAGATCGGATTATAATAGATAAAATTCTACAGTTTCTGCAATACCAAACGCTGATATGAACATATGTCATTATTAAAATAAAGTTAATAAATGTTCTTGATTTACTTATTTCATCCATGTACATGTATGTTCAACTGGATCAGGGTTGGTGATTTCCCTGTTCAATATTCATGCAAGAAATAATGACATCATAAACATTGATTAGATAAAAAAAATTGAACATGTGACATTTCTGCTCAGCCAGAAGCTGTCGAATCGGATCTATACTATACCATCTGATCTGAGTCTACTCTGTTTGCAAATGTGTGAAAAGCCGTTTATATGAGGGAAAGAATTAAATCTTGAATAAATAGGAAGAAAGTAAAACGTGTAACATGGTTTTAGCACAGTTTATGTTTTCAGATCGTCATGGACAGTTTGTCTAGGTATGTTCCTGTCTAAACTAATAAAAACCCATTTCCCAACGGAACAAGTGTCTTTTTTTCTTTCAACACTATGATGCAATTTCCTTATAAACCTTGACATTTCATATCCATATGAGGCGATGGCTATCCTCAAATCTTAATAGGGTCTAGTTGTTTGTTGTTGTTTTGCATTTATGTATGTTGTTTTGTTTATTTGGTGTTTCTTTTGTATTATGTTCCTGTCTTTGACAATAAAGAAGAAGACAAGCATGCCATATGAATTGAAGGCAATAGTAATAAACTATTTCGTTGCCAAACTTTGTCATCTGCTACTATTTTTATTCTTTTTTCTTCAAAATTGTTTAAATAAAAAGCCACAGTAACAAACATTTTTTTATCCTAATGAGATAACAAATTACTCGGTATTCATCTGGATCCAAACTGTTATCATAGGTATTTAGAGAGGCTACATTGGCAGCGAGAGGGTTAATCCGCTGTGAAAAGAAAGTCATCTTAAAATTTGAGCTTGCGCTACCTCTGATTAATTCGTTTGGCGCCAACGTTCTAATTGCCGTCTGCAATTTGGTACGATAAGGAAATGAGATAAATAAATGCAAATTTAACTGGAATAAAGCACAGGTATAGAAATAGAGATTGAGACAAAAAGTGAAGTCCCTGGTCAGACGCCGCCTTGAAAAGGCGGCGTCTGATCTGGGACTGCACTATTTGTCGTGGTGAATAAAGGCGACATTGGCGGTAAAAAGGGTTAATCAAGCTTTTAAGACACTATTGACAGAGTGTCAGACGGCTTTGATCCTGGAGAGACGCTGAGTTCCTCGGGTTTTCATTTGAATTCAACCTGTTTACAAACGAGAGTTAGGTCGGCAATAGCAGGATATGTGTTAAAGTAACAGTCTCTTCTTGCCCCGCATTTTAAAAATGCTTAACCCTTTTACCACCGAAGTCGCAAAAATGCACCACGACAAATAGTGCAGTCTCAGGTCAGACGCCGCCTTTTCACGGCGGCGTCTGATCAGGGACTTCACTTATTGTCTCAATCTCTATTTCTATATGTGTGCTTTATTCCTTTGAAATTTGCATTTATTTATCTCATTTCTTTATTTTACCATATAATTTCTAAAAATTCGATTCCAGATGACAATTAGAAATTTTGCGCCGAAAGGGTTAACAAATACATAAATATTTTGTATATATCCTGAAAAGAAGTATATTACAAGAACTTTGGAGAAGACAACACTTTCATGTGGTTGATATCGAATAGTCACCGATGTATTAGTGCTTATTCGGCTAGCGTTTTAGCTTCGTAATTGTTCGACCTCGGTAGATAGTATTTTGGTGTACAACAAAAAGATAAGTATAGACGAAAACGATATTTTGGTATCACCGGGGCATGTTTCGATATAAATTCAGACTGCGTACCCAAATATTAAAATCGTCATTTCTCCACCAAATTCATTTCTAAAGAGTAGTCACGGTAAAAGGCTTGGTGGAGAAATAAAGGAGCTATACGCATCTTATCTGGACCTCTGATAGTCTAGCACTGTAAGTATTTAAAACTTTGTCTGGTCTAATCTCCGGCAATTATTTGGAATGGAAGTCATATATGTAGAAATCAACCTTAACTATGCTGTGCATGCATTCACAAACTCGAGTGGATTATGTTGTGTATACATTTAGAACTCAGGCTCCGATGTTATAAAGTTTTTTGCTTGAGTCTGAGATCATTCTCAAGTATCTGACCTATCAGATACTTGAGAATGATCTCAGGCTCAGACTCAGAAGTTTTATAACCTTGGACCCTGGTCTGATTATGTGGAATATACATTAAGAAATCAGGCGGTATTGTATTATACACTAAAACCCCTCTAAACCAGATATCAAAGTTAGCATAAATATTGGTCTTGGAGACAGGTGGCAGCTTAATGCAGGGTGAAAGTCATGCAGAAAACTCATCTAGGAGCTTTCTGCATGACTTTCATCCTTCACAAACAGCCACCTGCCTAAAAGTATCTATTTCTTCTCTACTAGAATTCCGGTTTAAAGCGGTTTTACTGTATATACATTTACTTACATGTACATGTATATATATGTTATTATGCTATCTACACATTTGGAAATCAACTTTGAGTATGTTGTGCAAATATGCGCTTTCATTATTATCTGTATACGTTTAGAAACCATGTGTGATTATTGTCTATATAAACATTTAGAAATAATGTGAGATTATGGAAACATTCAGAAATCAACTATAATTATTTTGTGCATATATTAATAATTAGAAATCAACTGTGAGCATTGTGTGTATTAATTAAGAAAGTCGCTGTGAGTCACATCATTCGCTGTGATTATGGTGTGCATACATGTAAAAATGTGCTGTGATTATGTTCTGTAAACATTTAGAAATTATATGTACAGTACAACCTCTCTATAACTGCCACTAAATTACATCAAGTATTTTGTGTTAAAGGCAGGTGGCTGGCGGCTTAAAGCAAGGTGAAAGTAAAACAGAACGCTCCTATAAACGCTCCTATAGGAGTGTTCCGTTTTACTTTCATCTTGCTTGGAACGTTCTGTTTTACTTTCACCTTGCTTTACGCAGCCACCTGCCTAAAATACCAAATAATTAACACAATTTTGTGGCCGTTATAGAGAGGTTTTACTGTATATATTCAAACCTCGCTGTGATTATAATATGTATATATTGAAGCATTAGCCGTGATTACGTTGTTTATATGCTCAAATATACGCTGCAATTTTGTTGTGTATACATGTAGAACTTGATTATGTTATACATACATTAAGAATTTTGCCTTGATCATGTTGTATATACATGTACATTAAGAACGTCGCTATGATTGTGCTGTGATATAAAGTTTGAACTCCGCTGTGATTTTGATGTGAATATATCTAGAAATAAACAGTGATAATATATTGTGTTTATTTAGAATTAAGCCGTCAGTTGGACTGCAACTGTCGATCTGTCAGCACTTTGTAAAACATTATATCCAGACGATGCATCAACTTATGGCCAGAATGTTTCGCGATATATTCATATGTATATCATATGTAAATCAAATCATCTCTTAATAATGTCTGATTTATTTCTCCTTCAAAGATTGCGCTCTGACCGCTCCTTGCCGTCGTCTATTTTCGAATATTCATTTGAAGTGGTCATTCTTTTTGCCTATATATCATCTGCAATAACAAAAAGGTGTGAAATAAAAAGCACAGACTCTAATCCGAAAGTCCCATTCAGGAGCCCTCTGGTCTAGGTGGACGTTGTTTTCTTAAGTGTTTCCCTCCATAGTGTCATTAGAGAGAAGTGCGATAATGCCTGTAACGAAAGAAGTGTTGAAAGTAACCACTTGTCTGAATCTAGACTTCATTGATTCTCATCTGGGCTTAATATAAAACTTTTAGGAGATCTGTCATTACACTGGATGATCAATTTGAAACATGCTTCTTCGTCAGGGTAAAACGATCTTCTTTCGTTGCTATTAGCAGTTTTCTCTATACTCACGCATGCTTTTACATTTGCAAACAAAGTAGACCCAGATCAGACAGCTCATATAATAATGCTCTCGGATTCTACATATTAAGACATTGCCAACTATTCATATGTGAATTCGCCATTGTATCAAATGATACCATTATTTCTTACATAATTATGCATGTGGTAAAAGGTTAAATGATAATTATGTACATGTATATAGGCTGAACTCAATTACATGGTCTTGCAATGTTTTACTGTTTACATGTTATATTAGATAATGTTACTTGACTGTCTGTATTACATTTATGTATATTTGTTTTTATTTTAGGGTCTTCTGTAAGATTGTTATTTTTACAACCCTTTCCCTGTTTTATATGTACTCCAAATTTTAATATCTACTGAATATCCATGCACAAAATAGTTATACATGTAATGAAATATGGAAGATGTTTCCAATGCATGGAACAAATTGCATTGTTCTGCGCACAGAATAATATACGGGAAGAACCACCGATCTACCACTTGCCAGCTCAGCTGGAAGGCTTCCTCATGCCCAGGCCGGGATTCGAACACAGAATAATATACGGGAAGAACCACCGATCTACCACTTGCCAGCTCAGCTGGAAG
Organism: Azorinus chamasolen; assembly: GCA_963576725.1. Taxonomy (NCBI): domain Eukaryota; kingdom Metazoa; phylum Mollusca; class Bivalvia; order Cardiida; family Solecurtidae; genus Azorinus; species Azorinus chamasolen. Next base: position 38,522,283 of record OY755253.1, on the reverse strand, counting down.
GCTTCCTCATGCCCAGGCCGGGATTCGAACTATCTCGGTGAGGGGCTTAGTGATTGTAGGTCGAAGACCATAATAACCCGGTCCCCTGTACTTATAAAATTAAGCTTTAATTGTCAAATAAAACCGAATCTGATTTGTAGATCAATAACCAGAGTTAACTCTTTCTATCACATAACACTTTTTCTCGCCTTTACAAACGGAGTAGGCACATTGTAGTAACGTTAAATGTCGCAACGGCGCTAAATGTCGCACTTGATGTTATATGTCGCAAGGCTGACGCTAAATGTCGGAACTAACGCTAAATGTTACAAAACCTCTTGACGTTATATGTCGCAACTGTCGACGTAATATGCCACAAGGCTGACACTAAATTTCGGAACCAACGCTAAATGTAACAAACCTCCTGGCGTTATATGTCGCATCTGTAACGCCAAATGTCGCAACAAATGGTACTGCCTCTATATGTCGCAACATCAACGCTAAATGTTGCATTACTTTATAAGCACACTTTTGTAGTATTACTTCCTGGTGTAAGCTCCTAACGTTTCCAGAAACAGTGAGCTAGGGTTTACCGGGATAAACCAAGTACGACCGTAAAGGCCCAGTCTAACTGTGCCGGTTTTAGATACCGATGTACCCCGGTTCAGATGTGGGTCATTTTTGTTGATTAATAAAACTTCAATCAAAACAAATTAAAACAAGAGTCGGAATCCCTCAGCGGAAAATCCGACGACCATATATCGGACTTATGTAAATAGTACCGAAAGGGTATGGATGTTACCAGAATCCGAGGACCTTATGTCGGACTTCTATTGCATAAAGACACCATGTATGAACAAATGCGTCTGGATTGACAGTATGCCATATCTCACATACAACAGGTACTGTATATACGAAAAAATGTTACTTTCGGTAGTTAAAGGTGTGAAAACTGCAGGTTAAAGCTATCATAAAGCCATAAAAAGTTGAAATTTGATGAAATAATAATACAAAAAGAATTGTTCATGGTTTGAATATTCATTAAAAATCACATGTCTTTGGAAACATGTAATTCGTTCTGTATCGAACTGTTTAAACGTATTAAATTTGATATAAACTGAATTTTCAAAACCAAATCGCTTCATATACTTCTGCATACGTAATCCGAATTAGTATATGAACGACTGGTTTTCCCTAGGGTTCTGTTTACGGTCTCCGGACATGCCTTTCACATCTGTATAAGCAAAACAGACCCAAATCTGCTCCAGTCGGTTCTGTTTGCTGATGAAATAATATAGGTATAATTTTAGGGTTTCAGCGATGCCAAAAGGAATAAATTACGTTCATATATCATCACAAAAATTCATTTAATTATATTCATGATGTCATATTCCTTATATAAATAATTTTGAGGTAAACGGTTCAACCCTGATGATACGTGTACCTCATGCTATATGTGTAAGTAAGCAGAGTTTCATCGTCTACATTGTTTACTTGAATCATGTACTGTATTGAATACCATTTATTCGTATTTCTCCGCCATGTAAAGGCATTAACGCTTTGAATGCTGAAAATGGGATTGGTTCATCAGTATCTAGCAATAGAGTACGTTCAGTATGACATGGTATAACGTGGTTTGAACGACAAAGAGTGCAGACCCTTAGCAGAGGGCTCTTTTAGAGTCTAGATATGCGCTGATGTTCTGAAAATTAAATGTTTCTATTTTTTTGCAGTAATAAACAATACTGTCATAATAATATTATACTTTAACACCATAAATATTCCTGAAAGAAATAAAGACCCTTCTCTTGCTGAATTTTAAAAATACATTTCTCCTTCTTTACCCAAGCCCTGTTGTATAAATTACATATATCTTAACTGTGCACAAGTATTTCGCTGTGCAGTCACTGCCGTGGGTTGCACTGGTTGCACAATCAGCTTGTAAATAGTGCAGACCCTTATGAGACAGCTCCTGCAGGCGCTGTCTCATCTGGATCTTCACTATTTACAGGTAGGTATATTGACGTGAATAGCAAGCGAATGGTTAGGTGTTATGATAGCACATTGACATAGCTCAGGGATTTTAGCCATGGCAGAAACTGAAGAACCATGTCCATATTATAGCATAAGCAAACAGAGCAGATCATCATCAGAAGGTTCCTACAGGAGCCGCCTGATCTGGGTCTACTCTGTTTGCAAAGGCTTAGAAAGGCATATTTATAGAGTAAAAGGTTAACCGTTCCTCGCGAACTCGTCCTCGTATATAACTACATGCATTACAAACCAATCCAATTATCATTTTGATCGTGTACTGGAATATTTATTTTGTCAACATGGCCTTTGGAAAATAATTTCGGAAAGCGAATAGTGCAGACCCTGATGTGACTACTTCCCGAGGAACCATGCCAAGGTCTGGTGTGTTTTTCACTGTCTATCTTATGAAAATCCTGGGCAAACATGGGTTAACCCTTATCCAGTATTTCGAGGTATGATAAAAAAGCGTTCTGCCCCATTTCATCCCGGTTGGTAGTTTCTCATAATATTAAAATTTAGATATTGAAACAGCTCGAAGTTTAACCCTTTTTCTGCCAATGCCGGATCTGTGATTACCTATGCAAACAGTTTGGATCCAGATGAGACGCCGAGTAACTCGGCGTCTCATCAGGATCCAAACTGTTTGTTGCTGTTACTATGTTTTTGAAACAAAAATGAAGAAAATCAAAAAAATGAAAATTTGTAGCAGACGACAAAGTTAACAGACGACAGAGTTTGGTAGAGAAAGGGTTAACCCTTTGATTTCGAGAAACGAATGGACCACCATTTACAAACAATATAGAACCAGGTCGGAGAGCCCCCTCACCAGGGTCTGCAATATTGTCATTCAATCTCCTCTCACAAATTCTACCCTATCTACGGAATGAACTGGACCTTTGAAACTGTGATATACTATTCTTCTCTGTTATATCAGCGTCGGAAGAGTTAAACACGAGTGCTAAATGGGTTACCGTTTATTTATTATTTTACTACATAAATATTAATATAAGAAGAAATGGCATTATGAATATTAGATTAATTGTTGGAATAGTTCATTGACACAGGAAATTTTGGTCATGGCAAAACAAAAGAATCATATTTATGTTATATCATAAACAAATAGTGCAGACCCTGATCAGACAGCTCCTACAGGATGCGTACATGGGTTATGATAAAAAGTTACGACTGTACGCTAATATACACCGGCATCACAGGTACAGTGAGATTGTGCCTTTGCGGTCGCACCCGGTTCCTCTCCGGTAAGTTCCGGGGTACGTTAGGAGCTTAAACTAGGATAGTTATACTACAAAATAGTGCTTATAAAGGAGCGCGACATTTAGCGTTGATGTTACGACATATAGCGATAGTACAATTTGTTGCGACATTTGACGTTACAGATGCGACATAATTATAACGCCAGGAGGTTTGCGACATTTAGCGTTGGTTCCGACATTTAGCGTCAGCCTTGTGAACATACCAGACGGGTTCTGTAGGAGTCGTCTGATCAAGATCTATTCTGTTTACCATTGGAATAATATAGATATGATTTCACAGTTTCTGCCATAGCCAGACCACACCTCCTTCCTTCACCACCATATACACCAGCTAATAGGTATTCATGATGGTCACAGAGCAGCAGATAATGGTGCGTACTTAAGTACTGTACGTCGTCATTTCTCCACCAAACCCTATGTTGAGACGATTCTAAAGAGTGATCACATTATAGGGTTCGTATAGGAGAAATAAAGAAGTTATGGTTGAAAATGGTTTAATTTACGCATCTTATCTGGACCTCTGAAGATGACATTCCGTCTTACAAAATCGATAGGGAAACAGTTTACCCCCTGCCGCCAAACGAATTTCGTCAGCTACTGTTATCTCTAGTTCCATCCGGACCCTATCTGTTGGCCAAAGGTATCTAAAGAGTCCATTAATTAGTTACTTTATGTGAATGTTATACCGTGGAATCTGCCTTAAGCGGCCATTGAAAATAAGTCTAAATCTGAATTTCTAAAACAAGTTGTAGATATATGCAGGATAAAAGTGATAAAGAAAGATTATATAGGAGCTTTCTGTATCACTTTCACTCTACATTAAACAACCGCCTGCTTTTTAAGACTCCTGTGTTCAATAAATAAATGACCGCCTAAGACGGTTTCAGCTGTATAACATTGACTATAAGGCAGAGTATACAGTAACGGCTCTGTATAACAGCCAATGACTCAAAGACAGAGTATACGGTAAAACCTCTGTATAACAGTCACTGACTCAAAGACAGAGTATACGGTAAAACCTCTGTATAACAGCCACTGACTCAAAGACAGAGTATACGGTAAAACCTCTGTATAACAGCCAATTACTCAAAGTCAGAATGTACGGTAAAACCTCTGTATAACAGCCATTGCCTCAAAGACAGAGTATACGGTAAAACCTCTGTATAATAGCTATTGACTCAAAGGCAAAGTATACGGTAAACCCTCTGTATAACAGCCATTGACTCAAAGACAGAGTGTTCGGTAAAACCTCTGTATAACAGCCATTGACTCAAAGACAGAGTATACGGTAAAGCCTCTGTATAACAGCCATTGACTCAAACACAGATTATACAGTAAACCCTCTGTATAACAGCCATTGACTCAAAGACAGAGTGTACAGTAAAACCTCTGTATAACAGCCATTGACTCAAAGGCAGAGTGTACAGGAAAACCTCTGTATAACAGCCATTGACTTAGAGGCATAGTGTACAGTAAAACCTCTATTACAGCCATGTAAAAGGGACCTTGGTCTGGATTTTATATGTGTAGAACGAATATTATGAATTAACCCATTCACTGAGAACTAGACTATTTCAGCCCCAACCCATTCACTCCTAGACTATTTTAGACCCAAACTCTTTGGATAAATCAAACGAAAAGGAGTATATACTAGAGAAAAGGAACATTTTAGAATTGTGTAATTTAAAAACGTTTACAGATGCGTCAAATTGCTCTAGCTGGATGGAATGGGTTAAGCCCCCTTGTATTCTGTTTTCTGCATTACTTCCAAGCTATAATTAGAAACTACATGCTATTTCAGACAACTTGCAAATAGAGTAGATCCAGATCAGACGGCCTATGTCGGAACAACAGATCAGGTTCTGCTCTGTTTGCTCATGATTATTCATCAAGCAGAAGTACAGATAAGATGCGTGAAGTTAAATATTTTCGAGAATAGCTAATTTATTTCTCCACCAAACCCTATACTGTGACCACTCTTTGGAGTAGCCTCTTTGAGACGATTCTAAAGAGTGGTTACAGTATAGAGTTTGATGGAGAAATTTGAGTACAGTAAAACCTCTCTATAACGACTACTAAAGTGTGTTAATTAGTTGGTATGTTGGGCAGGTGGTTGCTTAAAGCAAGGTGAATGTAAAACAGAACGCTCCTATAGGAGCGTTCTGTTTTACTTTCACCTTGCTTAAAGCATCCACCAGCCTTTAACTCAAAATACTTGCTGTAATTTAGTGGCCGTTATAGAGAGGTTGTACTGTATACGCACCTTCATCTGTAGTTAAGTGTTCGCTATAGACGGATTCTGTTATACTTGTTATGTAATCTAACACACTAACTTGGGATGATCTATAATGGAGACGGAATAATATTTGAACATTTTGTCTTAAACCAGTTTGAATGCGGGAAATGGATCTTCTGAAATTTGTAACAGTGTAGATACAGATCAGAGGGCTCCGAGAGATCGGCTCCGTTTTCAGTTAGAATTCCTCTCACAAGTTGTACCCTTTCGTACTGAATGGATTCGTTCATTTTACTATGATGGAACACTCCACTTTAGAAAAACCAGTAATCAAAGGGTTAACATATTCATACACATTCCCAAAGCAATTATGTATCTTTCGGAACCAATTTAGATAGAAAATATCTAACAAATACGAAAGCGTGGACCACTTACTCCAAAACAAGTAAGATAGAATTGAATTGGAATGCAGTAGTGGCGAAAAAGAAATAAACTAGCTTGTTTGCCTGGCAACATGTCGACTCAAACACCTATGATAATATTGAACACAGACGAACCCTTTGCCACGGCTTCTCATTGCGGTTTCCGCATAATTTCCACTCTGCATTAAGCAACCAACTGCCTAAACAATTATATTTGTGTCTTTAACCCTTCGCTTGCTATTCACGTCAATATACCTACCTGTAAATAGTGAAGACTAAAATGAGACAGCTCCTACCGGAGCTGTCTCATCAGGGTCTGCACTATTTACAAGTTGATTGTGCAACCAGTGCACTCCACAGCAGTGATTGCGTAGCGAAGTACTTGTACACAGTGAAGATATATGTAATTATACAATAGGGCATGGGTAAAGTAGGAGAAATGTATTTTAAAATTCAGCAAGAGAAGGGTTAATAACAATATGAGCTACATTAGGTCGAGTGTATTTCCCAAATCATGAATTGTTATTTCTTAAAGAATCATGGCTTGTTCCTGAAGCAAATAAAAAATATTTCATAGACGTATAGAACTGTTCGAAATGCGACATTTACCTTTCTCTTTCATGTCATGTCATGACGTCAGTTTATAGACGCCGTTTACGAACTCTTTCACCATCGAAGGCGTCAGTAAGCGATTCACCGGGCTTGTTGTAATAGGCGAATCTATGATTACCTTTGCAAACAGTTTGGATCCAGATGGATCCAGATGGCGACACCAACTAATAGGACTCTCATCAGGATCCAAACCGTTTGACCTATAAGTTACAGTGTTAGAAAAGAAAGTGACGAAATGTCAACTCTGAAACTCAAAGTAGACCACATTGTTTGCAGATCGAAATAATGTGGAGTCAAAAGAGGTAAACCTTTGGTGATTAATCCATTCCCTCATATTGATGACTTTTGACGACTCTGTAAAAGTCACTTTGTGAAACCATTGTGATAAATAGAGCATTTGCTCCTATAGGAGCAAATGCTCTATTTATCACAATGTTTCAAACTACAAAATTCTAAAGTTTTCCTTTTCTCTAGTTAGTGCTCCTTTTCGGTAGATTTATTCAAATAGGTTGTATCTAAAAATAGCATATGAGGTAATTGGTTAATGCTATGACCGTGTCTTTTCACAGTTCTGAACAGAGACAGTTAATTCTTGATCTAAATCTAGTAAATAAGCACATACAGTAGAAACTGTCCTAAGCGACCGTTCATTTATTGAACACAGGAGCCGTTCGTGTAAGATATAATGACGTCATGAATATTAGTTACATTAATTGGCTATAATAGCACAACCATGGACACAGGCATTTTTAGCCATAGCAGACATTGTAGAATCTTATCTATATTATACATGTATCATAAGCAAACAGAGCATACCCTGATCAGACAGTAGCTGATCCTCATACAGGAGCCGTCTGATCTGGGTCTACTCTGTTTGCAAAGGCACAGAATGGCGTATTTATGAAGTAAAGGGCTAGAATGCAGACCTATGGTTGCTTAATGCAGGGCAAACGTAATGCAGATTTGTATGAGCTTTCTGTATTACGTTTGGCATGCGTTAAGCTACATGTACCACCTGTCTTCCTTACCCATAAGTAGACCTCTTTTGTGATCACTTAAGACAGATTCTACTCTATGGATAGAAATACAACGATGTCATTGTCGGCTGTGACCTGGTGTTTCGTCCACAAGTCTTTTTTTCTTGTAGCATTTGATAAAAAAAACAGATTTGTTGAAAATAGGAAATTGGAGGTCATGCAGAAGAGGCCACACGAAGGACCACAACAAAACTGGATTTGTTTCTTAACAACTCGTGTTGGGTTTCGCTTCCGAGCTTAATCTTTTAAGAGCAGAATTAAATTCTAACCTTGATTTCAAATCCCGGAGTTAAGACGTTCTAAAGCCAAAAACATGGTTGACATTGTTAGTAGCGCAAACACACGAGCACAATTCCATTTGAAATAAATTGCCAGTTTAGCGTTCCAGTTGGTAATAGTTTTATTTTGACAAAATAGTTAGCTCTTTTGTTGCCAATAACTAATTTGTGTATACCTAAGCAAACAGTTTGGATCCAGAAGAGACGCTGAGTAATAGGTATCACATCAGGATCAAAACTCTTTGGTATTGTAATTATGTTTTTAACCCTTTCACCACCGCAGTCGCATAAATGCACCACGACAAATAGTGCAGCCCCAGACCAGACGCCGCCTTTTCAAGGGAATTCAGGGACTTCACTATTTTGTCTCAATTTCTATTTCTATATATGTGCTTTATTCCTTTGAAATTTGCATTTATTTATCTCATTTCCTTATTTTACTGAATGATTTAAAAAAAAAACTTGGATTGCAGACGACAATTAGAAATTTGGCACCGAAAGGGTTAAACTAGAAATTGAAATTTAAAACAAATAGCAGACAACCAGTGTTAAAAATGACAGTATTTGGCAGTGAAAGGGTTAAGGATTGAACCCACATATTAACCCTTTCCTTCATAGGCTATTTTAAGACCTAATCTCTTTGAATGAATCTGCCAAAAAGGAGCATCAACTAGAGAAAAGGAAATGTTTAGAATTTTGTAGCTCTGAAACTATTGTGATAAAGAGAGCATTTGCTCCTTAAGAGCAAATGCTCTTTTTATCATAATGGTTTCAAAAAGTGACTTTTACAGAGGCGTAGAAAGACGTATCTATGGGGGAAAGGGTTAACTAGCTTGTTGCCAAATATTGTCGCCTTTAAAATTTGTCATCTCTTACCAGTTTCGTTTGTTTAATTTTCTCGCCTTTATTCTAACGATTTTACCACATATTCCAAACAGTTTGAACTCTGGTGAGACGCCGAGTTACTCGGCGTCACATCTGGGTCCAATTGTTTTCATATGTTTTCACATTGGCAACGAAATAGTTCAGATGTCAGAAGAAAGCAGCATGTCATTTGTTTTCTTGAGTGAGCATTTACTTTTTCCTTATCCTTAAACTTCACATAAGAAATAATGACAATATTTAATAGTTGATGTTTTATAATTGTTTATGAGCACACGATTTATCCAATTTGCCAGAAACTGTAAACCTAATTCCATAACCTATATATCACGATCTATAGAATTCCAAACAGAAAAGCTAATTCAATACTCTATCTATCACAGTGGTTTCGAAACTATACCCAATTCCAAAATTTCTCATTTTGCTATTAAAATTTAATGCTCCTTTTCGGTAGACTTACTGAAAAAGGTTAGCTCTAAAATTAGCCTATGGGCTAATGGGTTAAGCATATCACCCATGGCGAGGCACTGTACGGTGATGCTTTCTATATAGAGATTGCATACTTTTTGTATCTAAATAGTACGCCATAATGTTTTTAGATGCTCGCCGGTGATACAGGAACCCCGCTATGAACCGGACTTTTGAATTAGTATCAGTGTTTTCACAATGCATTTAGCAACCACCCACATACATATACAGTTGAACTTCGATATCTCGAACTCGGATAATTCGAACTTCGGGATAACTCGAATAAAAAGTTCAGTCCTTCCAAAACTTATAATACAGAATAGCTCTAAAATGTATCGCTACAGATATAGAGAAACACATGTGGTAGCTTATTACAGGTCTAAAGTAATGCTGATAGCTCCTACAGGAGCTTTCAGCATTACTTTAGACCTGTATTAAGATGTGAATTCGAGAAATTGTTTAAATTAGAAAGCGGATAACTCGAACTTCTGATATCTCGAACTAATTTGTATAGTCCCTTGAAGTTCGAGATATCGAAGTTCAGCTGTATTTGAAATCCTTTTTGCTACAAGTGCGACAGAAGGGTCCATGATCAGTACATCATAAATGGTCCATGACATCTCTCATCATGAATCCTCCAAGTCGTCCATAATGGACCAACAAGGTCGCTTATAATGGATCTATGAAGTCCTTCATGAAACATCCATGAACTAGCTCATCAGCTCTTTAAGAAGTCGCTAAAAATGGATCCAAGGGGTCGCGTATAATGGGTCTATTAAGTCTGTCATAAAGGATCAGTGAAGTCTAAACTAAGGCGGCGATATTGGACATGTTACCTATTTAATGTTCATATTATCTACAGTCAACTCGTTCAAATCAGATTTTGAATGCCACCTATTGCTATTAGTCATATTGAACGAGCACAGCAAACAGAAATATATATGTTATAAGCAGGAAGCTGTACATATTCTATAAAATGCATTATGGTACTCTCTATTATAAGCGCATAAATGTGCATATTCTATAACGTACACTGTAGTACTCGCTGTTTAAAGCAAGGCAGTTGTACATATTCTATAAGGTACATTGTAACACTCACTGTTATAACCATATCAGCTATATATTGTCTATAATATACACTGACAATAAGCACAAACAAGTTTGTACATATTCTATAAAGAAAACTACAGCACTCAGTGTTATAAACACATCATATGTACACATTCTATAAAATGCGCTGCAGCATTCAATGTTATAAACATATAATATGTGTGCATTCTATGAAGCACGCTGCAGCAGTCAATTATATAATATATAATATGTATATATGCTATAAAGTACGCTGCAGCACACAATGCTATAAACATATAACATGTATATATTCTATAAAGTACGCTGTGCACAGCACTTAATATTATAAACATATAACATACATATATTCTATTAAATACGCTGTAGAACTCAATGTTATAAACATACAACATGTATATATTCTATAACGTACGCTGCAGCATTCAATGTTATAAACACACAACATGTATATATTCTATAACGTACACTGCAGCACTCAATGTTATAAACATGCGACATGTATATAATCTATTCTATAACGTACGCTGCAGCACTCAATGTTATAAACATGCAACATATATATAATCTATTCTATAAAGTACGCTGCAGCACTCAATGTTATAAACACAAAAGTCTGTGTTGAAAGTGTTACTTTACACATCACTGGTAACAAGGTCTGCCGTGCTGATAGATCTCACGGTTAACTGTCTGTAGATCAATTATTGTATATTACTGTCTTATTGAACATATTGCCAGAAGCTGCATCATATATTGGTGATACAAGTAACACCCATCTATTACAAGACTTCAGTGACTTTTTTGTTGACAAAGTGGACTACATACGGGCATCAGGCACTGTATCCAGTGCGCCGATTAACACTGATATGCAGCATTCAACAAACATTTTAGAAAAGTTTGCTACAGCTACAGTTGAAGAAGTAGAACAGGGCATTAAGTCACCCCCTGTAAGTCTTGCGAACTGGATCAAATACCTACATGGCTGTTAAAGTCAAGCTTTGATGAACTCCTGCCGATTTTGACAAACATTGTAAACTCCTCTTTAGACACTGCCTACGTTCCAAAAAGTTTCAAAAGGTCACATGTCAGACCTCTTTTAAAGAAACCGGATCTCGATTCAAACGAACTTAACCCTTCGCTTGCTGAATTTTAAAATACATTTCTCCTTCTTTACCCATGCCTTGTTGTATAATTACATATATCTTCACTGTATACAAGTATTTCGCTGTGCAAACACTGCTGTGGAGTGCACTGGTTACACAATCAACTTGTAAATAGTGCAGACCCTGATGAGACAGCTCCTGCAGGAGCTGTCTCATCTGGGTCTTCACTATTTACAGGTAGGTATATTGACGCGATTAGCAAGCGAAGGGTTAAGAATTATAGGCCTGTATCAAATCTGCCATTTGTCCCCTAGACTGACTATTTCTAGACCAAACCTCTTTGAATAAATCTACCGTAACGGAACAATTATTAGAGAAAATCATTTTTTATAATTGTGTAAGTTTGAAACCATTGTTTGCTTCTATTGAGCAAATGCTTTATTTATCAAAATGGTTTCAAAAGTGACTTTTACATAAACGTCTAAAGATGTAAGTTGGGGGAAATGTGTTAAGGCTAATTTCGTACGAGTGAAATTATCGTAAGATCTACTAAACGACTATAGGAATTTCCAGTTGCAATCGTCGTTTGTTAGAAATGATCTTTTATTAGTGAAACTGACCGCTGGGCCATAGATGAGTGGAATATATCACATATTGAACTTGTAATTTCTCCATCAAACCGTATTTTGTGACCAGTTGTAAAAACATTATTTCGATACGATTTTAACCTTTTACTCCATGAATATTCGTGTCAGAAATTACCATTGTATACATATCAAGTAGCTACAGATTTACATTGACAAATGAACAAAGAATGTTTTGGCCATGCTAGAAACTGTACAATCAGATATATAGTATTGTATTAGCAAACATAGTAGACAAGAGCCATCTGTTCTGTTTGACATTTTGACTTAGACAGAAACTGTATCATTAGATCTTTATTAGACCATAAGCAAACAGAGTAGACTCTGATCAGACGGCTCTTATAGGAACCGTCTAATATGGGTCTTCTCTGTTTGTAAATGCGTGACAATGAGTATATATGAAGTAAATGGTTAAAGAGCGGTCACAATACAGGGACTGGTGGAGAAATAAAGTAATCTCATCTAAGCTGCTGGTGAGCATGTTCTATTCTTGTTCTCTCAGTACATTTTTCAGCATAAATAAGCTGGAAATACTGTACTTCCACAACCGATCACTATACAAGAGATGTGAGATGTTTTACTGTTGTCGATTATTTTATAAATAGAAAAATCTGGAGTGGAGCCCCGTAGGCGGTAAGTTTAATCAACTCGATACACTATCCAGCAACTCCTGCAGTAAACCTGGTCCTAGGCGTGCATATTCTTCCATTCGTTTGGACCCTACCAGTGAGACCGAGAGGGGTATTGTTGACTGGGTCACACAGTATCACCATAAAACTGCCCCGGCTAGCATCATGGAGAGGGAATTTTTGGTAAATGAGATCTTGATACAGTGCTACATAAACTAAAATCAGGAGACCGCGGTCAGAAATTAGCATTGTTTAGTGCGTGTTCACTGGCAATATGGGACGCTAGATCTTATGAACGCTAAATTGCGTCCGTAAGTAACTAACCAATGTCGATTCTCAGTGAAGAGTGTAAAATCCGATAATGACGTGCGCACATTGGTTGGTGACGATACTTTAAGCTAGTAATACTCAAACTTTCCCCAAGTAGTTGCTAGATTCACACGACGTTATTTTAAAACCCTTGACGTTTGAATACAAGAAAATACTAGAGTCACGCACTTTTTCTTATGTGACATTTTGTTATTAGTTTGTTTTTATTTATTGATCTATTTATTTATTATTATTATTTTATTTCATTTTATTTATTTTTATTTTATTTTGTTTTATATTATTTTATTTTATTTTATTGTATTGTTGTTGTTGTTATTGTTGTTGTTGTTGTTGTTGTTGTTATTGTTGTTGTTGTTGTTGTTGTTGTTGTTGTTATTGTTATTGTTATCATTATTATATCTTATTATTATTATTATTGTTATTATTATTATTATTATTATTATCATTATCATTATCATTATTATTATTATTATTATTATTATTATTATTATTATTATTATTATTATTATTATTTATTATTATTATCATTATTATTATTATCATTATTATTATCATTATTATTATTATCATTTCTATCATTTCCTTTATCGGCCCTGTTTCAAGTTATTAACGCGTTGGGTTTTTTCCCGTAAAAATAACGTAAATAAATGACGTAACTATCGTTTCCTCGCAAGACCAGCCTTACATTTTCCAAATATCAATCAGCAAAAATAGTAAAAAAAAACCTCGATATGTCTATTTTTTAATAATCAAGAAGTGAAGCCTTTTAAGCAGATGGCTGCTGAATGCAGAGTGAAAGTTACACAGAAAGCTCCTATCTCCGTGACTTTCACCCTAACTAAAGCTAAGCTGCTGCAATATTATATATTTATCACATAACTTTGATTGTCTCTGGGTTAATATAACCATTATGTATTTAAGAAGTAACAAAAGTGTAGCTGTGCATTATCGCACATTAGATCACAGTTAGGAGTTGAGATGTGGAGTCATTAGATCACGAAGCCTTTAGTGATCTAATTACCCACACATCTTAACGACTAAATGTGATCTTATGCGCCATAATGCAGAGCTATGGTTTTGTTATTTCGATTCTAACACTACATTTTAATAAAAAATACCTTTCCCGGAGAATAGGCAAAAACGGAAGCGTTGTCAGTGGTTACGCCATTTTGCTGATACATTTACTCTACACGACTTTCACCCATGACGTTGTATGAGTAAAGGGCCAAATCTCAACAGAAAACGACAATTCCAACTCAAAAATGCTTCATCTTTCACAGCGAACAACTATACCATTTACATCATGGCTATAACCTCTATGCCAGAGTTGATTTAGAAATATGAAATTACATTTGACTTGTGTGGTTTGAACATGGAACAGAATTTCGAGTGGAACAGCCGATAGAAATGCAGTTCATTATCACTGATTAAAGCACGTTTCTTGGTATTCTTTGTTTATATGCCGTAGGTTTGTTCAGAGTCGTGTTAGAATTGTTTATACCTAACATGTTTAGTATAGGATATGACGTCACACGATTACCATCACACGATCAACGTTACAGAATAACGTCACACGACTCCCATTCATGGAAAAAATCGGAACAAACATGTACATTTACATCAAAAGCACTGCAGTTATGTGATAAAAAGAATCTGACACTCGTTTTCACTTGAGAAAAAACTTCAGAAATGGCTCTCTTAACAACTTTATTTTTTGGACTTGTTTAAGAAAAGTTTATCTCAAATGAAAACTAGTGACAGATCCTATATATTATATATAATGCAATATAGCATAATTGTATTATATAATAGTTTTATATTTGGCTACAGTATAACATTCTATCAAATACGGTATAATACAGTACAATGCCTATAACATAAATATATAAAGCATTCATAAAGACCAAATTAGGATATATTTAAGCGGTAGGTAGCTCAATGTGCTTTGCATTTCGAATAACCGGAAAATAAGACCTCCATTTCAGAGAGCTGTGTATAGTAGTTTTCCTATATATAAACCAACATAATTATATGGGATTTCTACGTGACAGGGCAAGCGATTATGTTCTTTCAGTCACATCTAATACGAACATTCCAGTTTATCTCTTGCTCACAGCTTTATGATCTGACATATTTGAAAATCTTTTTCTCGTTCTTCTTCAAAGCCGTTGGCAGTGTCCTTAGCACGCCCAGTAGAGATACCATCGGGTAATGGAGTCCGCTGGATTAGGAGACGAGAAGACTTAGCTTTATGTGTCACAAATTACACTTAAAGCTTTCAAAATAGACCATTCCTTTAACAATGATGATCAGAAAGGTCTTTAAAAACAAGTATTTGATTAATGCAAAACGAAATATATGCAGAAGTCTCTTAACCCATTCCCTCATATTGACGCCCTTTTGACACCTCTGAAAAAGTAACTTTGCGAAACCATTGTGATAAATAGACCATTTGCTCCAAACAAAGCAGACCTTGATAAGACGGTTCCGATGTTGGTCTATTCTGTTTGCAGAGGCGTAAAAAGGCGTAATTATTTGAGTAAATTATTTAAACAAACTCGGTCATATAGCATAATTACGCCACAATCTTTTTTCAAAGTGGAACTCTGTCTGTGGCACATAAGTAGTGCCTCTTGAAGGTCTCAGACAGATTATAAATTCTTTAAGTATCTGATCCAGCTTCAAAAGTTTCAATACAATATACATGTATAAATATAACTGGCTAAGCCGACGTCTGCAGCAAAACGTAAGGGGTACGTTGTGATTTTGTAGTTATAATTATCCCTATATTTACTATAATGCTTTGAATATCTTTTAAAAGGCCATGTTTTACCACGATGTTTCACAGTGTTAAATTGTAGTTTTATTCCAGCTTCAAAGATATCAGCGATAAAAGCAAAAAGTAAGGGATGCGTTATGCCTTTATTACCCCCCCCCCCCCTTGACTATAATGCTGGCAATGCTCTGCTTTTTAAAGGTGTTCATGTTTTACAAGGCTGCTTCACTTTGTGACATCATCTAAGTACGCAAGAAATCATGATTATCGCTAATCTTCGTGGTTTGTGTCTCTGACAGGGTGGTTGGTCTAACTCTACACAGTGTCTCTGACAGAGTGGTTGATCTAACTCTACACTGTGTCTCTGACAGGGTGGTTGGTCTAACTCTACACTGTGCCTCTGACAGAGTGGTTGGTCTAAGTCTCTGACAGGGTGATTGGTCTAACTCTACACTGTGTCTCTGACAGAGTGGTTGGTCTAACTCTACACAGTGTCTCTGACAGAGTGGTTGATCTAACTCTACACTGTGTCTCTGACAGGGTGATTGGTTTGAACTCTACACTGTGTCTCTGACAGAGTGGTTGGACTAACTCTACACAGTGTCTCTGACAGAGTGGTTGGTCTAACTCTACACCATGTCTCTGACAGAGTGGTTGGTCTAACTCTACACTGTGTCTCTGACAGGGTGGTTGGTCTAACTCTACACTGTGTCTCTGACAGTGTGGCTGGTCTAACTCTACACTGTGTCTCTGACAGAGTGGTTGGTCTAACTCTACACCGTGACTCTGACAGGGTGGTGGGTCTAACTCTACAATGTGTCTCTGACAGGGTGGTTGGTCTAACTCTACACAGTGTCTCTGACAGGACGGTTGGTCTAACTCTACCCTGTGTCTCTGACAGAGTGGTTGGTCTAACTCTACACAGTGACTCCGAAAAATTAGCATGTCCCTGACAAAACAATATGTCCAACCCTTACAAATACACGTATTTATAAGCTTTACACTGTATCCCCGATACGGCGGTTGGTCTATCATTTCACTGCATTTCAGACAAAACAGTATGTCCCGTTCTACGCCGTGTCCTTGACAAGGCGGCTGCTCAAGCTGTACCACACTGTGTGCTTGACAATGGGCAGTTCTAGATCCACATTTAGTTACTGACAAGGCGACCGGACTAGTTCAACACGATATCCCTGGTGATGTAGTTTGTCTAGTCCTATATTGTTTCCCGACACCGAAGTTTGCTTGGCTCTACACTTCTGCCCCTGACGATCTGTCATATTATGGAACCTTGGGTATAAAATGTGTCTGCAAATGACGTTTCCAGTATCTTCTTAGTATTGTCTTTTCGAATTGGTGAAAGCGATCAAGTGAAATGCAACTCACTACCCTTACCTTAACCCATTTGCTCCCATGATCCCATATATGGGACGTAGGCAAACGGTGTAGACTCTGATCAGACGCCGCATAATGCGGTTTACATTGTTTGCTGATAGGAATTTCAATATAAAACAAAACGAAATTGAAAATTTAAGCCAGGCACCCCTTAAATAAAAAATAGACTAATCCAATATATAAACATGGAATAATCCAATGGGCGCAAATTGATTAAGTAAAAATATTGCTCTCGTTTAAACCAGGTGCAATGTTTAATAATAATTCCGAATTGATCAATCTTTAAAGAACCTGTTGCCAACTTGTATCCGGAGTATAAGTCGAGTTGCTTGTCGTCGTCTTATCTGGATCCAAACTGTTTGCAGTCAGATCGCAGTTAGAGATGAATGGAAAAACCTTTAGACTGCTGACACAGTTTGCAATAGTTGTATCAACTTCATTTTCAAAATACATGTTCGATATTTTGAACGCAGTCTGTGCACCAAACAGTTCTGATTCAAATGAGAAATGTTTGTAATTAACCACCCTCTTCCCGTGCCTCGTCTAAGAACAAGTTTTCTCTCATATAACTGTATACGTGTTGAGGGTTTGTTTTCTCTCCTGTCGGCTGAAATAGACCTATAGAACCTGCGGCTGTTTGTCG
Organism: Azorinus chamasolen; assembly: GCA_963576725.1. NCBI lineage: Eukaryota > Metazoa > Mollusca > Bivalvia > Cardiida > Solecurtidae > Azorinus > Azorinus chamasolen. The sequence goes on along the minus strand of OY755253.1, from coordinate 38,504,452 downwards.
TGTTTTCTATTTCAATTTTGAAGATAATCACTTCTTAAAACTAAATGTATTTAAACCACTCTGTCTATGCATGTTTTCGCAGGCATGGTTTTCCTTTTTCCAATGATATAAGCTATTTTCGCCCCCGCTCCAACCTGACCTCTCTCTCTCTCTCTCTCTCTCTCTCTCTCTCTCTCTCTCTCTCTCTCTCTCTCTCTCTCTCTCTCTCTCTCTCTCTCTCTCTCTCTCTCTCTCTCTCCCTCTTCCTCTCTCTATCTCTGTATGTCTCTCTCTCTGTCTCCCTGTCTCTGTCTGTCTCTCTGTCTGTCTGTCTGAATGTCTGTCTCTCCATTTCTTTCTCTCCTCTCTCTCTCTCTCTTCTCTCTCCCCATCTCTCTCTCTCCCCATCTCTCTCTCTCTCTCTCAACATCACGTGACTCATTTAATGCCTTAAATACCGACTACAAAGATAGTTAATCCTTTACCTAATGAATACTTAGGTACCAGATCATGCATTTATGAATATCAATTATATAATAAAAAAAATAAAAGTCGCCCCGTACTTCGTCCTCAGTATTGTATGGTCCTTCGGGGTCATTTGTTTCGATGGTACATGTATTATCTGTGAAAACTGAATGCACATGCACCGCTTAATCCGGTGCTTGTGGGTGGTCGTGAGTAGTGTTGCACTTTTAATAACTGCTCATGAACAGACTCAATAAAACTGAGTCTGCACTTTTCTCCTTTTGCATTGCTGCTTTTGCTTTCGAAAGATCTCCTACTGTAAGATTTTTAACAAAACAGAGCCCATGACTGGGACTGAAGTCATTCCATAAAAAAATAGAGCATACCCTGATCTGAGAGATTCTGTAGGCTACATGTAGACCTTTAACAAAACAGAGTCCATGACTGGGACTGAAGTCATTCCATAAAAAAAATAGAGCATACCCTGATCTGAGAGATTCTGTAGGCTACATGTAGACCACAAACGTTGGCAGCAAAATAGTTGATAAACATTCGGAAAATATAATATGTTTGATAATAAAACTACTTAAGGCACTACAAGTAATATAGTTGATATCAATCATATATTTAATATGTTCATTTCATTGACAATATCGTTTTTGTATAATCAGTAAATGAGATTAAATCTTATAGCATATGCATTATATTAATACGGCTACAGACATTTTCTTTGTTTCACCTTTTTCATAAAGGTTCTGTAGATGTTTCAAGTTACATCCTTCCCCTTTTCATACAAATCAATCAACACTGTAGACTGCCGTACACATGAACATTTCATTACAATAAGACCTACATTCCATTTTCCAACAGTTTATATACCTACTCAGTTGGTAATTTAATATTAGCACGAAATGTTTTGTATCCGCCACGGACTTTCGCTTCTCGTTCTAATCATTTATTTTATACCGTACCTCTCACTTTCACGTCTCTTATCTTTCTCAATTCAACAGGTTGATATTTCAAGCATCCATTCATTTTGAGAAGTTTGTAGTTTTCATGTATTACTAATGTTTATCATTCGTTGTGATGAACAACTGCTTTTGTACTGTAGTATATACTAAGGAGAGGAATTTATAGCTTCCATTCCAATCCTAATTAGAGTTATGTGTATTTATGCATGTTTTAAATTACAAAAATAAAATATGTTTAAACCAACAATTTATATATACTCAGCTAAATATCAATGGTATATGAATACTGGTGAATCTTTAGAAAACCGCCGACTTCTTAAGACACGGAAAGCTTCGTCGATTGCACGGAAATCAATGGACAAGTTCGGCCAATTTCCTATTTCGGAACAACACTATTATTTGAGTTTTCTCTTCATTGGCTGCTATGGGCAAGTCGGAATACAGTAAAACCTCTCTAAACCGGATTTCTAGTAAAAGAATTTAGATACTTATATGCAGGTGGCTGTTTAATACAGGATGAAAGTCATGCAGAATACTCCTAATGGAGTTCCAAAATGTAAAAGTTTCCTTTGGGTCTTTACTGTTTGCTTGTGAATTTTTAAAGCTCCAATTCTACTCTTTCAACTGTGTTCATAATGCATATATAAAAATGTAAATGATATCAACGAAGCCATTTTTTTTTCAGAAATGAATATTCATCAGGCACAGTACATGTACAGTGCTCCCTCCCTACAACGGCCCTTTCAATAACGAGTCCCTCCTTACAACAACGCATATCACGGTTTCCGAAACAACAAGGCTCCAGACACAACTTTTTTCCATCGTATTTTCTTAATGTCACCATCAAACCCTATGTTATGACCACTGTTTAGAATCGTCACTTTGTGACGATTCTAAAGAGTGGTCACAACATAGGGTTTGATAGAGGCATAACGGTTTTAGTTCTCGAAATACACCTTATCTGAGGATCTGCAAACAAGCTAATTATGTTTGATTTTCCCTCCCTATAACAACTCCCTCTGAACAACACATACAACCTTCGTATCCCAAAGGGTGTCGTTGTAGAGAGGGAGCACCGTAGAAGAAAGTGACACAGAAATCTGCTCTGTTTACTGGTGATACTACATAGTTCTATCCAATACCAAAACATCCTGTGTACATATGTCATTATTAACCCTTTCCTCTATGAATATTCATGTACTATATATTGGAATCATGAATATTAATTAGTTTTATTTGCTACACGGGAATTCTTGGACATGGCAGAAACTGTAGATTCATATCTATATTTTGGCATGTAAGCAAACAGAACAGACCCTGGTCAGACGGCTCTATTCTGTTTGCGAAGGCGTAAAAATGCCTATTTATTGACTAAAGGGTTAAAACAACACGTGGTGTCAGCATCTCTTACATGTAATATAAATAGTCAACAGGGAACAATTACTTTGCTGTTTCCTTTTCACTCTCAGAGAGTCAAGCTCTTTAGACATGATGAGACACTACGTGACTAGTTTTCAAAATTGACACATGCGTCATGCAAACTCGTTTCTCGAAAAAAAAACGAAAATGTTTCCAGAGCAACAGACAGAGGTGCGTACGCAAATACTAAAATCGTCATTAATCCACTAAAACCTATGTTTTGTGACCACTCTTTAGAATCGTCTCTTCGAGACGATTCTAAAGAGTGGTCACAACATAGGATTTGGTGGAAAAATAAAGGAGTTAGTCTCGAAAATGTTTTAATTTATGCATCGTATCTGGACATCTGGTTTCACTAAATAAAGACACTTGATATATTTACAACAGCTTTAATTGTAATATTTTGGCCCCAGATAAGACTACTTCTTCATTGTTTATGCAGTCAAAATCACAGACATGGTAACTGTAAAGTCATTTAACCCGTTCCCTGTTCTGGGTCTATTTCAAAAGTAAATACTGAATATTTATGGACAAAACTGTTATAAGGAAGGTGGAACATTATTGCCATTTCAGAAAGTGAAGAAACAGTTCTTCCAAATTATATTAGCAAACAGAGCAGACCCTGATTGGACGGCTCCTAAAGGAGCCGTCTGATCTGGGTCTACTTTGTTTGCATATGCGTGAAACACGTTTATATATATGAGGGAAAGTGTTAAACGGAATGTTTATGTAATATTGACGTCTTATATACAAACAATGCTGTTTGATTGGCTTTTTCTTGAAATGTCTATATTTTATAAATTCATAAATGTGAAGAGCATTCTAATCGTTTTGTTAACCCTTTCCCCGTTCAATATTTATAAAAGAAATAATCCCATCATGAATATTTATTAGCTCTTTTTATAATTAAACATTTATACATTATTTATTGATAGTGGTAGAAACTTTAGCACTAGTTATAAATAATTTCATAAGCAAACTGAGCAGACCCTGATCAGACGTCTCAATTTTGAATTCATTGACTTTTCGTTTAAAGATTTTATAATTTAACATTTGGAACTTCCAATTCAGTGAAAACCAAACATCTATTTACTAGAAAATTGTGGATATGTTCGATTTCTCGTCACCGTGGATACTGATTAATTCTACATCTGTCAAATAAGTTCCCTGTTAACACCCAAGCTGCAGAAAATTGTTATCTAACAGTCTCGCAAATACGTGATCAGGATTATTAAATTCGATCAATATCTGGTGAAGCCGTTTGGGTGAGATTTTAATTTTTCAAATAGTGATTGGACGCCTTGTTACTCAGCGGCGCCTGATCTTGATCAAATCTGTTTGAAATTTCCTGTCCTGTTGCGACTAGCGTAACCATAGATAGTGTCATCAAGGACACTCGTCCTTGTCCTGTCATTCGCAGCCTGTCTCACATTTGCAAACAGCTTGGATCCAGATGAGACGCCGAGTAACTCGGTGTCTCATCAGGATCCAATCTGTTTGTGATTTGGTCGATAGATTCTGGAACGAATCTGAATTATGTACAGATTGCAATTCAAACAGACATTGTTGCTTTAAGATAAAGGTTAGTTTCTAGCTGAACAAACAACAGATAATTCTAAAGTGTTCGAGCGTGGGTTTATGTCACGTCACTGTCAGGAGAACAAGAGACTTACATACAATATACTGCCGAATCAGTGTTAAAACATCTCTCAGCTGAAGACATACATTTAATAGTTTGCCTGCTATAAAAATGGTGTTTGCTTAAGCTCCTATCTGTATAAAAAGGTTCATTCTCTTATGATTAGTTCGAGCTTTTGAGAAACTATTGACCCGGGTGTCAAACAGGTTGGGACCTGATGAGACGCCGAGTAACTCGACGTCTCATCTGGATCCAAGCTGTTTGAAAATGCAATTCTGGTCGCGCTTTGCAGGAAAAGGGTTAACCTGAACAAGTAATGGCTGCTCGATATCCAAACTGCTCAATGTTTTATTAATTTCCCGATTCGTTTGAAAGGTTATTTAGAAACTACCGACCGAGTGTCAAGCAGAGTTGATCCTAATGAGACGCCGAGTTATTCAGCTGCTTATCTTGACACAGAAGCTCTTTGCATATGCCATTCATATCGGGCTTGGCTCTTTCGGCTCCTGTTGGCACCATTGAAAACAATGCAGTCCCAGGTCAGATGCCGCCTTGAAAAGTCTACTTTGTTTGCAAAGACGTGAAAAGGTCTACCGGTATCAGCCAGGAAAGATTTAAATGTAGGTATCGGAAATTGATTTTGGAACATTTCTTAACAAATAACTTTACCAAACACATATACATCATAAAACATTTCTATTGCAACAAGAAATTATATTATAAAATTTAAGGTTTTACAATAATAAATATATAAATATTCTTCTCCTTATTTTTGTCTAAGCCATAAATTCAAGCGCCAGAATATCTGCTGATTATATCTATATAAGTTCGCTCCAGATTTCCCCATCCTTAAATGTTTGGCCGAGACAAGGAGAAAGAGTTAAATACTGACACGCTATAATCAAATTTAAAATGTTAATAGTAATGTTATAGTATGCTTCTGCGGTTCGTAAACATAGTTTATTGAGTAAGTTTGCAGCATTAAACTCTCCTGTCTGCCTTTAACCCTTTATTCCATAAATACTTTGCAAACACAGTAGATCTAGATCAGACTGTTCGAGTTCCTGCCATAACCAAACATTCCTGTGTTGGATAATGGTAGACTAAGAATGACGATTTTTTCATCGATCTAAGTGGTCAAGGAACGACAAGTCTGGGTAGAGATTGGCCAGTGTGAAGATACAAATGTTGAAATTTCGAAAAGATGAGCTCACAAACGGCAACGTACGTAAGTTGGATCATTCAAACGCCGACGACAGACTTTGCGTCCTTTGACTTTAATTCACTACGTCAGTGTGTCCAAAAGTACCAAGTAAACAGTGAAGATACGTAAGTAACAGCTTATTTTGGTCTACACCGTTTTATAGATACAAGAGAGTATTTCAAATACAAAAATCGTCATTTCTCCACCAAACACATAAGGTCACCACGTCTTTAATCGTCTCGAAGAGGAGGATGATGATGATGATGATGATGATGATGATGATGATGATGATGATGATGATGATGATGATGATGATGATGATGATGATGATGATGATGATGATGAAGATGATGATGATGATGATGATTATTATGATGATGATGATGATGAATAAACAGAAAGAGGACATCGTCTAATCCCATGTGCTTCAAATTAATACACGGCATAAACTATTGCCAGTCATTATTCAACACTTTATAATATTCCTTATTTGGCATTATGGATATACCACGTATTGTCTTGGCGAGTAGCGAAATAACACTGTTTTAACCGGCGAAGTAGAAAAACACAAGGAAATGCTGTGAAAACTCGATTCTTCGAAACTTTAGCAATGAAGAATTTATGCATTTTAGGCAGATGGCTGCTTAATGCAGGATGAATGTCATGCAGTAAGCTCCCAAAGGAGCTGGCTTAGTGCATTGACGTCCGACATGCACTAAGCTGTTACCAGTCTTAAAGACCAATAACGATACTTGTTTTAGTGTCCAACTATCGGGTATTTACTGTATATGACAATTTCGTGCATAGGTAATTGACCTCAAACAAGTAATGTAAGTTGCCCGTAAGGCAGATAACCGCGTCTGACTACGGTAACTCTTTTATCGAATAGTAATGAAGCAATCCGAATAGTAAGGCTCCAGTAACACCTCCACACAACAGCTACTCAAAAATGGTTTATAGTGAAAATAAGTCTTGCCTATAAAGCGATCCCGGGGACCTTATTTCACTTCGTTATACAAGCACTTCGTCATATTCAACGTCGTTAAATTGGTATACAACAGAACTTGTCTAAAGCGACCATCAAAAGAAGGTCTAACTATGGGATCTGTAAGGCAGTTGGTAGCTTAACCCTTTCCCTGTTCTGCATTTAGGCCAACTTTCAATACCTACTGAATATTCATTAATATGATAGTTTTAAAGAAATATGGAGGATGGAACATTGTAGACATTTTAGAAGGCAAGAAAACAGATCTATTAACTTCTATTAGCAAACAGAGCAGACCCTGATCAGACGGCTCCTCTAGGAGCCGTCTGATCTTGGTCTACTCTGTTTGCAAATGCTTGAAAACAGGTTTATATGAGAGAAAGGGTTAATACAGGTCAAAAGGAATGCAGAAAACTCCTATAGGAGCATTCTGCATTATTTATGTCTTGCATTATGTAACCAACTCTTTTTACGACTCTTATGTTCAATGGATAAATGACCACTTAAGACAGGTTCTACGGTATTTAATTAACCCATTACCTCATAGGCTATTTTTAGATACAACCTCTTCGAATAAATCTACCGAAAAGAGGCATTAACTAGAGAAAAAGAAACTTTTAGAATTTTGTAGTTTGAAACCATTGTGATAAATAGAGCATTTGCTCCTGTAGGAGCAAATGCTCTATTTATTACAATGGTTTCACAAAGTGACTTTTACAGAGTCGTCAAAAGTCGTCAATATGAGGAAATGGGTTAAAGTTAACCCTCACTAAAACAAACGTTTAGCAAAGACGAAATGAGAACGTTTCAAGCAGGAAGCAAATGCTGAAATCAGGTTGAAAATCATTCAGAAGCTCCACGAGGAGCTTTCTACATGGCTTTCACCCTGCATTAAGCTGTCACTTGTTTACAGGACCGATACTGATACGCATTTAACCATTTCCTTCCTATAAACGCCCTTTCACGACTTTGCAAACAGAGTAGATCCAGACCAGTGCCTGATCTGCTTTCTTATGACATTATATGAATCTGATTCTATAGTGTTGGCAAAATAAAATTTCCTTGAAAGTCTTACATGATAAATATATTCAACTAATAAATATTCATGATGTCATTTTTTATCATATGAATATTAAACATGGAAAGGGTTAAGTGAATGTCCGTATTACATTACGATGCTCTATGTTACTTTCGTATATCCTAAGTTCGTTATATCAAAATAAATTGATATAAAGTATGAAGAAGTCGGTGAATTAGTTTTGCTTTGTATTTAACAATTTTCGTTATATCAAAGTTCGCTAAAAGCGTTTGCCTTTGTACACTTGTTGCATGTGTATGTAAACTGGAACATTTTCTCGTTTTCTGACCGTGTTCTTGCTTTATAACCCACCTTCCGTATGTTGATCTCTCTCTTGTCGTCATAGGTGACACTGTGATGGCCTTTGTTTACAGTAATCCCGTACTTGCAAACAGCTTGGATCCAGATAAGACGCCGAGTAACTTGGCGTCTCATCTGGATCCAAACTGTTTGACAATCGGTCAATAGTTTTCAAGAACTTGTTTGAATTTGAAGTAGTCAAAATTGCACAATATTCAAATTTATGCAGATATTACGTTTTTACAGTGATGTAAGGATCAAACGTTTGTTAACCATTTCAACACTGATTTTTCAGAATAGAATAGTCCATTGTTCTTGCCTATAGAGTTCAGAGTAACCCATTGTGCTTACCTATAGAGTCCACAATAGCCCATTGTGCTTACCTATAGAGTCCAGAATTATCCATTGTGCTTACCTATAAAGTCCAGAATAGCCCATTGTGCTTACCTATAGAGTCCGGAATAATCCATTGTGCTTACCTATAGAGTCCAGACTAACCCATTGTGCTTACCTATAGAGTCCAGAATTATCCATTATGCTTAACTATAGAGTTCAGAGTAGCCCATTGTGCTTACCTATAGAGTCCAGAATAGCCCATTGTGCTTACCTATAGAGTCCAGAATAGCCCATTGTGCTTACCTATATAGTCCAGAATAGCCCATTGCACTTACATATAGAGTCCAGAATAGCCCATTGTGCTTACCTATAGAGTCCAGAATAGCCCATTGTACTTACCTATATGGTCCAGAATAGCCCATTGTACTTACCTATAGAGTCCAGAATAGCCGATTGTGCTTACCTATAGAGTCCAGAATAGCCCATTGTGCTTACCTATAGAGTCCAAAGTAACCCATTGTGTTTATCTATAGAGTCCAGAATAGTCCATTGTGCTTACCTATAGAGTCCAGAATAGCCCATTGTGCTTACATATAGAGTCCAGAATAGCCCATTGTGCTTACCTATAGAGCCGGAGCTGTCTCATCAGGGTCTGCACTATTTACAAGTTGGTTTTGCAACAGTGAGTGCACAGAGAAATATTTGTAGTGACAGTGAAAATATATGTAATTACACAACAGGATATGGGTAAAGAAGGCGAAGTGCATTGTAATAATCAGCAGGAGAAGGGTTAAGAATACTGGATGCGCGCAATGATGATTTCTTTCCATTTTATCAGCAAACGATGAGCTTTGCATTGACAGACAATACATGATTTTCTTGCGGTATCGCTTAAATAACTTTGGGCAAAAACAGACTATGACGAAATCGTTTACGAAAAAATAGCAATTTGATATCTTGAATGAGTTTTCCTCCACGTTTCTAGTATTTATGAAGCTCGCGAAAACTCATCATAGACACACTTAACGCTTTCGCTGCTAAAGTGTAATGGATGGTCTGCAATCATTGTCGGCGGCTACAATTTTCAATTTTGAATGTTATTCTGTTTTTAACATTAAACGCATTAATTCACAGTATTAACCAGCTCGGAACACGCTGATACGTTAAGTTACTCGGTGTCTCATCTGGGTCCAAACTGTTTATAAAAGGTGATAACAGATTTGCCATTGGCAACGAAAGACTCAACCCTTACAACGCTGACTTTTCAAATGGACTATTCCGAAATTCAAACAGCTTATGGTGAATATTTAGGGGGTTTTTCCAAAGAAAAGTGCAACATGACAAACAGTGTAGGCCCAGATGAGAGGGCTCCTCTATGTATACACTGTTTGCAAAGGACATAATTGACTCGTGTCCAATACTGTGATGGTTAACAAGCCTTTTAAGTCTTAATCTGCTGTGAAGTATTGTCTACTCAAACTCTACCATGTTTTATTTCATTATGGATCCATAAAAAGCTTTTGACAGACAATCGAACCGATAGACAACTAGTTTAGATCCTAATGAGATATCCAGTTACTCGCTATCCAAACTGCATCCAAGCTGTCTGTGAATACTAGTCACATCGGCATTGACATAATAAGAGTTTGAACCGGAGATGAACATATCGATCTGACTGGGACTACTTCTCTTTGATTCTGTCTCAGAAAATAAATCACAGCCGTACCTAGCTGAATTAATGATTAGAAATACAGCTGAACTTCGATATCTCGAACTCGCATAACTTAGACTTCGGGATAACTCGAAGTAAAAATTCGGTCCTTCCAAAGGTTACAATACAGAACTGTTCTGAATTACAGTAGAACCCCTCTAATGCGACCACTTAATAAATACTCATGGTGGTCTTTATAAGCAGGTGGTTGCTTAATGCAGGGCAAAAGTAATGCAGAAAGCTCCTCTAGGAGCTTTCTGCATTACTTTTGCCCTGCATTAAGCTACCACCTGCATCTAGCACCCAGAATTACACCTCTTTTAGGTGGTCGCATTAGCGGGGTTTTACTGTATATCATTGCACATATATTTAAAAACACATGCGACAGCAATATCAGGAGCTTTCAGTTATATCTTCGATCTGCATTAAGCTATGAACTGGATTATTTATTTTTTTCATATTAGAATTCGGATGACTCGAACCTATGTTATCTCGAAGTTATTTGCATGTTGCTTTGAAGTTCGAGATATTGAAGTTCAGCCGAACAGTTAATTCTCCTGACAACGATCGCTAAAAGACCAACCTAATCCTCACCCCTCTGGCGTCTTCAATTTGGAAATGGTACAACTCTGGCTGCTTCTGGTTCAATTAACTATTTGCATGCTTAGTAATTTTTCGTCTGCAACAATTGTCGTCTGCTTCAGTTCTAAAAATAAATTTTCTCTCATTTCTTCGCAGAAATATGGTCAAAGTGACAAACAGTTTTATGCGGCGTCTCATCTGGATCCAAACTGTTTGCATAGGTAATCACCGTTTCGCCGCTAGCATGCAAAGAGTTAAGCGTTCGAGAAACTATCGTCCTAGTGTCAAACAGTTTGAATGCTGCATGATGAGACTCCGAAATACTCGGCGTCTCATCCGGGTCCAGGTTGTTTTCTAGGGCGAGTCGTGCTGCTGTCAGTAGGAGAAGCGTTGATACCCGGCCTGAAACACAACAGGCATCCTTAGTCCTTAACTCCATTAATACGCATTTCTATGCCTTTGCAAACAGAGTAGACCTAGATCAAACGGCTCCTATAGGAACCGCCTAATCTGGAATCTGGGCCTATTCTGTTTGGTTATGTAATGATACAGTTCGGAGTCAGTTTCTGGTTTGGCATAAAATCCATAGGTTAACCCTTTACTCCATGAATATTCACGCAAGAAATAATGACATCATGAATATTGATTAGATTAGTTTTCTCTGATGCACACGCCTGCAGGATTTTTTGCCATTGCAGAAACTGTAGAATCATATCTATATTAAATCATAAGGAAACAGAACAGACCCTTACCAAACGGTCCCTATAGGGACCGTCTGACCTTGTTCTACTCTGTTTGCAAATGCGTAGAAAATTGTATTTATATAAAGATACAGTAAAACGTCTCTATAACGACCACTAAATTGTGTTAATTAGTTGATATTTAGGGGAGGTGACTGCTTAAAGCAAGGTGAAAGTAAAACAGAACGCTCCTATAGGAGCGTTCTGTTTTACTTTCACTTTGCTTTAAGCACTCACATGCCTTTAACACACACAAAACTCGTTATAGATAGGTTTTACTGCAATTTATATTCATGACGTCATCATTCCATTCATGAATATTCATGGAGTAAAGGGTTAATACTACATTTGCTTTCAATAGACGTTCTTGTGCACGCAGTTAGTAGCAATTTTAAACACGTTCTGTTGTGTCTGTAAACAATTCCAATAACGTCAATGAAAACGCTTTGATCTCAGCTATTCAGCAAACCAGTATAGAATTGGAAAAGTTTTAGGTAGGTGGCTGCTTACTGCTCATGCTATGGGGGCTTTCTGGATGACTTTCACCCTGCAGTAATCTGTCACCTGTCTTACAGACCGATAATCATATTTGTTTTAGTGTTAGAACTATCGGAGATTTACTATTGAAAGCCAGCAAACTATTTAATATAACAAAATACAACTAATGTATCTATGAACCCGAATGATGGTAAGAAACGTTTCAATAATTCTTGCTGGTGTTTGAACACACAATGGCCATTCACCTGTTTATATGTCAAAAAGCATAATGTACACACTCATTGTGTTGATCCAAGAAAGAGTGAAATTTAACCATTATCACCATAAGCGAAATCCGACTTGCATTTGAAAACAGGCTGGAGGCTAACAGTTTCACAATAACTAAACCAACTGAATATTTAGAAGAAAAAAAAATAACACAACATGTTGCGGATAATTTTTCAGCTGACAAACATTAATCCTGTACCTCTTCAAAATTCATGTAAGAAATAATGAAATGAATATAAATTAGATTATACGAGGAGGTATATGAAAACATGACAGTTTTACTCAGAGAGAAAAAGCTTGGTATTACATCTATAATAGTATACCCTAAGCAAACAGAGCAGACCTTGATTAGATCGCTGGTCTTGGTCTGCTATGTTTGCAAAGGGCGTTTGTATGAAGTAAAGGGTTAATTATTTATATTTAACGAAGAAAATTGGTATGTACAGGGTGTCCAAAAAGAAAGTTTACAGTTTCAGTGTCTGTGTATAATATCTAAACGTTCTGCTATAACAATGAAAACGTGCATATGTATAGACCATAGATACAAGTTTTATCTGGTACCATTTTAAAGATTAACACTCACATATCTTTCAGAAAAATGGCAAATTACTAAATTTTCCTTATTTTGTCTATGACGTCAATTCAGTAGTTTATGACGTTTTCAAGATGTCTACCCATTTGCAGTCTCCTTTCTCGCACTCTCTTTCTCTTTGAAACAGTTGATTACCTTGGCACATGCGTCTATACTGATCTTCTTAACCTTTCTCCTAATGTTTCGCTGGAACTTAGATGTGTGCGGTAATTTTGGGCTGTACACTAACGACTTCAGATGGCCCCACATAAAATGTCACAAGGATTGAGATCCGGGCTGTGGGCGGGCCGTGTCACACCACAGTGCTTCACCTCTGGTGATTTCATGGAAATTACTCTATCACCAAACGTTTCATATAATGCATCCAACACCTTATTTGTAGTGTGTTGTTTTGAATTTGGTATGGGAAAAATTCTAAACCCTTTCTTATTATAATATGCCCAGGGCTTTATTGCAGCATGTCTTGGAGCACTCTAAAATTTTCGTTACTTCTACTGGTCTATGGTCGACCCGACCTTGGAGAATCTTTTACTGTCCCACGTTCTTCAAACTTTCTTACTATCTTGTAGATGTTCACACTATTCACACTCATGCCTTTATATGCATATTAAACTACCTTTGCACATCAGTAACACTTTTAATTTCATGATAACTTTTCACAATAAAAATACGCTGATTCAACGTCAGACGCCACATCGTGAAAATAACAAGTTATTGAATGACGTCATAACGTCGCGACACTACAGATTTAAGCGTGTAAATTTTATGCGTAATAAAAACTTGAGCACGTATGCTTTAAAATGATGTATTTTTCACCAATATAGTTCAATATTTGACAAACTTATAAGGGGATGAAACTGTAAACTTTCTTTTTGGACACCCTGTACCTAGATGTAGCACATTGTACGGTGAAATTAGTTTTGAAATGTTGCCTAGCAATATCGTAATTTCCGGATGAATCCGTATAATATTTAACCCTTTCATCCCGGAATATGCATCCGCTGTCCTTTGCTAACAGTGTAGACCCTGATCAGAGGGATCCTAGAGGAGCGCTCTGACCAAGGTTTGCACTGTTGGTTATTCAGAATTATGTATCGTATTTAAACCTTTCATACGGAGTGGACTCATCGTTAAAACTGACGGGTAATTCCATTCTGATATTCAAGGGAAGACAGGATTAAAGTTAAGATTCCTCAAATGCTTATTAGTACAGTGGTGTAATCCTGTTTAGTAATCCTTAGCCTGATAACCTCCACCTGACTCGCATTTTCAAACAGCTTGGATCCTGTTGAGATGCCGAGTCACTCGGCATCTCAACAGGATCCAAGCTGTTTGACGATTGGGCAATAGTTTCTCAAAAGTTTGTTCGAGTCGGAAAAAGACAGACTTGCACCTGATCTAAATCGGAACGGATGGTACTTTTTAACAGCAATGTTAGGCTAAAACACTTACAGGAAAGAATAATGGAGATTTTCTGGGCTACAAAATCAATGTTCGATCGAGTCCTTAACCCTTCCACTGCCGATGTCGCCACAACCGCACCACGATGCTAACGGTGCAGTCCCGGGTCAGATGCCACACCTGTTTGTCCTAACCTCTAGTTGCATGTCTGCTGTTTATTCCCATGACATTTTCTTTTATTTATCTCAGTTCTTCATTTGAAAAAAAATGTTTAACGACATTGGGCTGCAAATGACAAGTAGAAAGGTTAAAAGTCTCTCTACCACTTCCGTTAGTCCATTACACTCGTTATTCTGAGAACCACGAGTTCATATCTTCAGGTCAAAATCAGTTGTAATTTGTTTTGTTTTTGTTTTGGTTTTTTGTTTGTTTGTTTTTTTATTCATTCATTAATATATTTTCGTATTTAATGTTTTGATTATTTTGTTATCATTTTTTCTCCGTGTTTTCGTTGTTGTTGTTGTTGTTACTGTTGTTGTTGTTTTTGTTGTTGTTGTTTTTGTTTTGTTGTTTTAGTATGTAGCGAGCGATATAGCAAACAGTTTATATTCTAATGAGATCCAGTTTTGTCTTGTGTGTTTGTATATATGTCTTGTGTGTTTGCCCCTTACAGTAAAATCTCTCTATAAAACGGTCAATAAATTACATTAAGTATTTTCTGTTAAAGGCAGATGGCTGCTCAAAACAAGGTGAAAGTAAAACAGAACGTTCCTATATTTTAACAGGAGAGAAATAAAGAACCATTGTAATAAAATAAAGTGGGACATCGGTATCTTATAAAAGGATAACTCAAACTTCGATATAATTCGACTGAAAAATTCGGCCCTTTCCAAGATTTATAACACATAACGGTTCTAAATTCCACCACTGCCATGTATTTAAAGACATGCAATAGCTTGATGCAGGTCGCAAGTAATGCTAAAAGCTCCTACAGGAGCTGCATCAAGCTGCCACATCGAGAAGGTTTCTAAAAGTACAAAAATGAGTCATGCAGGAAACACCACATACAGAACAAACAGTCGCCCGAACAGCAACACAAGGAAACAGCAAATGTGCATAACTATAAAAACAACAAGAGACGCACAAAGACAAAACTAACATGCAATAGGGGGAAGATGGAAGTACCGCCTTGGAACGGTCAGTGTCAAATATCACTGGGGGATTAAACCGGTTTATGGGCGCCCAACCTCACACTTATTCCATCCCCACCCTAAAAGACAAACAGTGTAAATAAACGTATCCCCTCTCCGACTAATCTACAACAACCGCGACGGCAAATACAGTGGTAAAGTGCATGTATAACGAAAACATTTAAGTGAACAAACTGTATCCACCTATCGCTAGTGTACTCAATGATTGAGCTGCAAACAGAGTAACTGTAGAAAGGTAATAAAGGGTACGACAAAAACGAAATAGTACAGATATCCGACGTTCTCCTTCCATTTCTGGATTTAAGAGGTCGCCTTCATAGAGTACTAAACCTTTCTTGTCGGCGTACATGCAAAGAGGCCAGCGTGATTGCCAACTGTAAAAGGGTTCACAACCAAACATGCAGTATGTTGTACATGTAGTACTACAGGATCATATCCCTTTTTAATGATTTTTTAACATATTTGATGAACAAAGTGAGAAAATGGGTATGTCCAATAATTTTACGAAGTTTGTAAATCACATCACCATAAAATTCAGGATGTGAAATACCGTGTCGCAGAAGCGCCTTGAGATTACATTGGTACTTGCCAATAAGCGAAAGATTCGATAGTAAAATTTAGAGAAAGTTTTTCTTAGTTTATGGTATCTATATCCTTGCTTACGCAGTTTCTCAGTTAAAATGAGATTTCGACTGTTAAAATCGTCAATAGATGAACAAGCTCTAGCAAAACGAATAAGTTGAGATATATAAACCCCGTAAGATGGAGCCCGGGGAACATCCCCGTCAAGATGAGGAAAATTAACAATATTAAAATCAAAATCATCTCTGTTGTCATATATGTTAGAAGAAATCATTCCATTATCAATTTTAAGGTCTAGATCAAGAAACACTGCACAATTGTCGGACGGGTTAGCTTTATTCAATTTGAGTTCTTAGGATAAATTGTAGGAATCAGAGCATAAAAGAAAGGGTTATCTAAGTTCAAAATATCATCCAAATATCGACAAGTTTCATTGAAGGCTTTTATAACATCTTCTTGTGATTGAGGATTCAAACGCAACATGAAATCTCTCTCATAGCAGTACAAAAACAAATCTGCGACAAGTGGAGCACAATTCGTACCCATAGGAATACCAATTACCTGACGGTATATAGCATTCCCATAACGTACAAATATGTTATCCAAAAGAAAGGTAAGTGATTCGCAAACTTCTGAGCAAGTCCACTTGGTGTAATATTTCATTTGCTCGTCAGTAAAGTTAGAAATAGGCTGACCCGAACATCCGTCATCTCGAGGTAATTTGTATGGTTCTTTAAAATTCGAGATATCGAAGCTGCACTGTACCAGTTTATTAGGTGCAACAGTATTAACAAACTTGAGAAGATTATTGGAAGCTCTCGAATTACGGTGTGAGAGATTATCATCTGTATCAGCCAGCGATGTTCTTGTTTTGAGCTTGTTGTCATCTGTTGGAAATATGTTTTGGCCACCAACATATATAATTACGATAAAAACATTACCTTTCCTTGAAGAGTTTTAGCTACAAACAAAATATCCACGGGCCAGAGGGCTCTTTCACTAACCCTATTATCTGGATCTACACCGTTTGCTGGTGACAATCAAGTTGTTTCGCACATTTAAAGGGGTTGTGGAGTAATATGCAGAATTTGATGATTGCATCAACCGCAGAGATTGAAGAATTGTAGCACACATAAGAGCATCTAAAAAGCTGTCACATAATGAATAATAAAAACATGTGGTTGCTTAACTCATTACTCAATGAATATTCAATTAAGAAATAATGAAGCCGTGCACATTAACCCATTACCTCATAAGCTATTTTAGATACAACCTCTTTGAAATAATCTACGGAAAAGGGGCATTAACTAGAGAAAATGAAAATTTTAGAATTTAATAGTTTGAAACCATTGTGATAAATAGAACATTTGCTCCTATAGGAGCAAATGCTCTATTTATCACAATGGTTGCACAAAGTGACTTTTACAGAGTCGTCAAAAGCCGTCAATATGTAGAGGGAAAGGGTTAATAAGATTGTTATAAAAGTACAAAGACACAGGACGTTTTGGCCGTGGCGAACATTATAGAAATATATCTATATTGTATCATCAGTAAACAGAGCAGACTCTGATCAGACAGCTCCTGTAAGAACCGTCTGATCTTGGTCTATTCTGTTTGCAAATGCATTGAAAGGGGTATTTATGAAATAAGGGTAAAATACAGTACATACCCTATGCAAAACGCTCCTACTCCTAACGCTCCTAATAAATTTCGTCCTACATTAAGATACCGCCTAGCTTAACCCATTTGCTCCCAGTGGATTCTTCCATGCTTATATATTGGAGTAGTCAAATTTTGTGTCACCTGTCGAGAGGCAGTGTGTCACTTAGGGATCACTTTTCCGTCGTCTGTATGTCTGTATGTCTGTCCGTCTGTATGTCCGTCTGTCCGTCACACTTTCTTTTTGGCTGCCATTTCTGAACTAATCATTATAGAGCTTTCATTTCACATGTGTCTTCCTCTCATTGAGGTCCATTGATGTAACTAAGGTCCATCACTCTGCACACAATACTTTTTTAGCTATTCCCCTTTGTTCTGATTTTCGCACTCCGGCATATTAACAGTTTTTGTGTCAGTAATGAGCAGGCGACACATGTGTTCCTCCGAACACTCTTGTTAATCTAAGGGATGTCTGGTCTAAAGTTTCATTTTGTTTTATGTTGAAATTCATATCAGCAAACAGTGTAGACTCTGATCAGACGCCGCATTATACGGCGTCTGATCAGAGTCTACACTGTTTTCCTACGTCCCATATATGGGTTAAAAACCAAACATTAGCATATTTTCGGGGTCGCTTAATCATTTAACTGGTACAGAATTATTTTTAATGAACAGAGTACAATGTAGTCTAAGATCAGATGGATCCTATAGGAGCCGTCTGATCAGGGTCTGTCCTGTTCGGCTATGGTATAACAAGGATAAGAGAGGTTGGACTGTATAGCTTTAAAGATGGTTTTACTGGGTTTGACTGTATAACGTTAAAACGGGTTTACTGTATAACGTTAAAAAGGGTTTTTACTGTATAACGTTAAAAATGGTTTTACTGTATACGTTGAAGAGGGATTTTATTATACACGACTAATTGAGCACTGACAGGTTCACTATATATAAGTATGTTAACCATTTCAACGCTGCATTTTCAAATTGACTATTCCAAAAGTTAAACATATCAAGCTTGCCGCGAATATTTAGGGAAATTCTAAAGAAAAAATAACATGACAAACAGTGCAGACCCTGATGAGAGGGCTCCTCGAGGACACTATTATTGTAATAGAATTCCATGAACGAGATTGTGGTACTATGTATAATATAATATAACGATTGCTAGTAGTTCAATAAAATCACCAAAAACTGTTTGACACGTGGTACGAGTTTTTCTTTTTCCTTCTTTTTTATTATTGATGTTGCATTGTTTTGGAGTTGGTGTTTATGTATGGTTAACCATTTTCCCCGTAAATAAGTACGCATTTCTATGTCTTTGCAAATAGAGAAGACCCAGAGCATACGGCTCATATAAGACTCGTCTGATCAGAGTCTGCTCTGTTCGCAATTGACATAATATTGACATGCTTCTATAGTTCCTGGCATGGCCAAAACATCTTTTTGCAATGAAAAATGGACAGGTTTTAAATGTTAATATGGACAAGTTATATAATATGGATGTTAACGAGTTAAAATTAGTGAGAATCATCTTTTAGATGTACTCGAAGGACAGGTATATATCCCCCAACACAACCATCCCGGACATATTCGTCTTGTTTGATGTCTCATTGAAGGTAGTTACTCCTAGCCGAACCACTTTTATTCTTTTATACGTATAAGCTCCTCGTGTTTAGTGCAGGGAAGTTGTCAGAGAAATTGCGATTCTAGTTGTATAATGTTTTATGGGGGCAGTACACAGAAGATTGTCAATTTCAGCCGAGCTAGACACCCCCATCCACTGTTTCACTGTAATTCTGTCCCTTTCAAACACACCTGGAACAAATAAAGACCCCAGCTCCAGAGACAAGCCCCAGAAGGATGGAAAATGCTACAAGAAATCATAGTAAACATGTATTCAAACTAAATTTTGACTAATTTTTCAGTTTGTACTGGTCGCCAAAGTTCAATAAAAAAAAGCCCGAAAACATGTTTTTCCGACAAAAAATTGCATAAGGCATTGGCGCCTCAATGCCTTAGCGCAAACTGTTTCCTGCTTCCCCAGACCCACTACCATCAGCAAATAAAATTAAAAATATGAGGTAACCATCTCGTTCTTTCACATTTTCCATGTGTTTGACCCTACCCAAAATTTCACTCTTTTTCCCTACCATTTAAGCAGAGTCCTTTAGTTTCGAATTTTCCACCTAACTCAAAACAAATCACTTGCAAAGGTCATGACCTTGGTGCTTATTTTCATTAAAACATGTCCAAAAGTTGGATTTTCATGCATAACATGCTTCCGTATTTTTTATTATAGTCTGAACCACCTTTAAACTTAGCATTTACCTTAGATTAAGGAATTTGACGGGGCCAATTCGCATATTCGGTACCTTATTGTGTACTGCCTCCTATGGAAACATGTCTTATTTGACCGTGATTGTATGAACTTCTATGCATATGATATTATTCGGATGCCATTGTGTTTACCGAACAGTGTCGGATAAGTCACAGAACGGCTGGGTGTCTACGATATGTCTTTTTGTATTACTGTGTTATATTATACATGTAGACATATGCCACTTTTGATAAACTGCACTTTGTATATACATATATCTAGTAATGCAGTAAGATACCGTGGGATTTCGTTCTACAGTAAGCTATCACCTGTCACAAAGACGTTAAACAGTGTAGATCCAGACCACCTGACACGCAAAAGATGGATACTTCGGTCGGAGAATTCGCCATTGAGGATAATAAAATGTTGCAAGTACATGTGAATGTCATACTGCGTCGTCTGTAACCCAAGCCACAGACTATGTCACTGCTACAGTCTGATCTTGATTAACCTGTTCAACCCAGAAAACAAACATCCTGTCATTTGCAAACAGTGTAGACCCAGATCAAAGGGCTCCTGAAGGAGCCCTCTGATCAGGGTCTGCACTGTTTGTCATTCAAAATCATCTTGGAAGTGTAAAGCCTTTTGTACTCAGTGGATTATATAGTTAAAACCTGATAGGCTATTCTATGCTGATAATTGAGCGTTTCGATGGTTAAGTATATTTGTAAGACCCCTGAGGCATCTTGTCTGGTTCGTTGATTGCCTGCTGTGCAGCCTGCATTAGAATTCACCATTTACATATCTTGTATTTCTTTTTCCAAGATATGATCACAGCATAATACTGTTGGAATAATGATGAGACGCTGAGTTACCCAGTTTCTCATCAGGACCCAAACTATTTGCAAATGACACCACAATTTGGCAATATATTATGGTAACGGTAAACGCCTGTATATATAGTCATCTGTGAGGCATTTTGAGGGCATTCGGACACAGAGGATACGTAAAAGGACACAAAACAACCGTTTTGGGGTTCCATGATATAGATGGGACCACTTGTGTATTCGTCTTAACCCATTACCTCATAGGCTATTTTTAGATCCAACCTCTTTCAATAAATCTACCGAAATGGAGCATTAACTAAAGAAAAGGAAAATTTTAGAATTTTGTACTTTGAAACCATTGTGATAAATAGAGCATTTGCTCCTATAGGGTTAACCCGTTTGGATATCCATTATACAATAGCTGGGACATAGACAAGCAAACTTGACCAAGATCAGACGATCCCTCTAGTAACCCTCTGCTCAGGGTCAATACTGTTTGCTGGACCCATCGGCGTTATTGGTTTATAATACAGTAAAACCTCTCTATAACGGCCTCTAAATTACATCAAATATTTTGTGTTAACGGCAGGTGGCTGCTTAAAGCAAGGTGAAAGTAAAACAGAACGCTCCTATAGGAGCGTTCTGTTTTACTTTCACCTTGCTTTAAGCAGCCACCTGCCCTAAACACCAACTAATTAACACAATTTAGTGGCCGTTATAGAGATGTTTTAATGTACCTTATTATTTTCTTGCGATGTCCCCTCAATATGACAAATGGTTAGGGTCCAACATCTGAACTTGGAATAGTGTACTGTGGATAGTACGGTAATAAGTGATCCTCCGCTCCAGCGACAGTCGGTTTTAACGCTGTATCCACTTACTCCACTAAACTGTTTTCAGTCATTCAGTGTTAGAATCATGATTAGTTTTTACACTATCTAGATCATGTAGATATGAGAATGTGTTGAACACAATCAGCTGTTTGATACTCTGTTTACTGTTTTATAAAGAAAATGGAAAAATGCACACACTTACACTAAAAATAAACGAAACTATGCCCAGCAGACGACAATGCTGGCATCGAAAGGGTTAAAGTTACTAAAAGTCCGGTAAATATGGGTTATACTACATGTATATGGTCATTTTTGTTTTGGAGCTTTCTGCATGAATATCACACTTCATATTAACAGCCACCTGCCTTAACCCATTCCCTCATAGGCTATTTTAGATACAACCTCTTTGAATAAATCTACCGAAAAGTAGCATTAACTAGAGAAAAGGAAAAATTTAAAATTTTGTAGTTTGAAACCATTGTGATAAATAGAGCATTTGCTCATATATTTATCACAATGGTTTCACAAAGTGACTTTTAAAGAGTCGTCAAAAGTTGTCAATATGAGGGAAAGGGTTAAAGATACATTTGCTTCTTTTAACCATTTTCCTGTTCTATATTTAGACCAAATTTCAATACCAACTGAATATTCATGGACAACCTAGTTATAATGATATATTGAAGGTTGATTTTAGAAACTTTAGAATTAGCAAACAGAGCAGACCCTGATCAGACGGATCCTACAGGGGACGTCTGATCTGATTATTCTCTGTTTGCACATGCATGAAAATCCGTTTATAATAAGGAAATGCTTAAATCACTAAACGTCCCTGCCTTGTTGCATAGCAACCAAAATACTTAACTTTTTATCTCCATTCTTTTTTTTAATCTGTTTTTAATCGATACATTCTAATTGCAGAAAGTGTGCTTGAATGGCAAACCAATCACAATTGCTTTCATTGTTTGATCTTGTGAATTTCTAGACGAACGCAAAATGAAATACAGTAACACCTCTCTATAACGGCCACTAAATTACATCAAGTAGTTTGTGTTAAATGCATATGACTGCTTAAAGCAAGGTGAAAGTAAAACAGAACGATCCTGCTTAAAGCAAGGTGGAAGTAAAACAGAACGCTCCTATAGGAGCGTTCTGTTTTTCTTTCACCGTGCTTTAAGCAGCCACCTGCCCTAAATACCAACTACATAACACAATTCAGTGGCCGTTATAGAGAAGTTTTACTGTATTACGCAGTAGCAATCTGTGTCTATGATATAATACTTGACACAGTCAATCAGGCTCCTCGTCTGATCAGGGTCACGACCGTTTGCTGAATTCATGGATGTCAATGTTTTATACCAGTGTATTCTTTCTCTGCAATGTACCCTCAGTATGACAAATGAATGAGTTCCAATATCTGATTCGGACAAGTTAACTGCAGATAGTATGGGACTTCATGGGATTGATCATTTCTATTCGTATGCGGAAATTGAATTAGATAATATCACTGACCAAAGGAGGTAAACTCTTTGTAAGACACATTTTGCCAAGAACAGCATTAGAAATTACCATTTTTATAGAATGTAGGTTAAAATCTGGCTTAATTGAATATTTCATGAGATAACTGCTTCATGAATAATAATTAGCTGTATTTTTCATAATAGGATATTTTTTTAGTAAAAGAATTTTGGCCTAATCGGATCTTTATTAACCCTTTCGATGCCAGCATTGTCGTCTGCTGGGCATAGTTTCGTTTATTTCTTAGTGTAAGTGTGTGCATTTTTTCCATTTTCTTTATAAAACAGTAAACAGAGTGTCAAACAGTTTTGATCCTGATGAGACGCCGAGTTACTCGGCGTCTCATCTGGATCCAAACTGTTTGCATGTGATATCATAAACCCGTCATTGTGGCACGAAGGGGTTAAACATTAGTAAACAGAGCAATTCCTGATCAGGCAGATCCCAGAAGAGTTGTCTGATCTTGGTCTACCCTGCTTACAAATGCCTAAAAACCGCGTTTTTATCAGGTAAATGGTTATAGGACCATTAAAAAGTCTAATTCTGGGTCTTTAAGGCGTGCGGTAGTTTAATGCAGGACAAAGGTAATGCAAGGTAATGCAGAAAGCTTCCCTGTATTAAACAACCAAGTTAGATTGACACATTCTCTCACATTGACGCCTTTTGGAAACCATTGTGATAAATAGAGCATTTACATGTATCACATTGGTTTAAAAACTGCATTATTCCAAAATGTTCCTTTCCTCTAGTAAATGCCCCTTTTCGGTAGATTTATTCAAAGAGGTAGGATCTAAAAGAGGCTATGAGGTCATGGGTTAACCCTTTCCTCCATAGGCTATTTTTAGATCCAAGCTCTTTGAAAAAATCTACCGAAAAGGAGCATTAACTAGAGAAAAAGGATTTTTTTTAGAATGTTTTAGCTTGAAACCATTGCGATAAATATCTAGCATTTGCTCCTATAGGAGCAAATGCTCTATTTATCACAATGATTTCAAGAAGTGACTATTACAGAGGCGTAGAAAGGCGTATTTATGGAGGAAAGGGTTAAGACTCCTTTATTCAAAGTATCTATGATAGCTTAACCCTTTACTTGATGTAGACGTATTTTCATACTTTTTCAAAAAGAGTAGACCCAGTTCGGACGGCTCCTAGAGTATCAGTTTGATCAGGTTCTGGTTTGTTTGCTTATGTCATTATAGTCGATATGACTACAACTTCTCCCATGATCAAAATCAAATAACTCGGCGTCTTACATGTAACAGGATCCAAGCTATTTGACACTCTGTAAACATCGTCTCAAACACCTATACGAATCAGGAGTAAGTAAATTTGCAACAGACCAGCTTTTCCTTTTGGCAGACATATTTCTTCTAACATGATCTTGAGAAACTAATAACCCATTCCCTCATATTGACGACTTTTGACGACTCTGTAAAAGTCACTTTGTGAAACCAATGTGATAAATAAAGCATTCGCTCCTATTTGCAACCTAGTAATGGTTTCAAACTACAAAATTCTAATAGTTTCCTTTTCTTTAATTAATGCTCCTTTTCGGTAGATTAATCCAAAGAGGTTGTTTCTAAAAATAGCCTATGAGGTAATGGGTTATATTGTGATGAGATGTCAAGTTTCTAGTAGTCTCACCTGGATCAAAGATGTCTGTAAATAGGGAATCACGTCACGGATAACAGGTAGGAGCATAGCTGAATGCAAATGTAATTTACACACCGTGGCTAAAGGGGTCCGGGGTTATGCTTCCCCCCCCCCCCCCTGTGGTCAGTTTTGAAACCATTGTGATAAATAGAGCATTTGCTCCTATAGGAACAAATGCTTTATTTATCACAATGATTTCAAAAGGTGGCTTTTGCAGAGGCAAAAGGCGTCAACGTGAGGGAATGGCTTAGAGCTTACATGACAAGACAGAATGTTTATAGAAGTTAAGCCCCAGCCCATTTAGCCTTCGTGTTTTGCTCCATTTTGGCCATAATTATGTTATAGCTACGCCAATAACAGGTATACGGGTTATTGTCATATTTAATTAATTAATCCTCTTTCAAGTTTTGGTTCTGCCGAGTTACTTTGTGTCTCACCTCAGTCTAAAATCTGCATCTGTTAGTACATAGCAAGCTTAATCCTTTTCCTCAGGTAAACATTTTTCACGCTTTTATAACAAAAGCGTAGTACCAGATCAGTCGGCAACTGCGTGAGCCTCCTGATCAGGGTCTCCTCTGTTTATTATGGATGCTCTGTTTCCTTATGAATGATCTGTTTCCTTATGGATGCTCTGTTTCCTTATGGATGCAGCTTCCTTATAGATGCTCTGTTTTCTTTATGGATGCTCTGTTTCCTTATGGATGCTCTGTTTTCTTTATGGATGCTCTGTTTCCTTATGGATGCTCTGTTTTCTTTATGGATGCTCTGTTTCTTTATGGTTGCTCTGTTTCTTTATGTATGCTCTGTTTCCTTATGGATGCTCTGTTTTCTTTATGGATTGTCTGTTTCCTTATGGATGCTCTGTCTCCTTAACAGATTTTACGTACCAGTTTCTACCAGTACCAAATATGCCATTATAAAAATTTATCTAATAAATACCCACCATGTCACTATTTCTTACGTGAATATGCAGCAGGGAAAGGATTAAACGAAATAACATATATTACTTATGCCATGCGTTATGCAACCATCTGCTTTTTAAGACGCATGAGTCCAGTGTTCCTATGTTCCGCTTACATCAGGTTCTATCGTACAATACAACTATTACTGGTTCGTAAATATCTATCTTAAACGTTACAATATATATAGGTTCTTTCCTCTTGACAAATACTGCTCGTGAATATCATTTTCAACACCTACATTGCTGTAAAATATACTTTATGCTTACATTTTGATCTGGCATAATATCGACTACTTCCTATTTGATCAAGCCTTTGAGAACCTGATGACAGAATTTCAAACAGATTGGATTTTGATGAGACATCAAATTACTTAGGGTCTTATCAGGATCCAAACTACTTGCAAATGAAAGTCAGGTCGCAGATAGCGTGATAAGGGAACATACTAGGATCTTTATCTATATCGTTTCAAGTCTGGATTTTGCTGAGACACTGAGTTACTCCGTGTCCTATATGGAAATCTATTGGCAAACTTTAATATTTTTGTTGCAAATTCGCCCACAGCAAGTCAAACGTTAAAACATACTAATTATTTCCTCATTGCAAATACCGTGCGTAAATATTTCCAATCCCTATGATTATGGACCATTTACTGTCAGATGACAGAAAAATCCCCGAGTAATAATGAGAAGAAATTACACTGAAGTTGTTACATGTAATAATTAGCTCTCACAAAATTGCACCCATATCATTTTCAAAATACAAGACAGACCTACAGAGGCCCAACCTTTCAGTAATAGCTCATTTATTTCTTCTCTTCACCAAATTCTATACTGTGACCACTCTTTAGAATCGTCTCGAAGAGACGATTCTAAAGAGTGGTCACAGTATAGGGTTTGGTGGAGAAATGACGAGTTTAGTACCGGTATTTGGGTACGCGCCTTTATCTGTAGCTCTGGAGTCCCTATATTCAATTTCTCATAGAACATTGCAACACGAGCGTAGACCAGTTTGTATCCTCATGACGATGAGAGTTCGAATTACTGGAAGGCTGTGTTACTCCAATATATTCTCACTGTAAATCATCCAATCACTCATTGGATGCTAAAGAAACATTAACGTCATGAATAATAAAGTAAACAATAATGCCACCATGCACATTAATTAGATTTAATTTTATAATTGCACCTCGACTCAGGATATGTTTGACCATTTCAGAAATTGTTGAAACGTGTCATTTCTTAACCCTTTCACCGCCGCAGTCGCATAAATGCACCACGACAAATAGTGCAGTCCCAGATCAGACACCGCCTTTTCGAGGCGGCGTCTGATCAGGGACTTCACTATTTGTCTCAATCTCTTTTTCTATATATGTGCTTTATTTCTTTGAAATTTGCATTTATTTATCTCATTTCCTTATTGTACCGAATGATTAAACAACATTTGGATTGCAGACGACAATTAGAAATTTGGCGCCGACAGGGTTAAAGTAATTTCTTAAAGTAAACAGACCCTGAATGCCAGGGTACATGTTCGCCATTCAATGCAAAAACGTGATCACTAATAAGTTAACTGAGCAGACCCTGATCAAAAGGCTCCTGCAAGCTATTTTGCAAAGGCGTTAGATAATAATATGTGTCATGTAATTGGTTTAAAAGAAAATAATATGCTTAAAAGACAAAAGGTTCCCAAATGTATAGCAGATTGCGTTATTGGGAGGAGAAAACAGAAACAGGAAAAACATTTCTCATCATTTGCCTTCATCTCCATGTAACGATGGGTGAGTTCCGAAATTTCTAAAAATTCCATCTGTAAACGTTTCAACAAATTGTATTTGAATGAGATTTCTTTCACAAACAGGTCTGTCTTTTTTCTGATAATAGCGCTTAATGATGTTTAATGTGCCTATTACATCCGAGACTTGTTTTCTGTTCTGCATTTAACATTTCATTAGTTCTAGGTGAATTATTTAATCCTTAACCCTTTACTCTATAAATACGGCTGCTGCCAACGCCTTGCTCCTGTAGGAGCCGTCAGATCAGGGTCTGCTCTGTTTACTTATAAAATAATATAGATCTGAATCTACAGCTTCTGTCTTGGGAAAATATTTCTGACAGTGTGTTAATTAATTATAAAATATATTCAAATTAATATTCATGATGGCTTTTATGAATGTTTATTGGGTAAAGGTTTAAACATTAGAGAGGTTTCGATTTCTTTCTTGTACGTGTACGTATACTTGTATATACGTGTATCTACAAGTATACGTACACGTTCCTGAATTTTCAAAATGATGTTTCGAAATCAGATAACGTATACGGGTACGGGCAAATTGTTATACGATACGACTTCTTGCGGGACCATGCCATTTTCTTTAAAATGAGATTAGGAAGAACTAGAAATTGCATAAAGTAGGAGAATTAGGCCACATCATAGAAAGAAAGTAAATATACGGTCAGACAGACTGAGCATGCATGCAGGGAGATAGACAGATATACAAACAGATAGACAAATAGATACAGAGAGACAGACAGATAGACTGGCATATTGAAATACAGATAGTATCATAGATAGACAGACAGACTGGCAGACAGTATACGGACATAATGGCAGACAGGCAGATGGACAGACAGGCAGATGGACAGACAGGCAGATAGATAGACAGACAGACAGTTCTACAGGCATTCAAGTCAAGTAAATTTATTTACAAGTCGGCACAGAATTAACAAATAACGTAAGCTCGACAGAGCTTTAAACACCGACATTTTATAGACAATACATCAGACATAAAATTACATAAGCATAAAAGCAGCATTAAACAAACACACCAAAATAAGCATAAATTCGCAGGCAGACTGAAAGACAGATTTGAAAGACATGTGGTTGGGCGGATGTGTTGATGGACGTACGGACGGACAGACAGTCAGACTGAATCAGACTGAATCACAAATACGAAGCATACACAAATTTAGTGGAAAGCCAAATGACACAAAACAGCCCATGACTCGGTTCAGATGAACTTTTCAACTGTGTCACGAAATATGATATCAAAACACCTTTATTTTCAATTCTCAAGTAAATTAACTGTTGTGACACGAAGAGAAGGGTTGGCACTATCATTCTATCAACGCATTTTACTAGAATACATGTGACAAATAGGCATTTTAAAAAAAAGGATGATAAACTTACACGTTTTGTTGAAACGTCTAGAAGCAATCCTACACGTTGAGAACGTCAAATGCTGATGATATTTACACATATATTGATGACGTCACACTCCGAAATGATGACACAAAAAAGCTTACACGTATAAGATTTTGCCCCTCCCCGAAAGCGTTACTCCCTTCAAAATAAGTTAACCACCTGCTGTGTAATTGCTAAATAGCAATCTTGTCTTCCACATATTGAATACATACTCACAATTGCTTATGTTACATATATGCACCAAATTACCTAATCGCGTGTATTTATAAGGTCATCCGACGGGCACCTCCTTATTTATTTATTCATTAAGCAATTGTCATTGGGAGTATACCTTCATTCATATAATGGCCGCGTGACTGATATTTGTATACCGTATTTGTGCGCTCTTCTCAAAGGTTACATTTTGTGGACAAGCCAAAGCTGACGTTACATGGCCCTTTTCATGCCATAACTAGTATTGATTGATTCCGGACGTCATGTTATCAACCGCCGTTCGTATTCATCGAATACACGCCAGTAAATTGTACTATTTTGACAGGTCAGCAAATGGTTGCCTGGATCGACCCGAGAAACTGGATCCATTGTAATCATTGCTTACGCAAATAATACAGTTTTTATCTGATGGATATGCATGCAAGAGATAATCGCTTAACCTGTGTAAATTAAAATGATTTTCCATTAGGTTGCTATCCTGGTAGGTATAGCTCCCCTTGCCGATAATCTAGTCCTTTGGCTACGTGGTTAGGTGCTGACAGATGTTGTGGATTGGTGGATTGGTGGCCACCAGGGTTAATGAATAGTTCTCGTCACATTTGGTGGCAACGGTGGGACGAAGACAATTGTCCGACTGACAGTTCCTTACCAATGATTAGTTCACAGGCTAGGATTCCTTTCTTAGAGGGGAGATAAGAGTAATATAACAAAACAGCAAGTATGTTAAGTCTGTAAGAATTTCAAACTGTCCTTGGTGGAGAGCTAGCTCTGACTTCTATCTGTTTAAATCGTATTGAACATTGTCGAGAGGTTATGTGACAATAAGTGCTCTAGTGGTTCAAATCCTGCTGTTGGCATTTGGATTTTTCACGTCAGCCTTCCAGCTGGTTTGCAATAGGTAGTGGATGTTCTTTTGTGTACGAAAGAATTGGTCTATGGACGGAACATCCTCTGGAGCCTTTATCTACCTGTAATTAGCGTGACGTCACGATATGACCGAAACATTGTTAAACGACGTAACCCCTATATCAAAACTTGCTGCAATAAATAACAAGTGGAACGAAATCCTACCTAATGAGAAACGATATCTACACGAAATTTATAGAGCGTACATGTACTCTAATTAACTTTTTTCCTGTTTAATATTCATGTAAGAAATTATGACATCATGAATAATTATTAGCTGGATACTTATTAGCTGTATTTTTATGATGGAATATGAACACAGGAAGTTTTACCTTGGCAGAAACTATAGTACCAGATCTATATAATTCTATAAGCAAACAGAGCAGACCCTGATCAGACGGCTCCTATAGGAGCCGTCTGATCTTGGTCTTCTCTATTTACAAATGCGTGAAAACACGTTTATATACAAAATGTATGAGGAAAAGGGTTAAGCGACGTCATGGACATGGTGGTGTGAAGCCGTACTCCCACAAACTCGGTTGTAGAACAGATGCCACTAACAAAGTTGGTTGGACAAAGTTTTATTCAAATGTGCCATTCGGTGGAATTTTAAAATTTGAACAACCTGCTTTTGCCATTAAACACTCCTTTTTGAATAATCAGCATTGCAATGGCTTTCCTAAATGGAACCAGGCATGAACCAATGTAAGTACGTCTTCAATTAATCGTAAAATTATGCAGTGGCTGAAAGTATAATGGACTATCGGCTTCGTTCTCGCTTCAAACCCTTAAATACGTCTATCAATGTTTTACAAGAGTAGACCAACATCAGATGGACCCTGTAGGAGTCGTTAGATCAGGGTCTATAAAGCAAAATATATCTTTGTCTTTGAAACAAAATATATGATCTTTGTTATTTTGTTAAACAAAATACAAAATGTATATAATTGATTCTACAGTTAGTTTCTCCCAGCGCCACAAAGTCTTTTTGTTCGGATATCATTATAAATATTTTATATGTTTCAACGCTATTGGTGTCAGTGGATATATACCCACAACATGAATATTCATGAGATAATCTAAGTATGCCTAGGAGAATAAGTTTATCAAATAGATTGAGCGTTTATTACATCGATACCACTGTTACTTCTTGATCCTTTAAACCCGATGCATATTCAAAGACATGTAATTATGTATGAATATTAATTCAAATACATGTAATTATGTATGAATATTAATTATATGATGTTTTATAATGGCACTGACCATAACAGAAAATTCAGATTCTAATCTATACCCTGACCAGAATGCTCCCCTAGGAGCTTTCAGATCTCGATGTTTAAGATGCGTAATTTAAATTTCACAAGTGATTGTCTTTTTAGTAATGAGAACGAAACTGAAATGTTGGCTAGCTAAAATAAATAAGCGTGTACAAAAGATGAATAGACGTCATGCCAGCGAAGATAGCACCATTAATGCAATGATGAAACATTTTACGTATAATTGCTACAATTAAAACCAGGAATATTCCAAATTACAAGGCAGGCACATTAAGTAGTCCCGACCCAAATCTACTAACCTAATAAACAATGGAATTTATTGGGTTAGGTTAGTAGGAAATAGTTTATTGGGTCACTTGATCACAGAAGTTGCGTGATTTATTTTTCTAAATAATGTATATATGAATATTAATGAACTCATGTAGGAACCGTCTGATAATGATCTGCTGTTTCCTTATGAAATGAAATAGAACTGACCGGAAATAAAACATGTAGATTTCTATATATAAACTGCTGTCGTAAACAGTCCATTGTTCATGATGCATGATGCATGATGCTACAGCTGCTGTCATTGTAAAATGTCCCTTGTTTATCATTCTTAATGCGACAGAATGGTAAACTGTCCCTTGTTTATTTTTCCTAATGCTACAGCTGCTGTCATGGTAAACAGACCCTTGTTCATGATGTCTAATGCCACAGATGTTGTCATGGTAAACAGTTCCTTGTTCATGATGCCTAATGCTACAGCTGCTGCCATGGTAAACAGTTCCTTGTTCATGATGCCTGATGCTACAGCTGCTGCCATGGTAACCAGTTCCTTGTTCATGATGCCTGATGGTATAGATTATGGCATGGTAAACAGTTCCTTGCTTATGATGCCTGGTGCTACAGCTACTGGCATGGTAAGCAGTTCCTTGTTCATGATGCATGATGCTACAGCTGCTGGCAGGGTAAACAGTCCCTTGTTCATAATGCCGAATGCTACAGCTGCGATCAGGGTAAACGGTCCATTGTTCATGATGCCTAATGCTACAACTGATGTCATGGTAAACCCTCCCTTGTTCATGATGCCTAATGCTATTTAGCTTCTGTCATGGTAAACAGTCCCTTGTTCATGGTGCCTAATGCTACAGCTCATGTCATGGTGCACAGTTCCTTGTTCATGATGCTTGAAGCTATAGCTGATGTATAAGTAAAATGTCCCTTGTTCGTGTTGCCTAATGCTAAAGCTGATGTCATTGTAAACAGTCCCTTGTTCATGGTGCCTAATGCTACAGCTGATGTCATGGTAAACAGTCCCTTGTTCATGGTGCCTAATGCTACAGCTGCTGTCATGGTGAATAGTCCCTTGTTCATGATGCCTGAGGCTACAGCTGATGTATAAGCAAAATGTCCCTTGTTCGTGATGCCTGAAGCTACAGCTGATATATAAGTAAAACTTTTCCTTGTTCGTGTTGCCTAATGCTACAGTTGCTGTCATGGTGAACAGTCCCTTGTTTATGGTGCCTAATGCTACAGCTGCTGTCATGGTAAAATGTCCCTTGTTTATGATGCCTAATGCTACATCTGGTGTCATGGTGAACAGTCCCTTGTTCACGATGCCTAATGCAACAGCTGATGTCATAATAAATAGTCCCTTGTTCGTAATGTCTAATGCTACAGCTGATGTCATGGTAAACACTACCTTGTTTATCATGCCTGAAGCTACAGCTGTTGTCATGGTAAACAATCACTTGTTCGCGTTGCCTAATGCAACAGCTGATGTCGTGGTAAAATGTCCCTTGCTCATGATGCCTAATGATACAGCTGATGTCATGGTGAACAGTCCCTTGTTCATGATGCCTGAAGCTACAGCTAATGTCACGGTGAACATTCCCTTGTTCATGATGCCTAATGCAACATCTGATGCCATGATGAACAGTCCATTGTTCGTTATGCCTAATGATACAGCTGATGTCATGGTAAACAGACCCTTGTTCATGATGTCATTATAAAACATCAGTCAACTAACATATGATAAAATAAATAATATTATTTCTCGCATGAATACCCATGAGGGAAAGTGTTTAAAGGGATCAGTTGAGTCGGGGCAACTTACTGTATTCTTCCTGATAAACGCACCGTTCTAATAAACGACCCTTACTTATATGTATTTGTGGAGGCGTGGTACAGGGGCTCTAACGATGAATAAAACAACTACATTTCTAGTCATTAAATAAAGAAAGGCAGTTTTTTTTCAAAATACAGGTAATATCAGACATGCAGGCTGAACGCATTACGGAAAGATCCCAAGGAGTTTTCTGCATTGCTTACATTCTGCATTAGGCAACCACCTGTGTATCAAACCTTTTAAAAAAGGTTACACCCATAGGCGGGGTTGGGTGGGGTCCGGTCGGGTGTACTTGAAGCACATGTCGTTAAGACCTCTGTTAGACATGATGGTACTTTACCAACATGATTGAAAATCAGAAATAAATTGTAACATTTTAATGTACAAAGAGGGTTTATTTTCAAGTTTTAATTAAACCATTCCCTCATAGGCTATTTTAGACCCAACCTCTTTGAATAAATCTATCAAAAAGGAGCATTTACTAGAGAAAAGGAAGATGTTAGAATTTTGTAGTATTGAAACCATTGTGACAAATAGAGCATTTGCTCCTATGGAGCAAATGCTCTATTTATCACAATGGTTTCCAGAAGTGACTATTACAGAGGCGTAGAAAGGCGTGTCTATGAAGGAAAGGGTTAAAGCACGTTTACCGCAGCGATATATGTTCGTCTTGCTACCTATAATACACTCATTAGTTTCTGTTGGGTCTGTCTATTCCTGCTACCTATAATACACTCATTAGTTTATGCTGTGTCTGTCTATTCTTGCTACCTATAATATACTCATTAGTTTATGTTTGGTCTGTCTATTCTTGCTACCTATAATACACTCATTACTTTATGTTGTGCCTGTCTATTCTTGCTACCTATAATACAATCATTACTTTATGTTGTGCCTGTCTATTCTTGCTACCTATAATACACTCATTAGTTTATGTTGTATCTGTCTACTCTTGCTACCTATAATACGCTCATTAGTTTATGTTTGCTCTGTCTATTCTATAGCATGTTCTCATTCCGACAGACAACATAAAACTATTTCTCGCAAATCGTTCGAACCAGATACATCCGACATCTAGGCTGGGTTCAGTTACCGGTAACTTTTACAATTGTATGCAACTTTCAAACATTTTTTAAGAACGAAATGTTGCGATTACAACAGTAATGGCAGTATTTCAGTCTGTTCACAAACTGTAACTTGGATACGATCATTTAAGAGTTGCCGTTGCAATGTTATGCAATTAGCGGTTACTATGAACCGCACACACTGGTGACCGGCATTGTCGGAATTACATGAGGGTTCAATGTCCTTGATCATTATACCCCTATTCTTATTGATGTTTGTATATGTCTGTTTACAAACATATATTCTTCATTGCAAGGCCGTAATACAATTTAGTGTAAGCTGCTATCATAGATTTATCTATATAAACTTCCTGTTCTTCCTTCCTGTCCTATTTTCACTTTTCCGGTCCCATAATTGGTGTCTATTATTAACTCTTTACCTTCTCATGCTGAAAAATGTTGTCTGCTCAATCCGTGGGGGTTGTATTTTCACTGAAATCCAATTATTTGTATCCTTTATGAAATTATTGGCCGAGTGTCAAACAGCTTGGATCCAGATGAGACACCGAGTTACTCGGCCTCTCATTTGTATTCAAGCTGTTTTCATAGGAAAGCTAAGACGCGCTTAGTGTGAAAAAGGTTAAACACATTCCCTAATACTGACGCCTTTTGACGACTCTGTAAAGGTCACTTAGTGAAACTATTGTGATAAATAGAGCATTTGCTCCATAGGAGCAAATGCTCTATTCATCACAATGGTTTCAAAACTACACAATTCTAAAAAAAAATCTTTTCTCTAGTAAATGCTCATTTTCGGTTGATTTATTCAAAGAGGTTGGATCTAAAAATAGCCTATGAGGGTTGATCTGATTCTACATATTCTGTATGAAACTTCCATTGTTCATGGGCCAGTGTGAAAATACAGAAAAAACATCTTAACCGAGCGAACAGTCACGTATAATTACCGGGCCAACAGACAGGAGGCAGCTTAACGAACAGACACGTATAATTACCGGGCTAACAGACAGGAGACAGCTTAACGAACAGACACGTATAATTACCGGGCTTACAGACAGGAGGCAGCTTAACGAACAGACACGTATAATTACCGGGCTTACAGACAGGAGGCAGCTTAACGAACAGACACGTATAATTACCGGACTAACAGACAGGAGGCAGCTTAACGAACAGACACGTATAATTACCGGACTAACAGACAGGAGGCAGTTTAACGAACAGACACGTATAATTACCGGACTAACAGACAGGAGGCAGCTTAACGAACAGACACGTATAATTACCGGACTAACAGACAGGAGGCAGCTTAACGAACAGACACGTATAATTACCGGACTAACAGACATGAGGCAGCTTAACGAACAGACACGTATAATTACCGGACTAACAGACAGGAGGCAGTTTAACGAACAGACACGTATAATTACCGGACTAACAGACAGGAGGCAGCTTAACGAACAGACACGTATAATTACCGGACTTACAGACAGGAGGCAGCTTAACGAACAGACACGTATAATTACCGGACTAACAGACAGGAGGCAGCTTAACGAACAGACACGTATAATTACCGGGCTTACAGACAGAAGGCAGCTTAACGAACATACACGTATAATTATCGGGCTTACACACAGGAGGCAGTTTAACGAACAGACACGTATAATTACCGGACTTACAGACAGGAGGCAGCTTAATGAATGAAGAAAGACAGGTGGCAGCTTAATGAAGGAAGAAACTCATGTACAAAGTTCCTTTGGTAGTTTTCTGCATGACCTCCATCCAGCATTAGGCAACCATCTGTCTTTAAAGATCTGCATTCTTCTTTGATAAAATGTTTAGAGGGGTTTAACTGTACACAGAGTCATGCATTCTTGTATAAATATTCATTAAAGGGTTAATAAATTCTCAAAGGCTTGAAAGAATTACCAATAATCTAACTTACAGCAGATAAGTGTTTTAGCAGACGTAATTTCAGCAGCATAAGTGTCATTGTATGTAAATGTAACCAGCAACAGATGATACTGACCGCAATTGAATACTCCGGGGAAATTAGATATCCAAGTACAGCAGAACCTGTCTGAAAGTCTTAAGCCACAATTTAAGAGAGGCCTAAATCTGGGTCTTTCATAAGGGTGGTACAGCAACACCTCTCTATAACGGCCACTAAATTGTGTTAACTAGTTGGTATTAGGAGCGTCCTGTTTTACTTTCACCTTGCTTTATAGGAGCGTTCTGCTTTACTTTCACATTGCTTTAAGCAGTCGCCTGCCTTTAACACAAAATAATTGATGCAATTTAATGGCCGTTATAGAGAGGTTTTACTGTAGCTTAATGCAGGTCGAAAGTGGTGCAGAAAGCTCCTTATGGAGCTATCTGCATTACTTCTGTCCTGCATTATATAAAAAAGTCCCATTATATTTTTCATGTGAATTAATTTGTGTGGTCAATTAGCTCTCAATTGTTTGGTACATAAAATATCTCGGAACAAGCGGACAATGGACTGTAATTTATATTTAGAAGATTGATAACTGCGACAAAACTACAAAACAGAAACTAGAACTGAAAAAATGCAAGCAGCTGATTCCATATTCATCATTTTTTGTGGGGTTAAAGAGGACGATGCGTCTCGAATAGGACCAGTGTCTCTTTTTATTACTAATCTCCTCTGAACTCTGTGATTAGTCGCCATTTTTTGTCTACTTTTGTTAAGGGCAGACGTCACGTGACGTAACCGTTACAGTTAAGTCGACGGCCTGGTCACTTGGGATTCCCAAAGTAAACCTGTTAATGTCTTCGAAATGAATGTTTTCGAGCACCGCGTATAGTTTACTGGTGATTTAAAATTACCTTTGTTATGGAAAATGGATATTTCCAA
Organism: Azorinus chamasolen; assembly: GCA_963576725.1. NCBI lineage: Eukaryota > Metazoa > Mollusca > Bivalvia > Cardiida > Solecurtidae > Azorinus > Azorinus chamasolen. The sequence goes on along the minus strand of OY755253.1, from coordinate 38,467,059 downwards.
TTCTTCAAAAGGAAAAGTGATGCCAAAATATAATGTGACTATACGCCTCCTATGTTCAATAAGATATAGTCGAGGGAGAAAGTGTAAGTGTTTAATGGGGTCATTTTCCTAACCATTATGCGTCTGTGGTGCGCAAGAATATCACATGGACTGGAAAAACTCATTGTGTTGTCTAATATAAATACATGTATATGAAGTGAATATAAGATGCGCACATTTAAACATTTTCAAGAATAACTCCTTCATTTCCCCCACCAAACCCTATACTGTGACCCCCTCTTTAGAATCGTCTCGAAGAGACAATTCTAAAGAGGGGTCACAGTATAGAGTTTGGTGGAGAAATGACGATTTTTAGTATTTTGGTACGCACCTTTATCTGTAGCTCTGATATATATACATCAGAGTATTCACTTCGTCTGGATATTCTTATCTATATGACATAAGCTTGGCTTTAACCCTTAAACTGCTGAATACTTAACACTGGATCCGAATACAGAGGTCCAGATAAGATGCGTACATTTCCTTTGAATATCTCCTTTATTTCTCAACCAAACCCTATGTCGAAGAGACGACTCTAAAGAGTGGTCACAACATAGGCTTTGGTTGGGATATGACGAATTTAGTATCTGAGTACGCACCTTTATTTGTTGCTCTGTGAATATTAAATACACATGAAGTTGTATCAAAACTTATCACATAAGGATATGATTTCTTTGACAAACAGTGCAGTTCCAGATCAAATGGCTCCCCAGGAGCCCTTAGATATGGGTCTATGTTGTTTGAAAATGTCTTATTTATTCGGTTGCAGAACTTAATATTTATCCTTAAATTCTAATTGTTTTAGCTGCAATACGTCTAGCATTTAAATCACACATACTAGTATTTATTTAACCTTTATTCTATGAATATGTAAGAAATAATGACATCGTGAATATGAATTATATTCACCCTTTCGGCGCCAAATTTCTAATTGTCGTCTGCATCCAATTTTGTTAAAGCATTCGATAAAATAAGGAAATACGATAAATACATACAAATTTCAAAGGAATAAAGCACAGATATAGAAATAGAGTTTGAGACAAAAAGTGAAGTATCTGATCAGACGCCGCCTTGAAAAGGCGGCGTTTGATAAGGGACTGCACTATTTGTCGTGGTGCATTTTTGCGACATTGGCGGTGAAAGAGTTAAGTTGTATAATGGCACATGGGCACAGGAAATTTTTGTCATGGCAGAAAATGTAGAATCATGTCTATATTATTGCATAAGCAAGCATAGCAGACTGATCAGACGGCTACTACAGGAGCCCCTGATCCGGGTCTACTCTGTTTGCAAAGGCGTAGAATGTCGTATTTATGGAGCAAAGTGTTAATAACCCGATTTCAGGCTTGGTACATTTATTGTCATACAGTAAAACCTCTCTATAACGGTCAATAAATTGTGTTAATTAGTTGGCATTATGGTCAGGTTGTTGTTTAAAGCAAGGTGAAAGTAAAGCAGAACGCTCCTATTGGAGCGTTCTGTTTTACTTTCACCTTGCTTTAAGCAGCCACCTGTCTTTTACACAAAATACTTGATGTAATTTAGTGATCGTTAAGAGAGGTTTAACTGTACTCTTATTCCGTGGCACAAAACGTAAACAAACGGTGCATATTCTCTCACCAGTCCTGTTTTAAGACCGAAATTTTGCGATTACAGTATTGCTCGGCAGATACATCGGAAATCTGATCGTCCAACCCGGAATTAGACCAGAATTTCCGATCCAGAATTTAGCCTCAATGTCATGAAGGAAGACAAGGCCATGCAGTAAATCTCCTCTTTCTTCATTTCCTGCTCCACTTCTGTCTCCGGGATCCAATTACTCTACAATTATCCCCAATTCAACTCGCTGCCTCCTACTTTGTTCAGGGGCATTTTTTATTACCACACAACATTTTGTCCATGAAAAGCGTTGAATGGAATTTAACTCTTTACCTCACGGTAACGCCTTTTAACGTCTCTGTAAACATATTAGATCCAGACCAGATATTGGAGCTGTCTGATTAGGCTTTAATGCTTTCGTAATTATATACAGTGAAAACTCGATTATTCGAACAATCAAATACGTACAACTGTTGATCTTCAACACATGTGGCAACTTAATGCAGGATGAAAGTCATGCAGCTAGAAGCTTTCTGTGTGACGTTCATCCTGCATTAAGCAGCCATCTGCCTACAAAGACATAAAGTCTTCATTTCTAATATTTCGTAATATCGAGTTTTTACTGCAGTTTTTCCAGGTGTTGTCTCAAATAAAACTTCCCTTATTAGGTTCATACATCATAAAAATGAAGTTCATGATTATTCATGAATTTAATGAATTTCGACAGTTGACCAATTCACGCATAAATGTCCACTAGGGAAAGGATTAAAGAAAACAGAATAAAATGGAACAATATTTGTACATGTATATCACAGGCTCCTCCATACAGGACATGCGGAATATCATAATCATAATCTATATAACAAAACACTTTGACCATACATGTATATGGCAGTTTTTATTATCAGTTAAACAAAAGAAGTGATAAGAAGAAAGAGGATGTGAAACAATAGCAATAGATTTTTTTTTCCAAAGTACTCCAAATAATAAGCTAATCGTTTGGTAAATGAAGCAGACAACATTTTGTATCAATTCATAAAAATGACCTGTATATTGTACCAAATACGCTAAAGTTTTCACAATTAAAAAGAACTTATACAGTAATACACTACTGCGACCACCTAAAAGATGTATAATTATGGGTGCTAGATGCAGGTTGTAGCTAAAGCAGGGCAAATAGGAGCTTTCTGCATTACTTTTGTCCTGCATTAAGCAACCACCTGCTTATAAAGACATCCACGTTTATTCATTAAGTGATCGCATTAGAGGGGTTCTACTGTATTACAATAGATGAGTTGGGTGCCAAACAATCTGATCCGGGTTTTTTTTCACAGTTACATCATAGCATAACAGTATAAGTTACAACATTCTAATATGGGGTTTAGGTCAATCCACATGCTGCACGTGTCCATAGCCAATTATATTATGTAACGTGTCCGTTAACCCTTTCCTCCATAGGCTATTTTTAGACCCAACCTCTTTGAATGAATCTACCCAAAAGGAGCATTTACTAGAGAAAAGGAAAAATTTAGAATTTTGTAGTTTGAAGCCATCGTGATAAATAGAGCATTTATCACAATGGTTTCAAGAAGTGGTTATTACAGAGGCGTAGAAAGACGTATTTATGGAGGAAAGGGTTAAGCCAACACAATCCATCATTTTTTACAATATGCCCAAGTACAAATTGAAGCTAACAACTGAGCAATTGTAATACATGTATAGAGAGATGGTCTCATAAATCCACAAATTATTCATGCTATCATCTATTTTTCGACACTGATTTCCAGATTGTGGTAGACTTACACATTCAAGGTGACACACATAATTAAATATTTACTATTATTGACTACTCACTCAATGTGTTACATGTAAGTGGATGTTCATCCTTATTGATTGGAAAGTGCATAAAGTGTTGAACAAGACCTGTATGAGTCCATAAGCAAACAGAGCAGGCATCAATCAACTGTTCATACGGGAGCCGTCTGATCTTGGTCTACTCTGATTGCAAATGCGTCAAAAAAGGCGTATATACTAGGTATATGTAAATGGTTATATCAATAGGCCACAGGTGTCCCTACATTGCCAGTTTCACTAAGTCAATTCTGCACTGCGGTAGCAAAGTGGCAAAAAACTCTTATTAAAATCTCCGTAGCCCCAATTTCACTAATAGGCTTCAGTTCTGACTCAGCTATGTAAAACCCCGCTAATACGGCCACCTAAAAGAGGTATAATGCTGGGTGCTAGATGCAGGCGGTAGCTTAATGCATGACCAAAGTAATGCAGAAGGCTCCTAGAGGAGCTTTCTGCATTACGTTTGTCCTGCATTAAGCTACCGCCTGCTTATAAAGTCACCCATATTTATTCATTCAGTGGTCGCATTAGAGGGGTTCTGCTGTACATGTAAATATTCCAAGTACGAGCCTATATATGATACAAGGATTGTGTTGGTCTCAGATCTACATATTTTTATTGTTTGTATTTAACAAAGACATTTTTGCAGGAAAAAAAGAGTTTGAAAATAGGAAATATACTTGGGTAAATACCAAAACTATTGCCAACATAATTATTAAATGAACTGTATTCATGTTTAGCAGAAACCTATTTTTAATAATAACAGACTCAGTCGAACTAACATTAAGCTATTTTCGTAAAAGCAGGAGTCTGATTTCATTTCCAAGTCACGTATTTTATAAGAAGTTAGGTTGTGCAATTATCTCAGAACGTTATAATGTTTACTACATAACAACTAAAACCTCATATAATCCGCATTGGATGTTTTTAAGGCTTCTATCAATTACAGAGACCAAAGCAATTAGCTGTTCACTTTCCATCATGATTTGTCACTGTCTCTCTAGTCAGTTTCTCTTCAGTAAACCTTTTCCTGATATCCACGACCTGATTCGCATTTGCAAACAGCTTGGATCCAGATAATAATGCCAATCAGTCTGGTGTCTCATCAGGATCCAAGCTGTTTGACACGCAGTAAATAATCACCAGAATCCAACCAGTCTTAAACACGGTCAGTCGTTTCTGAAAAGCTTTAAACCCTTTCCCCATACAGTAAATACATTAAAACCTCTCTATAACGGCCACTAAATTAAGTCAAGTATTTTGTGTTAAAGGCAGGTGGCTGCTTAAAGCAAAGTGAAAGTGAAACAGAACGCCCCTATTGGAGCGTTCTGTTTTACTTTCACCGTGCTTTAAGAAACCACCCGCCATAAATACCAACTAATTAACAAAATTTAGTGGCCGTTATGGAGAGGTTTTACTGTAAATATTTCAACGCCTTAGCAAACAGAGTAGAACCTGTATAAACGGTCTGATCAGTGTGTTGTTTGCTTATGAAATTATAAAGATCTGATTTTACAGTTTCTGTAATGATTAAAAGTCCCTTGGTCTGTGTTATTATAAACAGTTCAGTTAATTAACCCTTTCGGTGCCAAATGTCTAATTTGTCGTCTGCAAACCAATTGTTTTAAATCATTCAATAAAATAAGGAAATGATGTAAATAAATGCAAATTCCGAAGGAATAATACACAGAAATAGAAAAAGAATTTGAGACAAAAAGTGAAGTCCCTGATCAGACGCCGCATTGAAAATGCGGCGTCTGATCTGGGACTGCACTATTTGTCGTGGTGCATTTATGCGACATTGGCGGTGAAAGGGTTAATACTCGCGATGTGGCTATCATTAATGAATATACATGGAGTAAAGGGTTCACGCTGTAGAGAAACTATTGATCTAGTATCAGCAGCTGCCAGGGCGTCAAATTAGTCAGCATCTCATCTGGATCCGAAGATATGTTTGCATTTGGTTACAAAGAGCTTTCCAAAAAGTGTACTCCAGAATGGAAAACCTTATTAATATCTACAGTAGACTTTATTATGTCTGGCCAGCCTCCAGTTTTCAGAAATAAAGCGTAATACCATGTGTAGTATGCATATACATTATTTGAATAATACGTATAATATATATAATGTATATGAATAAGTCACATGTTTAATTCCAGTCTTTTTTAAGTCAAGGCACATAACTCTACAGACCACGCAATAATATTCCTCAGATTGCGCGTTGTCAAGAGTACTATATTTACTTTAAATTCTGAAAACCATGGTTACCAGGTGCTACTGTGCTGTTATATTTTATACAATTATACCCAATATGTTCATATGCACAATAGTGAAGATGGTCTGCCATTTTCAATTATTTCATTTCAGAGTGTCAACAAACAGCTCTACCACATGTTATTAGCCGTGCGTGGTTACAGACTAAACTAAGACACAGAGAAGACATATTCAATTAGCTGTATGAATTACCTGAGAATAGGATTAGATTTGAGATTATTTAGATTGAAAACAAAATAGCAGCAGCTATATAAATGAAACAAATGCAAAAGAAACAAGACAACAAGAGAATAAATATAATTTAAACTACATGTATTGAAAATCCACATAAAGAAAGCACTTAATTCTGACTGTTCAATTTTGAAATAAAACCTTAATTATCTACAAGTGTCTCGTGCAACAAATAACCACAGTTTGTTTCCAGGCTTAGTACTACAACATACTGCATGTCTGGTTTTCAACCCTCTCACAGTTGGCAACCACGCTGCCCTCCTTTCATGTACGCCGACATGAAGGGCTTAGTACTCTATGAGGGCGACCTCTTGAATTCGGAAACGGAAGGAAGATCTTTGTACTCTCGTTTTTATCGTACTACCCTTTATTACTTTTTTTACAGTTACTCTGTTTGCAGCTTAATCATTGAATACACTAGCGATATGTGGGTTCAGTTTGTTTCATTTAAATATATTTTCGTTTTACATGCAATTTACCACTTTCCAATCCTTTTGCTATGCGGTTGTTGTAGATAAGTCGGAGAGTGGATACGTTTGTCTTTTAGGGTGGGGAATGGAATAAGTGTGAGGTTGGACGCCCCTAAAACGGCTTGAACCCCCAGTGCCTATTTGTTACAGACCGTTCCATGGCGGTACTCCCATCTTCCCCTACTGTTTGTTTATGTCTTTGTGCGACTCTTTGTCTTTTGATATGCTTGTACATTTACTGTTTCTGTCGTGGTGCTGCTCGGGTGGCTGTGTGTTTTGTATGTGGTGTTTCCTGCATGTCTCATGTACTTTTAATCCTTTCCCCGTTCAATATTCGTTTAAGAATTAAAATATATCATGCTCCTCTATTAGCTGTTTTTATATGTCATATGTGCACATGATTTTTGTGTTGGTAGAAATTGTAGTTAGATCTTATGTTTCCATAAGGAATAATACAAGATCCTAGTCAGGATTTGTCTAATCTTGGTCTTCTCTGTTTGCAAAGGTGTGAAAAGCGTTTATTGCGAAGTAATTGTTAATTAAGCTCATGATTAAAGAGATTCATACATTCTATGTTTAATGTTCTTTCTCATACGCCCCTCCCAAATGCATGTGTGTGGCTATACTGGAATCCGATTGTCATTCTGTCTGTCTGCCCATCTGTCTATATGTATGGTTGTTAATTTTCTCTCTATCGTTTACAGTTGTGCAACATGTTGTTGAGCGACACACGTCCCTGTCTACCACCAATCACAGTGGGATCACTTCCAATTGTGAGAAGTCAGGGGATTAAACTATTAGTGCAGTGTAAGCAATATAAAAGGATAAAATGAACCAGAACGTTAACGGCCAGTTCTTTACCACTTTTATTTGCTCTTGTGAAAAAATAATGCTTTTGTTTGCATTTGATAAAAATATTTTATATAATTTTTGTAATGATTTTGTGTTGTAACTGAGGTCAGACAATATATCAAGGCTAAGCTATCTTGCATTTGTTGTAGACTGGAAGGTTTGGCCATGAGGGTAGCACATATGTCCTACTGCTTCCCATTGGTCAAGGTATGTTTGGAGTTGCTTAGAATCAGAGAGAAAAGTAACAGCCGAATAGATTGCAATATCATCAGCAAACAGACTGGCCTGGGATTCAGTAACAGAGGAAGGAGATGGTATACGTAAACACGAAAAGTCCTGGTATAGAGCATTGTGGGATTATAAAATAAAAATAACAGGCACTTCAGAGGAGTTCTCATCTTCCAAAAGGAGATACTAACTTCGTCTAATCAAAAGAAGGATTTATCCAACTGAGAATTTGTAAAGACACGCTGCACTCTTGGATTGGAGAATGCTGAGTAATTTGTGACAGTTTACTTTCTCAAGTACTTTTTCTTACTTAAATCTTAAAAGTATAAGGTCAGTTTGTTTACCAGAAATTATATTATTTACTAAGTGATATGTTAGTGCTATGACTTCAGTCTCACAAGAACGCCTCTCTCGGAACCCATGGTGGAGATCATATAGAAAATTGTTTTCGTTGAAATTGATGAAAAGAGAGACATGAAACGAGTGGATGTGCTCCAGAGTGTCACAAAGAATGTAGGCGAGAGAGTGGTATTTGACAGGATCATTTGTGTCACCTTTTTTGAAAATTGGGCAAACTTTGGCCTAGGTCCAATCGTTTGGCAATGTGCAAGTAGAAAGGGATTGCTGAGACAGAAACATTAGGGTCTAAATACATGTTTGTTTAAGTGAGAGTGGTGATGTGCATAAGAATATGTATGTTGATAAGATGAGTCCTTTTTGTTATTTGGATATAATTCGTCCATACGTCCAGCTAATAATGCGTGTTGTTCAGGATACTGCCCTCGATGCAGAGACCGTGAATATTGAATTTAAATCTATCACTAGCATTATCAATAGCCACCACTAGCATATACATTGTACTTGCTTTAATTCGGTTGGTGAGGCGTCGCTTCCGGTAACTAGCTGTCCGCCATAATGCGAGGTGAAAACAAATACGTAGGTTAATGGTAGTGTTATATCGTCATCAGCTTGCAAAGGTCTTTTCCTTGATTTTGTTATGACACGGAAAATGAAAAAATAGTTTTCAAAAGACTATCAGCATTCGATTCCAAGATAGTGATCTAAACTTGAATTTGTAAATATTGTTATTCTTGTGCCGATCACGCTTTCAGCCAGTAACACTTTACTGGCGACTATTGCAGTAATGTCAAATAAAATTTTGAATTAAAGAGTATGTGGCTATATTTCCCATTATGTTTTTTGTATTTATTACTCCGAAAAGTGGCGACGGCTTCAATTCTAATCATTTTTTCGAGGCGTGTTTGTATGGGGTGTGAGTGGGTGGTGGTGGGGGCTTGGGGAATTCAGATTCTTCTCATCGGACTAGGTCGGAGCGATACAATCTACTATTATTAGTTGTAGGTTGTATATGTCGATATCGCATTCACTGTACTAATACACAAAATTGCCAGAACTCAAGTTCAGACCAAGCTTGTTTCTAACAAATGAACTAGGAATACCGTACTTTCAAATGCCGGCGTTCTTTTTTTCTCAATTGTTGGATTAACCCTTTCAGTGCCAAATAAATTTCGTCTGCTAAGATTGTCGTCTACTTCAGGTTTCAAAGTGGCATGTTCTTATATTTCTTTACAAAAATAGAATAAGTGTCAAACAGTTGGGATCCTGAGGAAAAGCGGAGTTACTAGGCTGCCCTGCAGTATCTAAATTGTTTTCAAAGATGGTCACTGATTCTCCTATGTCGGCTAAAGAGTTAATTATTCGCAGTTACCGTAAAAGAGGATGCAATTATTTGTTGAAACACTTCCTGCTGTTTCTACTTGAAATTAACCCTTACAATGCTAAATTTTCAAATTGACTTTTCCACAAGTCGAACAGGTCAAGCTTATGGTGAATATTTAGGGATTTTTCTAAAGAAAAGTGTAACATGAAAAACAGTGCAGACCCTGATGAGAGGGCTCCCCTAGGAGCTCTCTTCTCTGTGTCTACACTGTTTGCAGATGACATTAGCGACTCGTATCCCGCACTGTAAGGAATAAATGATGAATAAAGCGACTAAAGTACAGTTGAGATTGTTATCAAAGTGTTTTAATGACCATTTTGATAATAGTTTCGAATCATGAAAACTAGGTGTGTTCGCCAGCCAACTATAAAATAATCACTACGCCATGGTTTTAACCATATATGGAGTGAGGATGTGAATTAGCTCTCTCTGGTTGTATGTTTGTCTGTCTGTCTGCCTGCCTGTCAATTTGTCTGTCTGTCTGCCTGTCTATCTATCTATCTTCTATATATCTATCTATCTATCTATCTATCTATCTATCTATCTATCTATCTATCTATCTATCTATCTATCTATCTATCTATCTATCTATCTATATCTATCTATCTATCTATCTATCTATCTATCTATCTATCTATCTATCTATCTATCTATCTATCTATCTATCTATCTATCTATCTATCTATCTATCTATCTAATCTAATCTAATCTAATCTAATCTAATCTAATATATCTATCTATATATCTATCTATCTATCTATCTATCTATCTATCATTCTGTCGGTCGGGTCGGTCTGTCTGTCTGTCGGTCCGCCCGTCTGTATGTCTTCCTGGCTGCTTGACCGTCTGTCTGTCATGCCCTCGTGAATATTTATTTAAGAAACCGCGGATCAGATTCATAAAATTCCTTAATCACCTTATGACAACTTAAGGAGGATTTTTCGTTTTTAATAGGTTATTAAACTGTTGAGAAAATGTTCATTCAATGTCTCTTAGAATATTATATAGTATATATTAAGCATTCTACCGGTATTTATTTTATAAGATTAAGACATATTTAGAAAAACTAAGAACTTTATTAATTTGCGCAGAGCTGGTCCATATTATTTCATAAGCAAACAGAGCAGATCCTGATCATGACAGCATGTTCCTCGCCGGCAAAATATTTCGTTTTTATCCAATTTATAATAAATTCGTTTTTATTTTATTTCAAATGAGACAATGTCTGAGAAAATGGGTTTTATTGCAGCGCGCTTAGTATGGATCCAGATCAGAATCACGCATATGATTTCTGGTATCTGGTCCAGACATCTAGCCTATGGCATCTGGTCCAGACATCACGCCTATGGCATCTGGTCCAGACATCAACGCCTATGGCATCTGGTCCAGACATCACGCCTATGGTATCTGGTCCAGACATCACGCCTATGGCATCTGGTCAAGACACCACGCCTATGGTATCTGGTATCTGGTCCAGACATCACGCCTATGGCATCTGGTCAAGACACCACGCCTATGGTAGGTGGCGGTGGTCTAGTGGTAACGCGCTTGACTATCAGTCCGGAGGTCCGGGGTTCATATCCCTGTCCCACCCGGAAATTTCAGAGACGCTTTTCCGTGTCTCCCACCCGCACATACTCTCCACCCAGGGGTTAAAATGGGTACATGTGAGGGTCACTTGCCGGTACTGCGGCTGCATGATTGCGCCATATGTTAGCAGTGCTCAATATTGTAGGCCAATGACTCAATGACCAGGGGAGTAAATGTACAGTCGGCTGAGCGGTCATTCGGACTGAAAGTAGACTATAACTAGGTACTTTACTTTTTTTACTTTTTTTTATGGTATCTTGTATCTGGTCCAGACATCACGCCTATGGTATCTGGTCAAGCCATCACGCCTATGGTATCTGGTCAAGACATCACGCCTATGGTATCTGGTCCAGACATCACGCCTATGGTGTCTGGTCAAGACATCACGCCTATGATTTCGGGTATCTTGCCGAGTGTATCTGCAGTGTATGGAATGACAATATTCTGGTGGATGACAAACAATGCAGGCGCGGATATTCGTCTGGATCCACACAGTTTGCAATATAAGAACTATTGTTTTCTGAAAACAGGTTCAAATGTAAATAGATTTGATCCTGATGAGACGTTGGGCAACTCACTGCCTGATCTGAAGCAAAACATTTAGACAAATGTAAAACGAAATGTTAACACATAGCCGCTTGCACTGCATCTTACAATGATATGTGTTACAATAATATGTAAAAATAAAGTACATGTATTACAATAACGTGTTGCAATCATGTGTTACAACATATGTTACAATAACATGTTGCAATGATATATTACAATAATGTGTTATAATAATGTGTAAAAATAACTCATTACAATTATGAGTTTTAATAATGTGTTGCAATAATGTTTTACAATCATATGTTACAACACTTTATTAAGATTACGTTCTACAATAACGTGTTACAATAATGTGTTACAATAATATGAAAGAATAAGGTATTGCAATTATGTGTTACAGCACTGTATAACAACTCCTGTTTTAACTGTTTTAATAATGCTTTACAATAACCTATAACAATAAGGTGTTAAAATCATGTCATAACACTGTATTACAGTTAGGTGTTACAGTAACATGTTGCAATGATATATTACAATAATGTGTTACAATAATGTGTAAAAATAACTCATTACAAATATGAGTTTTAATAATTGTTTACAATGTTGCAATAATGTTTTACAATCATGTTACAACACTCTATTACAATTACGTTCTACAATAACGTGTTACAATAATGTGTTACAATAATATGAAAAATAAGGTAGTGCAATTATGTGTTACAGCACTGTATAACAACTACGTGTTATAATATGTTACATTAACGTGTTGCAATAATGTGTTACAATAGTGTGTAAGAATAACGCATGAATGCATTACAATAACGTATTACAATAAGTGTTAAAATCATATTATAACACTGTATTACAGTTAGGTGTTACAATAATATGTTACAATACTATGTTACAATAATTATTAGAATACGGTGTTAAAACATGTGTTACAACACTGTTACAATTACGTGTTACAAAAATGTGTCGAGATATTGTGTTACACTAATGCAGTACAATAAGTACAATAATATGTTACATTAACATGATATACATTAACGTGTTACAATACCGTGTAAATATAATTTGATACAATAACGTGTTGCAAAAACGTATGGTTAAAACGTATTACAACAATGCTATAACAATGTGTTACAATAATGTATTACAATAACGACAATAACGCAATGATGATATTAGTTGAAATAATGTGTTACAATGTTGTTAACCTTTAGCCTGCTGTGGAGGGATGAGTGATTACCTCTGCAAACAGTTTGGATCCAGATGAGATGACGAGTAACACTTTACTCCATAAATACACATCTCTACCCATTCGCAAACAGAGAAGACCCAGATCAGACGGCTCCTATAGGAGCCGTCTGATCAGGATCTGCTCTGTTTGCTTATGATACAATAAAGATATGATTCTATAGTTTCTGTCATAGCTAAAAATTACTGTGTCCATGTACAGTATTATTATATAAAATGAAACTAATACCTATAACGTCATTATTTCTTACATGAATGTTAAATGAGGAAAGGGTTAACACGACTTCTTTATCCCGATCGAAGCTGTTTGACACTCTGATTGTGAAATGCAAGATAAATCAATTTTGAAAACTAAAGTAAACACTATTTTATACTTTGTCAAACATTTACTCAACATGCTAAAGGTTAATAGCTTGAAGCGATTTCCTCCTACTGAAACATGAAACTGAAAACCTTGTTGTTTCCTAGAAATTAATTTGAGGTTTTCGAAGATTAAGAGAAACTGTTTCCGTGGATGGATTCTTGATAACTAATTTCACATAAATATCATCATCACGTGATATCAGATTAATTTCACTTCAGCCGCGAGCAACATTCTTCTGGGATTATATAAATGTTCAATTTCTCTTTCATCTTTTTTCTGCAAGTGCAGAAATCCAATTCCTATTTAGAAACATTAGCAGTATAATATACACACAGGTTATCAGCATCGAGCTGATATTGTGACGTGACGTTGTCATATATTATTCTTTTTGTCGATAAATAAATTCAATCTAATAATTGTTTCGCCAAGCATCAGATTTGAAAGTTGAATTTTTTTTCTTTACAGTAAATCATTAGGCCCTGATATGGCGCCGAGTCACTTGGCGTTTCAAGTGGATCCAAACTGTTTTCAAAAAGCGCGACACATATGTAACAGAAAGAGTGCCAATGTAACAAACGGGACACATGCGTAGCAGAAAGGTGTAACAATGTAACAAACGGAAAACAGATGTAGCAGAAATGGTACCATTGCAACAAATGGGACACATATGTAATAGAAAATGGTAGCACGGTAACACTGTAACAGATTGGATACATATGTAACAGAAAATGGTAACACTGCAACAGATTGGATACATATGTAACAGAACAGGGCAACGATGTAAAAAGAGACACATATGAAACAGAAAAAGAGTACCAATATAACAAACCAGACACATATGTAACAGAACGGTGTGCCGATGTCACAAACGGGACACATGTAACAGACAGGTGTGCCAATGTAACAAATGGAACATATATGTAACAGACATATGTGCCTGTGTAACAAACGGGAAACATATGTAGCAGAAAGGGTATTTATGTAACAAACGGGACAAACATGTTGCAGAATTGGTACCAATGAAACAAAAGGAACACATACGAGTAAGTAGCAGAACGGGTACCAGTTTAACAAACTGTACACATAAATGGTACACATATTAAGAATGGGAGAATGTGTACAAGAAAAATGTACCAACTTAATTAACAGGACACATATACCTCTCCGTTCACCTAAAGAACCAGCTAATAAAACCGCCCGGCCTCACCATTGCCCTTACACCCATCCCGCCCCAGAACACACCCATCCCGCCCGGCCTCATCATTACCTTGACGGTCATCCAGCCCCAGAACTAGCCCCAACCCTCAAACCGGTCTTATAATTAGCCTATCAGTCGCCCAACCCTAGGAACTAGCCCCAAATCCGACCTTATTGTACCAAGTACATGCGTTGCTATTACAACTACCAGAACCAGTCCCCAAAAAAGTTCGATCTTATCATTTCTACTACAGACATCTAACCCCAGAACCAGCCCCATAAATCATCCGGTCTTCGCCATTTACACTACAGAATCTAACCCCAGAACCAGCTCCTCAACATACCGGTCTTCACCATTTCCATTATAGGCGCTCCACCCAAGAACCACCAAAAACATCCGATAGCCACACAAACTAACAAAATTCATTAAAACCGCATGGCCTCACTATTACCACTTCAGGCGCCCAACCACAGAACCAGCCCCAACACCGACACACCTCACCGTTACCACTTCAGCCGTCCGAACCCAGAACTATCCCCTACCTGTCCACCAACCTTACAACTATCCCATTCAAGAACCAGTCCCCAAAACCGTCTGACCTTATCATTACCCATACAGCCTTAGAATTCCAGAACCAGTCCCCTGAAACATCCATCCTTACCATTACCCCGTACAGGCACCCAATCCCAGAACCAGCCCAAACACCGTACAACCTCGCCATTATCACTACAGTCGTATCACTCAAGGACCAGCTCCATGGCAGAAAATAAAGTATCACGCCTATATATTATCATAAGTGGACTGATCATACACTGAATATACAACTCATCTAACAGCTGTCGGATCTGAGTTTATAGTGTTTGCAGCAGCGTAAATGCGCCTCTTTGATATACAACGCAGGGGCGTAGCTAGCGATACACACTTGCGCATCTGTACAACGTCAATCTGAAAGGTGAAACAATTATTATGGCAAAACGTAATAAAATTCGAAGGCTAAGAAATATATAGACTTCGATAAACGGTCTGTCTTGTTATGTGAGTTTGAAACCATTCCCTCATATTAATACATTTTGATGCCTCCGTAAAAGTCACCTGTTGAAAACATTGTGATAAATAGAGCATTTGCTCCTATAGGAGCAAATGCTCTATTTATCACAATGGTTTCAACGCTACACAATTCTCAAGTTTTCCGGGGGAGCATGCCCTTAGATCTTTGTTCCCACGGTGCGTACATAACATTTGGATTCAGCTACGTTCCTTCAAAGATACTGTCTATGACAGTGTACAGGCTAATACCATCATGATAAAACGAGTGATGAAAACGTTGCCATGGAAATTAAATGGTTTCAGTCACATTGAAAACAGGACATCGTAACTATATGTACTTTTATTTATGATCCCTTGGAGATAAGTCATTACGAGACAGTAATGAACATGTCTGAAGAAGGATGCTTGGTAACGTAAATATCGTCTACAAGTATGTGTCGTCTGCAAAATGTTTCGTCTGCTTCATTTGCCATCTATTAATGTTCGTCCAAAACAAAATTTCAGTACTAACCAATGTGTGCACAGTGTCCTTTAAAATGGACATAGGAAAATAATGTAGACCCAGATCAGAGGGCTCCTGATGGAGCCCTCTAATCAGAGTCTGCACTGTTTGATGGACCCGTCAATGCCTTATTCCAGCAATTATTTTGTTCACTGTTCCCCTCTAGATGAAAAATAGATGGACTCTAAAGTAAGATATGGACAGGATTTCCTTAAATAATATGGGAATAAATAGTAAAGTCACTTCTTGAAACCATTGTGATAAATAGAGCATTTGCTCCTATAGGAGCAAATGCTCTATTTATCACAACGGTTTCAGACTTGAAAATTCTAAACTTTTCCTTTTCTCTAAATAATGCTCCTTTTCGGTAGATTAATTCAAAGAGATTGGGTCTAACAATAGCCTATGGAGGAAAGGGTTAAGTTGTTAGGGTCCTAAAGGGTCATTGAGTTATCCAACATGCAATCAGGATCCAAACTGAATGGAGATAGGTATATACAGATATTCGCTTTAGATTTACTGGACTATTGTACTGGATTGGCAAGAGCATTTACAATGCAACATATAAATGTACGTTTACAAATACTTAAGTCTTTATTTCGCATAAACATACATATGTTTTGGCCACTCTTCGAGACGATTCTAACGAGTGGCCACACCATAGGGTTTGGTGGTGAAATAAAGAAATTATTCTTGAAAATGTTTTTATTCTAGGTATCTTATATGGGCTGCTGTCTTTACGTATATATACACGGAAAGCAATACCTAATACTCCAATGACATTTCGTTGAACGTTTGAAGAAAAATTATAAATATATATATATATATATATGCATGCATCAATCTGACATTTTCAAAATATACAGAATAAAATCCAATGGCACTGAAAACTGATCCAAACTTCAAAGAGATTTAGAGGCTTTGAAACTCAAGACCACTGATATAATTATTTTAGCTCGACTATCCGAAGAATAGTGAAGCTTTCCTACTCGACCCGACGTTGGTTAAGGTGTGTGTGTGTGTGTTAAAGTCCACTTTTTGCATTTAACCCCTGGAATAAAGCTTTGAAACTTGGTACCCTTGCTCACTATCACAAGCTTCATAGCTCTGTCAAGCATTTGGAAAGAATTATAACCCTTTTTAACTTAGAATCTTTGGTAAATGTTTTTGTCATGGTCCACTTATTTACACAACCCTTTGAGATAAAGCTTTGAAACTGAGAACACACGTACACCATCACCACCGTCATCGGTAGGAAAGAGTACATAGTATGCCCTTTTTAACGTAGAAGTTTTGATTAACCCTTTCACCGCTGAAGTCGCATAAATACACCGCGACAAATAGTGCAGTCCCAGATTAGAGGCCGCGGTGTTTGATCAGGGACTTCACTATTTGTCTCAGTCTCTATTTCTATATATGTGCTTTATTCTTTTTTGCATTGATGTATCTCATTTCTTTATTGTACTGAATGATTTAACAAAATTTGGGTTGCAAACGCAATAAGAAATTTGGCGCCGACAGGGTTAAGGTTTTTGTTTAATACTTGTTTCTAGTATCATCGGGCACAGGTGTAGTCAACTATCAAGCATTTTTACACTAACAATACTGAGCATAGTCGACCACGCTGTCCTTTGACAGCTCTTGTTACACTAACAATACTGAGAAATAGTCGAACGCGCTGTCCTATGACAGCTCTTGTTACACTGCAATATTGATAATAGTCGAGCACGATGTCATGTGACAGCTCTTGTTACACTAACAATATTGAGAATAGTCGAACGCGCTGTCCAATGACAGTTCTTGTTACACTAGCTATATCGATAATAGTTGAGCGCGCTGTCCTATGACAATTCGTGTTAATGTTGCCCTCCTTCAAAGGGTTAACTATTTTCCTGTTGAATATTCATATAAGAAATAATGCCATCATGAATACGTATTAGTCTATTAGTTTGGTTTTATAATGGCATATGATGACGTGATTGTTCTGTATTGGCAGTAAATGTAGAATCATATCTGAATTATTTTGTAAACAATCAGGACAGACCCTGATACAGGAGCCGTCTGATCTGGGGCTATTCTATTGGCAGAGGTATGAAAAGGCGTACATGTGAAGGACATGTAAATAATTGCTCAACCCTTTACTCTACAGCAATCTTGTAACGTCTTTGCAAACAGAGTAGACCTCGATAAGACATCATCATATTATGTACGAGCTATCTGATCAGGTCCTACATTTTTTCCTTGTAGAATAATACAGATCCGAACCTACAGATCCTGAAATGAGAAAACAAATTTAATTCTTAATATTTCTTTATAAAAACATTAGTTAATCAATATTCCTGACGTCTTAAATTCTTTCATAAATACTAGTCTGACAAATAGTTTATTTAGTTTGACCTCATTGTTGTTCAATTCGGTCAGCCTTTTGATTTAAAGCATTGAGTGTTATTCTTCTTCTGATACAAGTACATTCCAATTAGAACAGTGCAAAATGCATTTCAATTAAGAGTACTATAAATTAGTTTAGATAAACGAATATTGATTTCTTCCTACAGTGAGATGACCGAGATAGTGTGCATCAGTTACTTCTTGTGTAGTATAGAAGTATTGACACGTTGCGTGGAAGTAAGCAATTTTCTTTTTCAATACTTAAAACCTCTCTAAACCGGAAGTTGGAATAAGTTTCAATACCAGTCTGTAATACAAATGACGTTATAATGCAGGGTAAAAGTAATGCAGAAAAGCTCCTACGGGAGCTTTCTGCATGCATGACTTTCATCCTGCATTAATCAACCAACTGTCTAAAACCTAAACCTTTTTTACTAAAATTCCGGTTTAGAGGGGTTAAACAGTATATCTACCAAACTATATAGTGTTGTCACTCTTTCGAATCGTCTCAATCAGCCTCTCTTCGAGACTACAGCAAACCCTCTCCATAACGGCCTCTAAATTACATCAAGTATTTTGTGTAAAAGGCAGGTGGCTACTTAAAGCAAGGTTAAAGTAAAACAGAACGCTCCTATAGGAGCGTTCTGTTTTACTTTCACCTTGCTTTAAGCAACCTTGCTCTAAATACCAGCAAATTAACATAATTCAGTGGCCGTTATAGAGAGGGTTAACTGTATTCTAATGAGCGGTAACAATAACAATAAATGGCATGATGGTGAAATGACAATTGTAGTATTTTAGCAAGTGTAGTCCACCTTAATCAACCGATAAATGAACAAACATGTTTGTCTATAAAATCAGAAACATTGGCAAGATACATAATGTAAACTCATTTTAGGACAAGTCTTTATTTCTCCATCGAATCCTATTCTGTTACAGTAAAACCTCTCTATAACGGGCACTAAGTTATGTTAATTAGATGGTATTTAGGACAGGTGGCTGCTTAAAGCAAGGTGAAAGCACAACAGAACGCTCCTATAGTTTTACTTCCACCTTGCTTTAATCAGCCACCTGCATTTAACACAAAATACTTTATGTAATTTAGTGGCCGTTATAGAGAGGTTTTACTGTACTACTATTTGGAATCGTCTCGTAGACACCGTTCTAATATTGGGTTTGTCTGAGGAATTGCGATGCTACGAGGGCCTCGTAGTACCGTAGAACTTATCTAAATCGACCACTACACGAATAAGCATGTCTGTCTGTAAACCCTGTTGGTTGCTTAATGTATGCCGAAAATCCTCTTATTTGTTTTCATCGGATTGACAATGCTATCAGATGTTGTTGTTTTTCTTATCGGATATTAAACGTTCGTTACCAAGAACAAAGGAACATGTGTTTTCAGTTGAAGATCTGTCTTGGAGGTAGTGATGTTTTAACAAAAACATAGATAATATACGTAATGTAAACTCCTATTATGCACTCAAAGAGAGGCATATAGTAATCGCACTGTCCGTCCAGTCAGTCAGTCAGTCCATGGTGGATTTCAAAATAACCTGGTACAAATGGTCAACACCTTGCGATAGTGTGTCGCGAAAAAAACAGGTTCCTATAACAAAGGTCAAGGTCACAATCGGGGAGGGGGTCAAAGGTCTGTCCGTCCATTCCGTCAGTCAGCATCGTGTCCGCCCTTTAACTCCTACATACATGAGTGGATTTCAAATTTACCTGGTACAAATCTTCACCACTATTAGACGATGTGTCCCGAAAAACAACCAGGTCCATATCTCAAAGGTCAATGTTACAATCGGAGTTCACAGGTCAAAAAATGGGAACATTTTGTCGTGTCCGCTCTGCAACTCCTACATGTACATACATGAGTGCATTTCAAACTAACCTGGTACAAATGTTCACCACCTTGAGACGATGTGTCTCGACAAACAATCAGGTTCCTATCTCAAAGGTCAATGTCACAAATGCGATATGGTCCATACATACACATGTCCCAGGCTTTAATGTTGGTGATATCCTTTGGGGGTATTTGTCATGTGACTGTGACAGCTCTTGTTCACCAAACCCATAACCCTTTCCCTATCATATATTCATGTAAAACAAAAATGCATCATGATTTTTTATGACCTGAAAGTTTATGTTGCCATATGTACACAGGATTGTTTTGGTATTGGTAGAAACTGCAGAATGAGCTCCATAATACTTTATAGATAAACAAAGCAGACCCCTAATAAGATCCCAATAAAACGGCTTCTACAGGAGCTGTCTGACTTGTGTATACTCTGTGTGCAGGTGCGTGAAAAGGCGTTTATATGTGGGAATGGTTTCAGTGATGGTTACAACATATGAATTTTTAGAAATGACGATCTCAGTACAGTAGAACACAACTAAAGTGATCACTAAATGAAAAATAATGTCTATGTTTAAAAGAAGAACGTTGTTTAATGCAGGACGAACGTCCTTATGACAAAGCTATGAAATGTTCTTTTCAGATTGGAAGTGACATCATGTAGTCGTTTTCTATTACACACTCTACGAGTGAAGATCTCTTTTTGGGGTAGTTGCCATCCTATTGCGGCTGTTTTATAATACACTATCAGATGAAGAGATCTGTTCGAGGTAGTGGCGTCTTGCGGCTGTTTTATTATAGGCTCTTCATGTGATGATCTCTGTTCGTGGTTGTGGCATCTAGCGACAATTTTATAATACACTTTTCATGTGATGATCTCTGTTTGAGGTAGTGACGTCTTGTGGCTGTTTTATAATACACTCTTCATGTGAAGATCTCTGTTCGAGGTTTTGGCATCTAGCGACTGTTTTATAATAGACTCTTCTGATGAAGATCTCTGTTCGAGGTTGTGGCATCTGGGGGTCGTTTTATAGTACACTGTTCGGATGACGATCTCTGTTCGAGGTAGTGACGTCTTGTTTCCGTTTTATAGTACACTGTTCGGGCGACGATCTCTGTTCGAGGTTGTGGCGTCTGGCGGTCGTTTTATAGTACACTCTTCGGGCGACGATCTCTGTTCGAGGTAGTGGCGTCTTAACGAAAGGATAGATGATGAGTGAATTAAACCTTTTGTTCAGGAATAACTTCTTTATTTTTCCACCAAACCCAAATGATATGACCAATATTTAGATTCAGGATTCAAGATTCAAAACCACTTTATTAGTAAAGTAAACATTGGCGTTTCTCCTTATATGTTGAGAAAGCTCAGTAACTATTATTTGACCATTTTAAACCGAGACTCATCAATTTCCGTTAGCGTTCCCGGTTATACTCAGATGAATTCGATTACCATACATACCAATACATACTAATCTGGTCAAGTAATAACTCATTTTATTTGAACGTGTATAAGTTTGTAATCATCCGACAATCGCTACTACCATGCTGTGTATTGGAATCATCACAATCTATATATTTTATGTTCATATACGATATTTGACTCTAGATAGGAGTCCTTGGATCTGAGGCTACACGGTTTGCAAATACTGGCACTCTCGCATTCAAATGGGTTAAATGTGGGCATTAGAAGTAGGATACAGTTGAACATCGTTAACTCGAACTCCGATAACTCGAACTTCGGGATAACTCGAACAAAAAGTTCGGTCCTTCCAAAACTTACAATACAGAATTTCTCCAAATTATATCGCTACAGATATCTAGAAACACACGTGACAGCTTAAAACAGGTCTAAAGTAATGCTGAAAGCTCCTACAGGAGCTTTCAGCATTAGTTTAGACCTGTATTAAGTTGTGGACTTACGAAATTATTTAGATTATAAATCGGATGACTCGAACTTCTCTTATTTCGAACTAATTTGTACGGTTCCTTGATATTCGAGTTATCGAAGTTCAACTGTAGTTGTAAATCAGTATTAGACGCTTAACTTTACTGAAGGATTTGATTGACAAACAGGGCAGACCCTGATCAAAGGGATCATTTAGGGGCATTTTGATCCGAGTCTACGGTGTATGAAAATGCCAATACTCTCGTTTCTCGAATTCGCACGGTTTAACTCTTTCGCTGCCAATGTCGCATCTATGATTACATATGCAAACAGTAACTCGGCGTCTCTTCAGGGTCCGAACTGTTTGTTACTGTGAAAAAAAGACATTATAGCAGATGACAAAATTTGTAAACGAAAACATTTGGCAACGAAACAGTTGAGTAGGGTCTACACTATTTAGCTTGTTTTGATATTTCAGTTGTATTTTGTGTTATACATATACAACTGCAGACAATGTATATTCTGAGCAGATGCTAATATCAGATTTTGTTAGATTTTGATCTACACTGAATGCAAAGCTCGGTCGCCTTAGCTTTTATCTGTCATTACCATGCCTAAAATTGCGTTTTTCTATCCATATTAATCCTTTCGCTGCCAATGCCGGATCTGTGATTACCTATGCAAACAATTTGGAGCCAGATGAGACGCCGAGTAACTCGGCGTCTCATCGGGATCCGAACTGTTTGTTACTATGTTTTTGAAACAAAAACGAAGAAAATCAAAAGAATGAAAATTTGTAGCAGACGACAAAGTTAGCAGACGACAGAGTTTGGCAGCGAAAGGGTTAATCGACTTGCCTTTGAGATACACTAGAACCTGTCTTAAGCGGTCATTAAAACATGTCTAATGGTCTGTAAGGTAAGTGGTAGCTTACAACAGGTCAAAGGTAGCCTACTTTGCCTTGAGCAACCACCTGCTGTTAAACATCCATGTGTTCAATAAATGAATTGACGCTTAGGACAAGTTTTATTGTAGAAATAATCACGGGCACTTAAACGATTTTATCAACTTAATTAGAAGCCTTCCCACTATTGCTTCAATTAGGAAGTTTTATTTCAATCAGAATCCTATCAGTGGGGGGGGGGGGGGGGGGGGGGGGGGGGGCATGAGTCACAAATGTCCTAATGGAGTCCTCTCATCAGGGTCTGCAATGTTTTTCACGTTACACTTTGTTAAGCAATGTCCCTGAATATTCACAGTAAGTTTGAACCTTTTTTAAATATGGAAAAGCCCATTTGTAAAATTCAGCAATTAATGGTTTAACCCTTTCAACGCTGAAATTTCAAATGGACTATTCCAAACTTTAAACAGGTAGAGCTAACTGTAAATAGTCAGGGATATTTGCCAAGAAAAGTGTAACATGAAAAATAATGCAGATCCTGATGAGAGATCTCCTCTAGGAATCCTCTCATCTGGGTCTTCATTGTTTACACAGGATATTACAGACAAGTTTCCCGCTCTGAAAGGGTAAAAAGCGTCAGGAGCTTACCAGTGCTGATTATATACAGTAAAACCCCTCTAATGCGACCACTTAAACATGGCTGTCTTTATAAGCAGGTCGTTGCTTAATGCAGGGCAAAAGTAATGCAGAATCTGCATTACTTTTGCCCTGCATTAAGTTACCACCTGCATCTAACACCCAGAGTTATACCTCTTTTAGGAGGTCGCATTAGCGGGATTTTACTGTACTGCTTTTCTACACTAGTCGACGTTTGTGGATGTGTAGCATAACTATATTTAATAACGAGTCCAGACACCAGAAGGGCATTTGTGATTTCTCAAGTATAACCGTAAACCGTTTAAATATATCTAAATGTGTACTTAATACATATTCATGCAAGAACAAATGACAGCATGAATTTTAATTAGCTAATTCTATGTGATGGCATATAGCCATGAGATTTCTAAACTGTATAATTAGATCTATATAATTCCTGATCAGAAATGTCCCATGGTAGCCTTCTGCTCTGGTTCAACTTTGTGAGAAAATTTGTGAAAAGTCGTTTTTATCAAGTACAGGGTTGAATGTATGCGGCTGTGTTTCTGTGAACAGTGATAAATCAATGAAGCAAATATACACGCCCATTAATCGCTGGCGCTTTCACTTTTCGGATATAAATTGAGAAAAACAGCAATTTGTCCAGTGTGACCACAAAGGCCGGGGCTTCAAATAAAATGCCAAAAAACGGAAGAACGTGGAGTAGAACCGTACGTCCTTGAATAAGTTAAAGGTATTACTTCAATAAATCCGATATATTTCCACTCCGGAATCATTTTACTTCTTTGTGGTGCTGGCTACGGAGCAATGCATAGGCATTTCTTAATTATTCTCATGCTAAAAAAAAAGTCAATCACTGATCTACTGAAAGTTTCACTGATATCCGATTCGCTCAATCCTCTGAGAAAAACTATTAACAAAGTGTCAAACAGTTTGGATCCTGACGAGACGCCCAGTTACTTGGCGTCTCATCTGGATACAAGCGGTTTGCTAATGCCAGCAAGACACGCACATCAAGAGAAGGGTTAATATGAAAACTTTTATAAGTTGGGACACAGGGTGCGTACAACGTTAATGTTTGTACAGTAGAACCTTCTTAAGCAGCCATAAAAAAGAGGTCTATTTATGAGTCTGTAAGGAAGGTTGTAGCTTAATGCATGTCAAAAGTATTGCAACAAGAGCACCGCAAGCGGGTGCCAGCGCTCGTATGTCGACATTGTCAAGATGAACATGCATACCAAGAATGAAGGTTGTAAATGAAAAAGTGAAGAAGTTATGGTCAATGTTCAGATTTCGGACGACGACAACGACGCGGACGCCGGAGTTACAATAGCTCGTGACTTCTTCGAAACAGACGAGCTAAAAAGCTCTTACTTTTGTCACGCATTAAGCAACCTACTGCTATGTAACGCTCCTGTGTTCAATAAATACATGGCTGCTTAAGACAGGTCCTACTTAAAATACACGTGATTTAGCTCTACTTTGCACAACCTGCAAGTCTTACCGATGACATTTCAACCCGTTCAACCTGAAATAAACCATCGGTGTTTAACCCATTCCCTCATATTGAGGCCTCTCTAAAAGTAACTTTTTGAAACCATTGTGATAAATAGAGCATTTGCACAATTCTAAAGTTTTCCTTTTCTCTAGTAAATGTTCCTTTTTGTAGATTTATTAAAAGAAGTTGGATCTAAAAATAGCCTATGAGGGAATGGGTTAACTATAGAGTCCATTCAGTACGGAATACTTCAACTAGCTAGAGAATTTTGAATAAGAATTGATCAAAAGTATAGGACATGGCTGAAGAATGACGATGCTAGCACGACATAGTCCATCTTAAGTTACTACTTAATAAACAATCAAGCGATTGGTTCATGCAGGACAACCTATATTTTTCACCACTGGAGCTTTCTGCACAACTTCGTCCTGCATTAAGCTACCATCCGCGCTTAAGCCAAATACTAAGGCATGTATTGCATGGTTGGTCGTTTTAGAGTGGCTTTACTGTATCCGAGTACGACCCCTTAGCTATGGTTCTGCTGTGTGTGAGTGAGTTGGGTTTTACGGCACCGCGACACTAAATAGGTCATATAGCGCCAAGTTCTGCTGTGTTTGTATCAGTTTATACCAAGACTATTAGTGCATGTGTTGCGCTTTTCAGATCTGACAGTTAAAAGCATCTTAATGAAGTGCAATGCAGTATTAAAACCAGTTTTAATATAATTATAGGGGACTGTTTGCAAATAAACAGTATACGGGTCCCGCATACACAGAGGATCTTACACGAGTGTTAATTACACACTGAATTTATGAAACGAGTTAACTATAATGATATGACACGAGCTTTAGCAGTAACAGTAAACGAGTTTCATGAAAACAATGTGTAATGAACACGAATGTAAGATTCTTTTTATTACATAAGCCTTAAAATGCCATACAAAATGAAACGGGTTATATAGCAGACGGCTGTTTCGACCATTCCTTACAAACGGCGTGGTAATACAACGGACGGTGCACATGGAGCACTACGATTGGCTAACGCTTAAATGAGCGCTACGATTAGCTAACGATTGCATAAAAATGCACTAGTGCTTTTCCGCGATTTACGGCACTCAGCTAAGGCACTCCCACAAGGCATATTATGTGATAAAAAGGGTTAATATATAGTTTACACACGATTTGTTCAAATATTGCAATAAACCATCTAGAAACAGTATATTATTGCAATAAACACGGATTCCCATTCCTTGTCTGAGCGCCAACCCCTTTGCGTGGGCGACATTTTTTTTATTTACATTTGGTGATAGGACGTAAAAAGACGTAAAATAGGACCATGAACAATCGTTAAACTGTAAGGCCTATGTGTTAATAAGTTGCATGTGGCATATGTGCAAAAACCATGCTCGTAATATATGTATGACATGTGCGTAAACAAACATGCATGTAACATACATTGTGAGTGTTACATGTACATGTTTGCGTAAAATGTGCATGTAATATACATATGCCAAATGGCATGTAATGTATGCGGTATATATGTTCGTAATATATGCGTGCCATTTTCGATCCTTGTGAGACGTTGAAATCACATCTGGACACCAATATGTTGCAAAGAAAGGTTCGGGAATGGCCTACTCTGCTTCAATCCAGTATCATTCCCCCCTCTTCAGAATCGTTCGACGTCATGGCAAATCAATTTGGAATTGCCAGAGGCAGAAGAAAGATCATAAAAACGTGTGTACGTGACAAATTGGCCGTTCAACAGGTCACTATGGCGATCTTTTTACCCCGAGGTTTTCATTGATAACTCTTAAAACTCTTAGCCCATTTCTCATTTGCTAAGATTGTTGTTTGCTTTCGGGTTTCAAAGCTGAATTTTCTTTTAATGTTTTACAAATATATCACCAGTCTCAAACTGTTTGGACCCTGAGGAGGCGCCGAGTTACTGGACGTCTGTTCTGGGTCCAAATTATTTGCAAAAGGTATATCAAAGATTAGCTTATAGGGACGAGAGAGTTTAAAAGGGAAAGGTTATTGCGTGCCATACTAGCCGTGAAAAAAAGAGAAGAGAATTTCCAGGGCCTTGTGCTAAGAGTCCTGAAATGTAACACTGTAAAACAGAAATGAATGTTACTGTAACACAGAAATGAATAGGAATAAACCGTAACTCTGTGACACAAAAATGAAAAGGAATATACAGTAACACAGAAATGAAAATGAATATAAAGTATAACTGTAACACAGAAATGAAAATGAATATACAGTAACACCGTAACACAGAAATGAAAATGAATATACAATAACACCGTAACACAGAAATGAAAAGGAATATACAGTAACACTGTAACACAGAAATGAAAAGGAATATACAATAACACTGTAACACAGAAATGAAAAGGAAGTACAGTAACACTGTAACACAGAAATGAAAAGGAATATACAGTAACACTGTAACACAGAAATGAAAAGGAATATACAGTAACACTGTAACACAGAAATGAAAAGGAATATACAGTAACACTGTAACACAGAAATGAAAAGGAAGTACAGTAACGCTGTGGTTGCCTTGTAATTATTCATTTTAACCCTTTCGCTGCCAAATTATGTCGTCTGCTAACTTTGTCGTCTGCTACAAATTTTCATTTTTTTGATTTTCTACATTTTTGTTTCAAAAACATAGTAACAGTAACAAACAGTTTGGATCCTGATGAGACGCCGAGTTATTCGGCGTCTCATCTGGATCCAAACTGTTTGCATAGGTAATCACAGATCCGGCATTGGCAGCGAAAGGGTTAAATAAGCAAAATACTTGTGTAAACAGCACACATGCACCAGCAGAAATCCCATATCTTGCATATAGAATTTTCCGAGGAACTATATGCGAGAACCCTGAACTGAAAGCTGATTGGGGTGACACATTGTTTAATGCAATATAGGTCAGAGACTACTTATCTATGTGATATAGGTCAGAGACTATAAATGTGTGCAACATATATCAGATGTTAAATTATATTATTTGTTAGATATAGGTCAGATGCTACTAGTTTGTTCCGCCTCTGGTTGATAGAAGCTATGTTACTGCATGTCCCTTTTCTACACTTTTGCAAACATAATACATCCAGATCATACGGCTCCTCTAGAAAGCCGTCTGCATGATCAGTGTCCGCTCTGATTGCTTAACCATGTGTCATTACAAAAACAATCTAATTGATACAGTAAAACCTCTCTAAACCGGACATACATTTTGGCATAAATATCGGCCTTGGTGACAGGTGGCAGCTTAATGCAGGGTGAAAGTCATGCAGAAAGCTCCTAGAGGAGCTTTCTGTATGACTTTCACCCTGCATTTAGCAGCCACCTGCCTAAAAGTATCTTAATTATTCTCTACTATAATTCCGGTTTAGAGAGGTTTTACTGTATTCATTATTTCTCAATACAAATATTCATACAATAAAGGGTTAACGGCTGGGGCAACATGATTTTCCTCAGCAGGGAATAAAATATCAGATACCCCGCCAATGATCTGTATAACCAATCGTGTACTTACATATTGCAACCTGTGTTACTAAGTTTACAACTCATCCTAGTATATATAATGAATAAATGTTCATTTTCAGGACATTTTCAGGAACGTTTCTGGCGATAAAATATTCGAAATATAATTTATGATTCAGACAGTGCATAAAATAAGTATACAGGGGCACTTTTGGTATGGGTCTACAATATTAATATATGAACACAATGAACATGGGTTATTTCAGTAGATGGACAATCCAACAGTCGACGACAAAACATAAAATACCGTATGTCTGGGCGAAAAGGAAAATTTGTTTTGCCATATCACGATCTAAGCTATTTGCAGCAATGGAATAAACAAATTACACTAGATTTTTGTCGATGACAAACTATGTTGATTAACCTTTTTCTTCAGAATCATAGGAGAAATCTTCATAAAACTTGGCATATTTACTCAATATCACAATGACCTCAACGTGTCAGAGGGCAATTAGCTTATATATCGTTTTGCCGTTGACAGCATTTACAGAGCTACAGATAAGGGTGCGTGCCCAAATACTGAAATCGTCATTTCTTCACCACACCCTATACTGTGACCATACTTTAGAATCGCCTCTTCGAGACGATTCTAAAGAGTGGTCACAGTATAGGGTATGGTGGAGAAATAAAGGAGTTATTCTTGAAAATGTTTTAATTTACGCATCTTATCTGGAGCTCTGAATTTAGTTCTTTTGTTTTTTAAATTTAACCATTTATTCCTTGAATACCCATGTACGAAATAGATAACACCATGAACATTGATAAAGATAAATTACACGGACCGCATCTATCCCCGAATCAAGAGGGGAAGAATGGTGCCGACGGTCAGAATTGACCGCTGCCCGGTGTCAGGATAAATGTAATGTTTAGTATAATTTATTTGGTTAGGCACAATTAATTAAAAAGTCGGAGATTTATTTCACTAAGCTTTCTTATATAGCGTCCTGGAAGAGAAGGAAGCGACTTGCCATGCGGTATTGTCTAGGTTTATGCGGCCGTCTGCGGGAACCCCCCCCCCCCTTGGGAAGAGAGAAGCATACTATTCTCTCTTGGGGAAGAGAGAAGCATACCATACCATGTATCGTATTTATGCTATTAAAATAGTTTGTATAATGGCATATGAACACAGGAAAGTTTGGTCTTGCAGAAACTGTAGAATCCTATCCACATTATTTCTTAAGCAGATCAGACCGTGATCAGACGGCCCCTGCATCACGTCTGATCTGGATCTATTCTTTTGTAAATGCGTCAATGGGCATACAGTCAAACACTCTGATCTCGTATTTTCAAGAAAGACGTGGAAGCAAGCTATAAATCCCAAACCTGGCTCCCAACTCCATGTCTCGAGTCCTAAGTATCTGATTAATAAACGTTTGAGCTTGCGCAAAATCTGATCAATCAGATGCTTGGGAATGAACCCAGACTCAAGCAAAACGTTTTATAAGCCCGTGGCTATAATAAGAAACAAGAAGGCCAAGATGGTCCTTAATCGCTCACCTTATTACCATAGATTTAACATTATAGCTGGGTAGTCCCAGGATGGGTCAATATTGACCTAAGGGAACAATGTTGATAGTGGATCATAAGCAGCGGTTCTGGAGAATTTTTTTTCCAAAGATTTAGAATAATGATTTTATCAAGACAATCATTCTGACCAATGAAGATTGGACTAAAAATATGATCTCCAGAATGGTTTTTTTTCTAAGAGTTGACCTAGTGACCTATTTTTTTATCCCACCCCGACCATGATCAAACCAAACCTTGATATCATCAAGACAAAAATTCTGAGCAAGTTTGAGGAAGATTGGACAAAAAATGTGGCCGCTGGAGTGTTAACAATATTTTTCTAAGATATGACATAGTGACCTACGTTTTGGCCCCACTTAACCCACTTTCAAACTCTTCCGAGATTTTATCAGGACAATCATTCTGACTAAGTTTCATGAAGACTGGGCTAAAATATTACCTCTAGCGTGTTCACAAGGTTTTCCTACCAAATGACATAGTTTGTGACCCCACGTGACCCACTTTCAAACACATCTGAGCTTTTATCAAGACAATCATTCTGACAAAGTTTCAAGAAGATTGGACAAAACATGTGACCTCTAGTGTTCACAAGGTTTTTCTATTTGAACTAGGCACCTAGTTTTTGGCCCCCGTGACCCACTTTCAACCTATCAAGACAATCATTCTGACTATGTTTTATGAAGACTGGACTAAAAATGTGACCATCAGGGTGTTCACAAAGTGATTCTACTGTTTGACCTAGTGACCTAGTATTAACCCCACATGACCCACTTTCAAACTCGTCCAAGATTTTATCAAAACAATCATTCTGATAAAGTTTCATGAAGATTGAGCTGAAAATGTGAAATCTAGAACGTTAACAAGGTTTTTCTACTATCTGACCGGGTGGCCTAGTTTTTGACCCCCACATGACCCATTTCGAACTCGTCCGAGATTTTATCAGAACATTTATTCTCACAAAGTGTCATGAAGATTGGGCTGAAAATGTGACCTCTGAATTATTCACAAGGTTCTCCTACTATATGGCCTAGTTCTTTACCCCTTGTGACCCACTTTCGAACTCGTCCGAGATTTTATCAAGACAATCATTCTGATATTTTATCAAGACACTCATTCTGACCAAGTTTCATGAATATTGGGCTGAAATTGAGACCACTGGAGTGTTCACAAGCAAATTGTTGACGACGGACAGTCAAGTCTTCCAAAAGGTCACCCTGAGCTTTGCTCAGGTGAGCTAAAAGTCTTATTAACCATGGTTAAACATGTTTAGGGTTTCGTTTCTGTGAAAAAACAGTGAAGCAAGTATACACACTGTGTGATAACTTGCTCCTTCACTGTTCTGAAGATAAATTATGCTTTATTTCGTATCAGAAACCCTTGGGGGAAAACAAACAGTGCTGGTTTAACCACAGCATCATATGCGTGAGAGGGTCGGTGAGAATCATTCCGAATCACATCTTAACCCTTTCCCTGATGAATATTCATGTAGGAAATAATGACGTCATGATTAATAAGATTAATTTTATTATGGCAAATAAACACAGGATATCTCGGCTCAGGCAGAAGCTGTAGAATCATATCTATAATACACCATAAGCAAACAGAACAGACCCTGATCAGACGGCTCCTATAGGAGCCGTCTGATCTTGGTCCATTCTGTTTGCAGATGCGTCAAAATGCGCTTACATATGGGAAAGGGTTAAACATTTGTTACTGAGTAGGTAAGTGTGTTTGGGTTTACGGCACCGTAACACTATATAGGTTTATAAGTTATATGGTTGCTGAACCCACATTTCATGTATATCATGATACCCCCCCCCCCCCGGTGCAGAAAAAAATCCATGTAAAAATTCAAAGTCCCATAACTCTGCAGAATATCATCGAATCGGAGGAGAAATGAGATATTAGACAACTAGATATGGTGCTAATCAATCCTATGACGTTTCATGAAAATGCAACCAAAGGTTTTGGAGAAACTGCGCAGACAAAATTTTCCATGTAAAAATGTCCAAGTCCCATAACTGTGAAAATATCATCGCTTATGATAGGTTCCACTGTAGTCAAAATTGCACCAGATCC
Organism: Azorinus chamasolen; assembly: GCA_963576725.1. Taxonomy (NCBI): domain Eukaryota; kingdom Metazoa; phylum Mollusca; class Bivalvia; order Cardiida; family Solecurtidae; genus Azorinus; species Azorinus chamasolen. Next base: position 38,434,914 of record OY755253.1, on the reverse strand, counting down.
TAAATTGAGGAGATATTGTTTTGTTTCATAGCAGGGTATTGATGTAAGGATTCAACACTTTCACTCATATAAACGGTTTTTTTTCACGCAGGAAACGTCTGTTCACGATCTGCTCTGTTTGCTTATGAAATTAGATCAGATTCCTAAATGTTCTACCTATACCAAATGTCCTGAGTACACATAAATATTCAGCAATAAATATTCATTTATACTGAGAGAAAGGGTAAACACAGCCTGACATCATAAATAGTGTTTATAGCTCATCTTCAAGGTTACATGTATGTGACAGGGAATATATGAGCGATAATTGTAGGGATGGTCTTTCTAATCACAGCAGGTACAGTAATTCCCATCAATCCACCACCATTATATTACTGTTATTATTCTGAGTATGCCGTTGTTTACTGTAATTATTATCATCGTTAGTAGATGTAGTAGTGTAATAGTAGTAGTAGTAGTAGTAGTAGTAGTAGTAGTAGTAGTAGTAGTAGTAGTTGTAGCAGCAGTAGTAATAGTAGTAGTAATAGTGGTAGTTGTAGCAGCAGCAGCAGTAGTAGTAGTAATAGCAGTAGTTGTAGCAGCAGCAGCAGTAGTAGTAGTTGTAGTAGTAGTAGTGGTAGTAGTAGTAGTAGTAGTAGTAGTAGTAGTAGTAGTAGCAGTGGTAGTAGTAGTTGCAGCAGCAGTAGTAGTAGTAGTAGTAGTAGTGTAATAGTAGACGTGGTAGTAGTAGTAATAGTAGTAGTTGCAGAAGCAGCAGCAGCAGTAGTAGTAGTGTAATAGTAGACGTAGTAGTAGTAGTAATAGTTGCAGCAGCAGTAGTAGTAGTGTAATAGTAGACGTAGTAGTAGTAACGGGTTAATTATTTATACTGTTGAAAATGTTGGACATTCGGATGAGTGGGTGTATTTTATGGAAGTATCTTTGTTCATTATAATTACATTACCCCTTTCCTCATAAAGACGCCTTTTTTGTTTTGGCACATTTGCGAACAGAGGAGACAAACATCAGACGGCTCCTGTAGGGGCTGTCTGATCCGGGGCTGCTTTGTTTGCTCGGCTCTTTTTGAACCATCTGACCCAGGTCTGTTTTCTTACGAAATAATATAGATCGGGTTCTGCATTTTATTCTTAACTATATAACTAATTAATCTCACGGTTGACAATGAGTCAGTCAGAAAGTAGATGAGCGATAGACCTGAAAAGAGGAGACACGTATCTCACTATGATTATGCTTCAGACCAAATATCAAATCATTCCTGCGTACACAAGCCAAGAAATCATTGACGAAAAGTCTTGTTATTAAACAATCACTAAAATTCGAATCACTCCAGCATACACAAGGCAATACATATTTGACGATTTTTTTTGTCATTAAACAATCACTGATATTGAATCAAAGTGTCGACAAACAGGAAGTAGATGAACGACGTACATATAGATCGGGTTCTGCATTTTATTCTTAACTATATAACTAATTAATCTCACGGTTGACAATGAACTCGGAGTCAATCAGAAAGTAGATGAGCGACAGACCTGAAAAGTGGAGACACTGTACAACTACCTATGATTATGCTTCAGACCAAATATCAAATATTTCCAGCATACACAAGCCAAGAAATCTTTGATGAATTTTAACAGGACGGACATACGTACGCACAAGGGTAAAACTTAATGCCCCGACGCCTAAAGGCAGTGTAAATACAAACAATTTATTATAATACCACAATTACTATGAACCCTTTCCTTCATATAAACATGTTTTCACACATTTGCAAACAGAGTAGACCCAGATCAGACGGCTCTTATAGGAGCCGTCTGATCAGGGTCTGCTCTGTTTGCTAATGGAATTTGACAAGATCTGTTTCTTTACTTTCTAACATGGCTACAATGTTCCACCTTCATATTGCATTGTAACTGTTCTGTCCATGAATATTCAGTTGGTATTGAAACTTATAATAAACATAGAACGGGGAAAGAGTTAATGTTCCGCCAAACAGACTTAGACAAATAGGTTTAACCCATTAAACACAACGTCGACATGGATAGGACAGTGGCAAACAGCCTTGACCCTGAGCAGCGTCAAGAATGTTTGCTGAATCCATGGATGTCAATGGTTTATATAAATACCAGTATATTATTTGTTTGCGACCCCCCCCCCCACCCACACACACACACACACACACAAACACACTCATTTAATTTCGATGAGTGTACTGTAAATAATATGTGTGTGTGTGGGTTCAATAAAATCAAACTACTCACGATACTACTTTAAAGTTTAAACTCTTTAAAGTTTAAACTCTATTCCAAAGTCACCAAAACAGTGTCATGTTTACTAATGATAAACCGAAACACAAACGAACTGAGATGAACTGGTCCTACTAGTAGAAACAATAGCATCACACAATACTTACTACAGTCCAGTTAACAGTGCAAATCAGTGTCTACAGTACTAAGTAGTCAATCACACACAGTGCAAATCAGTGGCTAGTACATAGTACAGTCAATGTCAAATCAGTGGCCACAGTATTTAATAGAATTCACCGTAAACTGTGCAAATCAGTGGCTACAATACATGTACATAGTACAATACTTCACAAACAGTGCAAATCAGTAGCTACAGTAATTAGTACTGTCATCCGCAAACATTACACATACATGTAAGTGGCTAGTGCTTAGTACAGTCAATTGCAAATCAGTGACCACAGTACTTAGTACACTCCACTACAAACTGCTTTTCAGTGGTTACAGCACTAAGTACAGTCCATTACACACAGTGCAAATCAGTGGGTACGGTGCACAGTATAGTAAATTACAAACCGTGCCAATCAGTGGCTACACTATTTAGTAGTGCACTACAAACAATGCAAATCACTGGATACAGTACTTAGTATAGTCCACACCAATCACTGCAAATTAGTGACTACAGTACTTAGTACAATCGTATCTGGCTACAATACTTAGTAAAGTCCGCTACAACCAGTGCAAATTAGTGGCTATAATACTTAGTAAAGTCCACTACAAACAGTGCAAATTAGTGGCTACAGTAGTTAGTATAGTCCCCTACAAACAATGCAAATCAGTGGCTATGATACTTAGTAAAGTCCACTACAAACAGTGCAAATCCGTGGCTACAATACTTAGTCAAGTCCGCTACAACCAGTGCAAATTAGTGGCTATAATACTTAGTAAAGTTTACAACAACCAGTGCAAATTAGTGGCTATAATACTTAGTAAAGTTTACAACAACCAGTGCAAATTAGTGGCTACAGTAGTTAGTATAGTCCACTACAAACAATGCAAATCAGTGGCTATAATACTTAGTATAGATCACTACAAATTTATCGCTACAGTAGTAAGCATAGTCCACTATAAACAGTGTAAATCAGTGGACACAGTATTTTAGTAATATAGTCAACTGCAAATGGTACAAATCTGTCGCCACAGTACCGAGGTCATAACTTAATTCAACAAGTAATGAGAGCATTGGAAGCAATGCAAGTCCCCTACTGGCTGAATTTTAATTCCAACTGATGCAATTCCGTGACAAATCATTGAATAAAATTCAACTAATTATATAATAAAGCTACATATCAAGCATAACGTCAATATCTCTGTTAAGGTTTATAAACAAAAATCTGAAAAACCTAAAATTTCGTAAATGTGTCTATGTCCAATTGCTGTAATTCCACGAAAAATCAATGTAGCGTAACAAAACCCTGGAAAATTTCTAAGTAAAATCACTGTATTTCCGTGAAAAATCAATGAAGCGTAACGAAATTCAAAATGGATCTGTAACTCATTATAATAAAACATCACACCAAATATCATTTCAATATCTACTAAATGTTAGAAAATAATGGCATCATAAACATTTATTATGGTTCCTCTAGGAACCTTTTGATCTAGGTCTACTCTGTTTGCAGACATGAAAAAGCTTCTGTATGAAGGGGAAGGGTTAAGGTTGAATATGTATAATATATAGCCAAACTATATGGAAACCAATAATTAGGTTTTGTAAACAGTGTAGAAACAGATTTGTCACAATCGTTATATCTTTACTTTATACAGGGGCACTTTAACCATTTACAAACAGAGTACAGTAAAACCTATCTATAATGGCCACTAAATAAGAAATAGTACAGCTCACTGAGGGCCTTATTGCATTATAGTGACCTACCAGTCAGCCCGAAAATAGTTTAAGGCCCGAAGCCGAAGGCTGAGGGCCTTAAACTATTTTCGGGCTGACTGGTAGGTCACTATAATGCAATTAGGCCCGAAGTGGGCTGTACTATTTCTTATAGTATACCGCATTCCTTTGTTCACGTAAGTATTTTAGCAGTTCTGTGTCGCTCCGTGATTACCTCAGTTTAATAAATTTTCATTCAGTCGTATTAATCTGCAAATCAAATTAAAAATAGATCTAAATTAATATTGCCTTTACTGAAGTTAAAAACATTTTAGTATCAATTTATTCAAGCTGAATAATAATCATTATTTTACACAGAATTTATTTTCGAAAAATGCATTGTTTAAATACATTTCTTGGATTGAAATGTGCAAAACCCAGATCTATCTTTTCAATCTAGAGCGTGGTCAGGTAGCTAACTCATCACTGGAGTCGGTGGTCATAGCAGTGATGTTAGATTTATAGTTTTGAAACCGATGTTCAATGCATGTAGAATTGAAAGACAGATCCATCAAACTGATTGGATATGGAAAACATACAGACCATTTGGCAGTACTTAACATCAAGGAGGATAATGCGCTAATGCATGCATGACATCTGTAAAAACTGCCCAATGTCACCACGACGCTGGATCAACATTATTTTCTTTGTGGCTGAATGCATGTAACAAGAATGTGACGTGTATTTCGACACGATAATCTTTGAAAAGGGCCCTTAGTGATCGAAATAAAAGATCATGCTATTCAAGTATTTATGTAGCCTATTAATTAATATATAATTTAGAATGACGTAATACATCAACGTGCGTTTCCGTATGCGCGGAAATTACCGAGCGCATCGGTCCATATAGTGTACAGTGGGCACAGTTGCAATTTAGGGATCGGTACGTTTAACATAAGTAAAGAAGGAGCGTATGTGGATATGTAGAGCCATATGTATATGTATTTATATGTCTCTGGGATAAGGTATACTATTTATACAATTCATTTACCGGTATGTGCGTTTCCATGTGTGCGGAAACTACCGGAACTTACCGAGCGTAGCGGGCACTATATCGTAATTTAGTGACCGGTACAGTTTACATAAGAAAAGAAGGAGCGTATTTGAATAAGGTATACTATATTGTGTTAATTGATTGGTTTTAGAGCAGGTAGCAGCTTAAAGCAAGGTGAAAGTAAAAACAGAACGCTCCTATAGGAGCGTTCTGTTTTACTTTCAAATTGCTTTAAGCTGCCACCTGCCTTTTACACAAAATACTTGATGTAATTTAGTGGCCGTTATAGAGAGGCGTTACTGTACTCTTATTCCGTGGAGCAAAACGTTAAACGGCCACTAAATTGTGTTAATTGGTTGGTTTTTAGAGCAAGTGGCTGTTTAAAACAAGGTGAAAGTAAAACAGAACGCTCCTATAGGAGCGTTCTGTTTTACTTTCAAATTGCTTTAAGCTGCCACCTGCCTTTTACACAAAATACTTGATGTAATTTAGTGGCCGTTATAGAGAGGTTCTACTGTAGACTTATGTTTGCTTGTCGAATACTATAGGTCAGATACTACAATTTCTGCCACGGCCAGAACTTCCCTTGTCCATGTGTCATAATACAAATTGAGCGACTGAATGATTTATCACATAACCTGTTGCGTGGGAGTGCCGAAATAAGAGTGCCGTAATCAAATTAGCAGTTTGAATCTGACCAATAATGAATCTTAAAGAGAATACACGGAACCAATGCATGACATCATTTAATCGTTAGCCAGTCATAGTGTTGCATGACTGATTCACTCCATGGGTATCAGCCATTGTATTACTACGCTAGTTGTAGTTTGCCTTTGCAAACAGAAAATGCCCAGATCAGACCGCTCCTGTAGGAGATGTCTGATCAGGCTCTCCCGTTTGCTTTTGATATGATTCTACAGTGTCTGTCACGATAAAAAAAAATCATATTGCCATTTTCAAATTTCATTACATTTTTTGTACTACTACTAGCAGATACAAATAAAAAACAATAAAGGGAAATAAATCATTGAAACTTAAGTATTTATAGATGTAACGCTGCATTCCCTTTGGTAGTGACGCATTCCATAAACGTGTACTAAGACTTAAACTTCTGAACACAGATAATGAGCACACTGCCTTTTGTAAACAGTGCATACCTAGATCAGAAATCCAGGGTCTACACAAATACACCTAAATACCACAAAGCAGGCCAACTACGTATTATCATCAAAGTTTTGCTACGCCAATTTATATGGGTATTTTCAGAGACATATAAACATAGTTCTCTGGTGTTCTAGACCAATTGTTTTCCTACGAAGCCAGTGTATATACATGTATTAGGAAATGTTTTCCTACGAAAACAAAATTGCCAGACTTATCACCTGAATATCACACGTGTGTTGATTTATTATTGATTGCATTAAAGGAAGTAATGCGTATGTTATTTCCCGCTAAAACGGAGCTGCGAGTAATATTACTTAACATCCATTCTACGCTAAATGCACTGGATGCAGATACCTGTATGGTAAAAAATGACTATAGTTTATCATTCAAGTTTCTATCATAATCGAATAGGCTGGTGCACTTTCAATGATGTTTCAGTATTGGGGGGACACAAAGCGGTCTTTGATTTTCTGAAATTTTAGATCTTTTGAGGTCACTGTAAGTTTCAACCATCAGATACGTTAAGTAAGTCTCTGTACTTTAAGTAGTGTGACACATATATAAATAAATATAAATTCGTGTCAATCTTTACATTTTGTCACGAGGGGCTTTTGTAGGAGGAGCTTTTGTAACGAGGGGCTTTTGAGTGTACCCCCTCCCACTAATATATTACCTTTAATTATTTATCCCATTACTGTTAAGTGTTAGTTTATGTATTGCACCTTTTGCTAGCTGTGTACACCCCAGCAGTAAAGAAGCTACTGTCTGAGGGCGTATACATGAGCAAACTTGGAAGCAAACAGAGCAGACACTGATCAGTCGGCTCAAACAAGAGCCGTCTTATCAGGGTCTATCATGTATGCAACTTATAGGTTTCGACCCTTGCTAACACGTTAAAAGTTTATATCAACTGTAGCGTATCCTTTTATTTTTCAATGTGGACCTCTATTATGTATATGATGCTAAAATTACAGGTTTGTAGGTTGGTTTATGTATATAATGCCAAAAAACTTTCAGAAAGGTTTATACATATAATATATATAATTTATTTAGTTTGTACAAAGCCGAGCAAACCGGTCAGACCCTGATCAAAGACCTATGATAATACATTATCATAGGTATTTGCCCTGATCAATTGGCTTCTACAGGAGCAACATGCGTTTGAAGCTTGCGGATAGATGACCGAGACTGTTGATAAAAAGGTGTGAAAATCAAATCATGCTATAATCGCTGATTGGATTAAACACCTACTTAATTCGTTATGTACCATAACGGGTGCGAAATTCCTATCCTACCGATCAGGGTCTGCTCTGTATGCTTTCGACTTGACATTTTCTGCTATGACAACACTTTACGTGATGAATGAAATCCAATTAATGGTGAGATTGTTAATTATTAGGTTTAACATATTAGATCCAGATCATACGGCTCCTGTAGGAGCCGACTGATCAGGGTCTACTATGTTTGCTTCTACTCATGTTTGCTTCCGAGTTTTTAAATTACCAACAATTTACGTGATGAATGAAACCTTATTAATGGTGACGTCATTTATTTCAATAACACAGTAGAACCAGATCAGTCAACTATTCAGAGTCCGCTCTGTTTGCTTCTGAGTTTGTGAAATATACTTGAAAGAATCTGAATCTGACTCTTATTAATGGTAACGTCATTATTAATTTATTACACTAACATAGTTGACCCAGGTGAGACGGCTCATGTAGGAACCGACTGATCAGGGTCTACTCTGTTTGCTTTTGAGATTGTGAAATATACTTCAAATTTTCTGGAAATGACTCTTATTAAGGGTGACGTCATTATTTATTATACTAACATAGTAGACCCAGATGAGACGGTTTATATAGGAACTGACTGATCAGGGTATGTCCTGTTTGCTTCAAAAACATTAACTGCACCAATAGCTTCTATAACCATTATATAGTGGGCGAAACGACCAGGGGAGCGAAACGACCAGGTACAAAACGTCCTGGGAGCGAAACGTCCAGGGCGCGAACTGGTAAGTGGGCGAAACGTCTGGTCACCACCCACCCTCCCTCATTCATACAATAATTCTGAGAAAAAAAGATGGAAACAGACTAAACATACAAATAATTAATCATAGGGGATCAGAAGAGTATCATCCTGATTAAATGAAATATTCTTGGAAAGCACAATCTTTTCATTAATAAACACTGTATATCATGAGTAATCTATCAACATTAATTGTAGAATTAGTTAGCACATCCAGTTCATGAGATAATGTTTCTACAAGAAGAACAGCAATCATGTCATACAATATATGATGATGCATGTGGTTACAACCACCACATATACAATATATGATCATTCATGTGGTAAAAACCGTCACGTCATACAATATATGATAATTCATGTAGTAACAACAATCACATGTCATACAATATATGATTATTCATGTGGTCAAAACAATCACATCATACAATATATGATAATTCATGTAGTAACAACAATCACATGTCATACAATATATGATTATTCATGTGGTCAAAACAATCACGTCATACAATATATGATCATTTATGTGGTAACAACCATCACATATCATACAACATATGATTATTCATGTGGTAACAACCATCACATATCATACAATATATGATTATTCATGTGGTAACAACCATCACATGTCATACAATATATGATCATTCATGTGGTAACAACAATCACATGTCATACACTATATGATTATTCATGTGGTAACAACATAAAATATCATTCAATATATTATTATTCATGTGGTAACAACCATCACATATACAATATATGATTATTCATGTGGTAACAACGATCACGTGTCATACAATATATATATCGTTAACCCTTAAAATGCTGTTAAGCATTTCCCTGTTGAATATTCATGTAAAAGAAATAATGGCATCATGTATATTTATAAGCCAAATTTTTATAATGAAAATTTTCATGGTGGTGCTTTGATTTGACAAACACTGTATGGTTAGATAATTAGATTTATATCTTGTCATAAGCAAACAGGGCAGACACTAATCAAATGAATCCCACAGGCGCTGTTTAATCTGGGTCTGCTATTTTCATTGGCATGCACGAGCCTATACGAGGGAAAGGGTTAAAAAATAAAATGTGACCTACTTAATATGCAGCATACTGGAAACATTTACATAACTTCAACTTAAGCTCACATGAGGATCATTCATGTGAAATTTGGTTAAAATCAATTCAACATTTTCAATAAACTGTTCATTAAATTATTTTTATCATGATTTTGAAAAACCCAGGTTTTTTTCACCATTATGGGAAGATGATTCATATCCCTGAAATTGGGAATTTTGTTTGATGTAGGATTTTTGAAGCTGCTAGAAGATTTTAACAAATTCCCTCCTACATTTGTCAATTGCAAACACAACAGACCAAGTTAGGTCAAAACCTCTAAAATTCATAAACATACAGCAGACCCAGATCAGACAGCTCCTGTAAGAGCTGTCTGATCTCAGTCTCCTGTTCGTATATGAAAGCCCTGAAATCTGATAGAGGGTCATGGGCATATCATTAATGCAGCATTTGTTGAAAATCCAGTAAGTCATTTACATATATGTTCTGTGACCTACTGTGAGATATTTATAGAAACTGTTTGCTAAAAACTACTTTTAGTTCCAGTAACCTACTTAAATGTAGTGGAAGGAAACCATTTCAGTTCCTGTGACCTACTTAAGCAGTGGACAGAAACTATCTATACCATTTCAATAAGAGGTTACCTGAAAACCATTCCTGTGAATTTCTGTGGAAACCCATTCATCAAGTTAAAATAAATTGTCATTTAAAATCTTTAAACTGCTTATACAGCAGAACGAAATGATTAATCTAAAAGGACATACATTAAAACTGAAAACTTAAATGAATGCAAAGTAATTATTAGGCTTCCTCCACAGAAACATAAAGATTAATTCTCCAAAAGTAAAGGAACATGCTTATAAGCCCACAGTAAGACCAAATTCAGTATATTGATCCACTGTCTGCGAACTAAACACCAAAAACCGTGTGAACCAAATCATAAAGGTCAAAATTTAAGAAGAGCAAAAAGCTTTGTCTCAATGCATCATTATAATACTTGGTCAGTCTCTGACACAGTAACCACACTCAAATTGTCTTCTCTTGAAAATAGAAGAACTAGAACTTAAGTTTCTTAACTTGTCATGTTTTATAAAACGGTCATTTGCCACAATCCATTCTGGCGACAAGCTAATCATTGAAACAGACTCAAGAACTAAGAAAAATATGCAGTGATAAACAAATTGGAAACTTTCAAAATTAAAATGGCCGTCTCTTGAAACTAGAAGAACTAAAACACAACTTATAATGACAATGTTATAAAAAACTGTCTACTCATTTGTTGCAATTCCTCCCGGCAACAAATTTCTCATTCAAACAGACTCAAGAACTAAGCAGAACATAGTTACGGTGATAGACAAATCGGAATATTAAAAGACACATACAAATACTTTAATCCCAGAACTATTCCACGGTGAAGCTTGCTTCCACTATCTGCCAATACAGCAACCATAGTTGATACATTTAACCCATTTCCTCATAGGCTATTTTTACAGTAAAACCTCTCTATAACAGCCACTTAATTGCATCAAATATTTTGTGTTAAAGGCAGGTGGCAGCTTAAAGCAAGGTGAAGGTAAAACGGAATGCTCCTATAGGAGTGTTCTGTTTTACTTGCACCTTTCTTTAAGCAGCCACCTGCCCTAAATACCAATTAATTAACACAATTTATTGGCTGTTACAGGGACGTTTTAAAGTATTCACAATAAACAGTTCGCAGTAGATATCAAGACTAACACCAGGCCCCAGCTGTTTGACACCCATCCTTAGTTGTTTGACACTGCTCATCATTTTTTCAACACCGGCCCCCAGTTGTTCCATACCAGTCCTCACTTCTTCCATACATTCACCAGCTTCTACGTCGACCTATCTGGCTGTTGGAACTTTCCAATGTCTGGAATTATTTCTGTAATCTTGTTGTCCTCAAACTCAAGGTTCTCATCTAACATTTGAAGCTGTGAAGAGATAAATATGCATAATATTGTACACAGAATATGTGATAAAGCAGACATGTAGACTCAGATTATACAGCTCCTATAGAAGCCGTCTGATCAGGATATGCTCTGTTGTGCTTGAGAAAAACACGTCTCCACCCGGTACCCCGCCCCCGCGCCCATAAGAGGAATGAATTCACCCCCCTGCACCCTCTACCCTGGCACCCATAAGAGGAATAAATTCATATGTCAAAATAGTATAGGAGGAATTAGCTGCGCAAGACTTTTTAGCTATTACTCTATATAAGGAATAACTCCAAAGGGTCATAACTTCTGTCAAAATTGTTGCAGCCAAATTTCCAAACCACATGACCATTCTCACATATAGCTGGTTCATAAGTAAAAGTTCTCAAATAGTGTAGGAGGAGTTAGCTGCACAAGATTTTTTCGCTATACATTCTATATTAGGAAAAAACTACAAAGGGCCATAACTTCTGTCAAAATTGTTGCAGCCAATATTCTATATAAGGAAAATAGTCTAGGAGGAGTTAATAGCAGCACAAGATTTTTTCGCTATAAGGAAAAACTACAAAGGGCCATAACCTCTGTCAAAATTGTTGCAGCCAAAGTTCCAAACCACATGATCATCCGGACATATAGCTGGTTCATATGTAAAAGTTTGAAGTAAATCCCTCAAATAGTGTAGGAGGAGTTAGCTGCACAATATTTTTTCGCTATATATTCTAAATAAGGAAAAACTACAAAGGGCCATAACTTCTGCCAAAATTGATGCAGCCTAAATTCCAAACCACATGACCATCCTCACATATAGCTGGTTCATATGTAAAAGTTTGAAGGAAATCCCTCAAATAGTGTAGGAGGAGTTAGCTGCACAAGAATTGCTATATATTCTATATACGGAAAATAGGAGGAGTTAGCTGATTTTTTCCCTATAAGGAAAAACTACAAAGGGCCATAACTTCTGTCAAAATTGTTATCCTCACATATAGCTGGTTCATATGTAAAAATTGAAGGAAATCCCTCAAATAGTGTAGGAGGAGTTAGCTGCACAAGAATTTTAACAGACAGACAGACGGACAGACAGACAGAAACCACAACATCAATATGTCTCCCTCCCATAAAGGCGAGAGACATAATTATATAGTCCTGATCCCAGCAATAGCCTTTTAGATTTTAACTTAAATAAATTAAGTTAATGAATGTTCATGAAAAGAATCATGCATAAATGTTCAAGAGGGAAAGCGTTAAACCTCTCTAAACAGGAACGTTAATAAAGGGCAATTTAGGTTTTTAATTAAGGCAGTTGACTGCTTAATGCAGAGGGTAAGTCATACAGAAAGCTTCTTTAGAAGCTTTCTGCGTGATTTTCAACCTACTACAGGCTGTCATCTGTCTGAAAGACACTGATGTTTGGTTAAGAGGGAATTTACTGTAGTTTGAATCCAAATAGCATGGACTGGGAATGTCTGCCTCAATCTTAACCCTTCTCTTGCTGAATTTTAAAATAAATTTCTCCTTCTTTACCCATTCCCTGTTGTATAATTACATATATCTTCACTGTGTACACGTATTTCGCTGTGCAATCACTGCAGTGGAGTGCACTGGTTGCACAATCAACTTGTAAATAGTGCAGACCCTGATGAGACAGCTCCTGCAGGATCTGTCTCATCTGGGTTTTCACTATTTACAGGTACGTATATTGATGTGAATAGCAAGCGAAGGGTTAACAGGATTCTTTATGCACAATCCCTCCAAGACTAGTTTTAGACCAAACCACTTCTACTGAAAAGGAGCAATTACTAGAAAAAAGGATTTTTTTTTTAAAATTGTATAGTTTTGAAAGCAATGTGATAATTAGAGCATTTTCTCCTATGGAGCAAATGCTCTATGTATCACAATGGGTTCATAACATTTCTTTTTATAGAGGTGTCAAATGGCCTTTATTAACCCCTAACTTCCTGTAGGATCTGTCTGATCAGGGATACCTCTATTTGCTTGTATGTGAAAATAAAACAAGCAACTGTTGAAGTATGAACACAAATTGGTGGTGCTAAAAACTATCAAATGAAATCATAATAGATCAGACTCTACAGCTTCTACTAATACTAAAACATGATATGTACATATGCCATTGTAAAAATCCACTTAATACATATTTATATAAACGCCTTATCATGCCTTTGCAAACAGAGTAGACCCAGTCCACAGACCCAGGGTCTGCCCTATAATTGCTTAAGAAATCATGATAGATCCGACTCTACAGTTTCTACTAAAATATCATGTGTACATGTATGCCATTATGAAAATTCAGTTCATAAATATTCATATATCATTATTTCTTACATGAATAATCAGCTGCTGAACTAGCCATTCATATACAGTAGCACCTCTCCAATCTGATTACTTAACCTATTCCCTCATAGGCTATTTTTAGATACAACCTCGTTGAAAAAATCTACCGAAAAGGAGCATTAACTAGAGAAAAGGAAAGTTTACAATTTTGTAGTTTAGAATCATTGTGATAGATAGAGCATTTGCTCCTATAGGAGAAAATGCTCTATTTATCACAATGGTTTCACAAAGTGACTTTTATAGAGTTGTCAAAAGTCGTCAATATGAGGGAATGGGTTAATAAGTAACCATAGGGGACCATCAACCCATTATCTCAAAGGCCATTTTTAGACCAATTACCTCATAAGAAAATGCTCTATTTATCACATTGCTTTCAAAACTATACAATTCTTAAAAATCCTTTTTTCTAGTAATTGCTCGTTTTCAGTAGATTTATTCTAAGAGGTTTGGTCTAAAACTAGTCTAGGAGGATATGGGCGTAAAATCTCCTGTTAACACATTATCTCATAGGCTATTTTTAGATACAACTTCTTTGAATAAACCTACCGAAAAGGAGCATTAACTACTAACTCGAGAAAAGGAAAATTTTAGAATTTTGTAGTTTGAAACCATTGTGATAAATAGAGCATTTGCTCCTATAGGAGCAAATGCTCTATTTATCACAATGGTTTCACAAAGTGATTTTTTATAGGGTTGTCAAAAGTCGTCAATATGAGGGAATGGGTTAATAAGTAACCATGGGGGACCATTAACCCATTATCTCAAAGGCCATTTTTAGACCAATTACCTCATAAGAAAATGCTCTATTTGTCACATTGCTTTCAAAACTATACAATTCTAAAAAATATCCTTTTTTCTAGTAATTGCTCGTTTTCAGTAGATTTATTCTAAGAGGTTTGGTCTAAAACTAGTCTAGGAGGATATGGGCGTAAAGTCTCCTGTTAAGATTGAGGTAGACATGCCATGTCGATGCTATTTGGATCCAAACTACAGTAAATCCCCTTTAAACCAAACATCAGTTTCGGTCTTTCAGAAAGGTGGCAATTTGAAATAGCTTGAAAGCTAATTTGAGAAGGATCCACCTAGCAGAACTTGAGTTAGAGATGTTACAGACAGAAACATTTAACATATTTGCTAAACGCGAATGCTAAACCCCTCTAAACCAGACATTAAATTTAGTATAAATATTAATCTTTGGGACAAGTAGCAGCTTAATGCAGGGTGAAAGTCATGCAGAAAGCTCCTCTAGGAGCTTTCTGCATGACTTTCATCCTTCATTAAGCAGACATCTGCTTAAAAGTATCTAAATTCTTCTCTACCAGAATTCCAGTTCAGAGGGGGTTTACTGTACACCTTTTTCTGTGACATGACATGTTCGCTCTTTAGCCCTACCTCTATATCAGCTGGCTCTGCAGACTGCTCTGATGGTGGAACTATAGATCCTGTGTCAAACCCTTCATCTCTATTGATATGATCACCAATCATCTTCCTGCAATCATTTAGGTATGTGTCTAGTTGGAATAAATATGATATCTTAAACTTTCTCTCAGATCCATACTTATTATTAGCAACAGGCTGATCTTCAATCTGGTGAATTTCATCAATACTTTCCTGTCCTAAATGAAGTCTCTGAAAGCTTTCTGCATCCTTTCCCTTTGTAGATGAGATCATCTCTTGTTCATTACTTGTCTCTTGTATGTCCATCTCACCACCTGTGCTACACATGTCTGTTGCAGACCTGTATACACCCAGCTTTCTCTTAGACATTGTTTCCATAATATCTTGCTTTGAATTTCTGACCACTGGAATTATTTCGGAACAATTCTCATCCTCAGTTTCATCAACCTGAGTAGAATATGTGCCTCCTTCCAAATCAGTGCCCTGGGCCGTTTCTGTTATACCAGTCTTTCTAACCATCTTTTGTTGCACCCTCATTGTTGTTTTTAAAGCTTTCCTGTTATTTGTATAGGTATGTCTTATTATATCTCTTGCCTTTCTTTTAGCTGACCTCATCTTAATATTTTCACACTTTATTTCTGAAGAAAGACCAACTTGCAGTATGGACGGAGCAATAGTCACTGGAATCCAACCTTTTATTCCACTGTGGGCCTCTTTATCGTTTTTTTCCTGGAACACAGCTGTATTAATTGGGGCTGATTTAGTATACACCTGTTCCATTGTCCTCTTCTGATTTGTAGGCATGGAACCTGGAACTTTTGTGTCATTAGATTTCTTTTTATGTTGCTCATTAGAACATGTTCCTTTCTTGCTAGTTCTCTTTATATTTGTACTAGAATGCCTTTTCTTCTTACTACTGATAATGTTTCTACTGTCTGTATTACAACTTGCTTCATGTCTTAAACTGGATTGTGTTTCACTGTTCTGACAAGCAGTTCTGTTTCTACTCTGGTTTGGACCCCTTTCCTTGTTCCTTTTTTCTACCCCTAAATAGATTGCATTGTCATTCATCCAACCAGTTACCTTTTTAACTGAGCCCTCTTGACTAAAGGACTTATCTGGAAAATTCCCTTCTTCAAAATCGAGCATTCCACTTTCAGTGGAATTGTCTGTCAAGTCCTGGAAAAGTTTGCTGCTTAGGTGTCCCGTGCTCATTATTTCGACCCGTTTCCCGCCACTAGCCACTACATTTCTGTTACAGGGTGTTGAAAGATTACTTTCTGTATCATCCCCTATCCAAGACTGACAGCTGTCTGCAATTTGTAAATTCTCTGTAAACCTATAGATCAATTTTGCCTTTTGATTCCTTCCGATGTTGCTTTTTACTATCTTCATTCTATCTACTGCATCAACTGGTGCATTTCCTGTCCTCTTTGCAGCATCAACAGTATTCCTCATATTCTTTATCTTATCCTCATCTATTTTGACCCGTGTCCTCTTATTCGTAGATTCCCTTTCTAGTGGTGCCTCAGTTCTCATGTCATGGTCAATACCATTTCTGCCAACTCTAGAACACCCTGTACTAGAATTCAACTTCCTGCATCTTGTGACCTTACCCACTCCAGGGTGAACACTCAATCGCTCTCCTGTTTTATATCTCTGGCTTAGTCTTCTCTGAATGGAAGTAATTCTTCTTCTTTTCGAATCATTCCAGTTCAGCATCCTCAAATTATAATGTGTGTTATCTGGATCAGAGCCACTGTTCTTGGCTGGTGAATGTATGTATTTATTTTCTTCATCACCTTCTTTCCATATCATTTTGGTGTCTTTACATCTTGTAGTTTTCTTTATTTCTTTCTTCTTGGTCTTCATTGTTGCTGACCTTTCTCTAATCATATTCATAAAGTTTATTCTAGTTGGCCTTTCAAACCCAAGAGTGGTTCGATTACTTCCAGCCATTGCAACATTCTTTGAATAAAACTTTTCAACATTCATCTCAAGGCTACTGACACTAATAACATTTCCCTCTTTGTTATTAACACTATTCACATTTCCCTCTATGTCACTGACACTATTCATATTTGCCTCTGTGCCATTGACACTATTCATACTTCTCTCTATGTCATTGACACTATTCATACTTCTCTCTATGTCACTGATCCTATTCATACTTCTCTCTATGTCATTGACACTATTCACATTCCTATCTAGGACACAGTTGCTGTTGATATTCTCCTCTAGGTTACTAACGCTGTCTGCACTCATCTCAAAACTACTGACACTGTTAACATTGCACTCTGTGAGAGTCCAAAACTTTGCCTCGCTATTGTTAGCTACTGTAGCTCTACATCTTCTTGATTTTATTTCTTTACAATTTAATTCACTGGATTCCATCTTCGTCAACATGACAAGAGACTCAGCATTATTCCTCAGGTTTTTTGAAGCAGGTTTTACAGAAAACGGCTGTACATATTCTTTATCTTCAGTTTTACATAAGTTCAAGTCGAAAATCTGCATGTTTCCTTCTTGCATTGCTGTATTTGAATGCCTTTCAATGTTGGTTTGATCTCTTCTGCTGTCAAATAAATAATTACAAATGTCATCATTAATCCAAGAAGTAACAGAACAATATATTATATAAATAAAACATGTCTGTGAGGGTGATGCAGGATATGGTCAACACCAGCCCAACAGATAAATATGCATACATATCATATCTCCACTAAACCCTATGTTGTGAACACTCTTTAGAATCGTCTCTTTGAGATGAAATAAAGATTTATTCCTGAAAATGTTTCAATTTACGCATCCTATCAGAACCTCTGAACACAAAGACAGTAATAATGAACTGTCTCTTGTATTACAGTGCTCCCTCTCTACAACGACACCCTTTGGGATACGAAGATTGTATGTGTTGTCCAGAGGGAGTTGTTATAGAGAGGGAAAATTAAACATAATTAGCTTGTTTGCAGATCCCCAGATAAGGTGTATTTCGAGAATTAAAACCGTTATGCCTCAATCAAACCCTATGTTGTGACCACTCTTTAGAATCGTCACAAAGTGACGATTCTAAACAGTGGTCACAACATAGGGTTTGATGGAGGCATAAAGAAAATACGATGGAAAAAGGTTGTTTCTGGAGCCTAAGTGTTGTTTCGGAAGCAGTGACATGCGTTGTTGTAAGGCGGGAATCGTTATTGAGAGGGCCGTTGTAGGGAGGGAGCACTGTATTTCATACACTTTCCACTCAGAGAATTCTGAATGACAAACAGTGCAAGAAAAAAACCCGGAGTATTTACAACAGCTCTGACATAGACCAACTACACATGACTTCAAATAAGGATCCACATTGTAATAATCATTAACAAACTAGATCTTGGATATTCTAACAGAGTAGATCACAGACCAAATGTTGGTTAACAGATACAGTTGATCTTCCGATATCTCAAACTTAGACAATTCGAACTTCGGGATAACTCGAAATAAAAGTTCAGTCCTACCAAAACTTACAATACAGAATGTTCTAAAATATATCACTACGCATATCTAGAAACACATGTGACAGCTTAATGCAGGTCAAAAGTAATGCTTAAAGTTCCTACTGGAGCTTTCAGCATTACTTAAGACCTGTATTAAACTGTGAATTTGAGAAATTGTCCAGACCAGAAATCTGATGACTCAAACTTCTTTTATCTCAAACTAATTTGTTTGGTCCCTTGAAGTTCGAGATATCGAAGTACAACAGTTACTGTATATAAAGGTGAGACATTATATACATGTATGTTTATACATCCATTTCTATGCATTAAGCCACTTACAAGTGACTTATAAATTATTTTGGTAAGGGTGGCACACCGACAAGCTTAAATTACCTTACAAATTTCTCCATTCTTGTCTTTGCAGTTTCTGTCAGCTGATCTTGATCATACAGATGTTTGAGCAGTTCCATCAAAGAGTCTTCATCAAGCTTTTCTCTGTCTCGGATGAATGAAACTAACATCTGTAAAGCTGGAAAGCTAGCAACACAGGCTGGAAGATCATTCACTTTAGAAAACAGCTGAAAGAATTAATATTAGATTTTAGCCGATGAACATTCATATAAGAAATAATTACATCATTAACCCCTTTCCTGCATATTGACCCCTCTTGATGCCTCTGTAAAAGTCACTTTAAAGTGAAACAATTGTGATAAATAGAGCATTTGCTCCATAGGAGCAAATGCTCTATTTATCACAATGGTTTCAAAACTACACAATTCTAAAAAAAATTCCTTTTCTCTACTAATTGCTCCTTTTCGGTTGATTTATTCAAAGAGGTTGGATCTAAAAATAGCTTATGAGCGAATGGGATAATATCTGTCAGCTGAATATTTATAAAGGTACATCAACACAGAAATTTTTATAAATGGCTGAAACTGTAGAAACACATCTATATAATTCCATAAAGAACAGAGTAGACCCTGATCATATGGCTCCTAAAGGAGCTGTCTGATCTGGGTCTACTCTGTTCTCAAAGGCATCAAAGATGTCACTATCAACTCAATCCTTAACCCATTCCCTCGAATTGATATCTTTTGACATCTCTGTAAAATTTAAGTCACTTCTTTCAAACCATTGTGATAAATAAAGCATTTGCTCCATAGCAGCAAATGCTCTATTTGTCACAATACACAGTTCTAATTGTTTTCTGTTCTCCTGTAAATGCTTCTTTTCAGTAGATTTATTCAAAGAGGTTGGGTATAAAAATAGTCTATGAGTAGGAATGAGTTTATGTTAAGTTCAACTCTGTTAGGTATTTCTAACCTGTAAGACACTACAAGTAAATCCCAACAACTTTTGCTTGCAAACAGCCTGTAACTTGACATCTTATAAATCAGAATCTAAACTGTTTGACACTCTGATTACGTAAATAACTCTTTACCCGACAGTGACACATTTTTTACACCTTTGTAAACAGAGTAGACCAAGATCAGAGGGCTCCTGTTGGTACCATCTAATCAGAGTCTGTCCTGTTTGCTGAGTGAATTAGAGTGACCTGACTCTACAGTATAGTTTCTGCTATGATAAAACAAGATGGCCATGATATTGCTCTGACACTTGAGATAATAGGCTATGTGCTGTATTGTGTATGTAAGAATATTGGTCTAATTGTTTTAACCTTTTCCCTGTTCAGTATTCATGTAAGAAATAATGACATCATGAATTCATTAACTCAATTTTTCTACTGTAAACTTTTCAAGGGAAGTTTTTGCCTTCATAAAAACTGTAGAATCCTACCTATATCAGACCATCTGATCTGGGTCTACTCTGTTTGCGAATTTGTGAAAAGGTGTTTAAACAAGAGTGTTCGAAGGAACACATGTGTCACCTGCTCGCAGCTGACACAAAAACTTATTGTTAATATGAAAAAGGTGAATAACTCAAAAAATATTGATGCTAGAGTTGTGGCCCTTGTGCATGACACTTCCTCTCATCATGCATGTTCCATGTGTGAAATTTGAAAGCTCTATAATGATTAATTTAGAAATGACAGCCAAAAAAAGAAAGTGTGATGGACAGACAGACGGACGGACAGACGGATGGACGGACGGACGACGGAAAAATTATCCCTAAGTGACACACTGCCTCTCGGCAGGTGACACAAAAAGGGAAAGGGTTAAAATATATCAATAACCTTACCACTTGGCAGTCATAGGGTTGTTTTTTATAATCAGAATATTTTTAGCAGGCAAAGGTCATCAAAAGAATATTCCTACAAAATTATCTCCAACAACCATATATCAAAATTTAATGCTTCTTTGCAATGAGTAGACCCAGATCAGACGACTCCTATAGGATCAGGGTCTGCTCTGTTTGCTAAAGTAATTTGAAAAACCTGTTTCTTTACTTTCTACCTTCCACCTTCCATATTTCTTTATACATGTATCTGTTTTGTACATGAATATTCAGTAGGTGTTGAAATTTAGAATAAACATAGAACTGAGAAAGGTTTAAATGTTCACCATTGCCATATAAGGAAAAGTAGCTTCGCCCTATTTGGTCATGTTTTTCAACAAATCAGAATGGTTTGAAAAATTTGTTGAAACATCAAGCAGGAACCATCTGGGTCTGCTAGTGTTGGGAATCGGTTGGGATTTTACTATTGATGATTGGTTCAAGCTAAGTTTCTAATTATCAATTGTATAATCAGTTCAGCAACAATATTCAGATAAATGAACATATATTGTACTTTGTACACATAAATTGTTGTTAATATACATAGGGTAGACTTAGATTTTATGTGCCAAAATTGGTGCAAATACACATTTTAATTTATTACAGGCTTTTTCTCCCATTTTACTTTTGTTTTAAAAAAAAAGACCTTTAACCCTTTATATGAATATTTATGTTTGAAATAATGACATCATCATACATCAATAGTGATTAGATTATTTTTAATAATGACATTAACAAAAGAAATTTTAGCTATGGCAGAAACTGTAGAATTACATATACATTTATATCTATATTATTTATAAGTAAATATAACTGACCCTTTAAATCTACCAAAAAGGAGCATTAACTAGAGAAAAGGGAAATTTTAGAATTTGGTAGGTTGAAACCAGTGTGAGAAATAGAGCATTTGCTCTATAGGAGCAAATGCTCTATTTATCATAATAGTTTCATAAAGTGACTTTTACAGAGGCATAGAATGGCGTATTTATGGAGGAAAGGGTTAAAGAATTGTATAAATTTTTTTTACAGTTTCTGCCAATTTCAAAAAATCCTTGTCCCTGTTTAATTTAAATGATTATTAAATATGAATATTCATGAGGTGATGAAATGTTTAATAAATATTTAACAGGGAAATGGTTAAATATGGCATATAACCATTTTAAACAGCAAAACTTGTACTTCAAGTTTCTTACCACTTCAAGATTGCATGGGGACTGACGTGACATGACTGCTGTTAGAAAGGATTTCATTAGCCTCTGAAGATGTTCCATGTACGCATTTCCGAACTCTTGTTCATAGTCCTGCTCAAAGTACCGATGCCTTGCCTCCTCATCCAATATCAACGGGATGTAAAACCTCCTAAAGTCTTTTGCCCTGGTGTTCATCCTTGCCAATGACTCTTTGTCCTGATTGCAACATAAAAATATAAGATATTGCCTAGAGAAAGAGTTATGTTTCATAGGGCTATACAAACAGTGTAGATCCTGACCAGTCATAGCCACACCGAGATTCTGTACTAATTGTCAAGCTGAATTAGAAAATATTGTAGATAGTGGCAATTGTTCACCCATTACCTCATACACTATTTTTAGATCCTGCAACTTGGAAAAAATCTACCGAAATTGAGCATTTACTAGAGAAACGGAAACATTTAGAATTGTGCAGTTTTAAATAAACCTACCGAAAATGAGCATTTACTAGAGTAAAGGAAAACTTTAGAATTGTGCAGTTTTGAAACCATTATTATAGAGCATTTGTTCCTATGGAGCAAATGCTCTATTTATCACAATGGCTTCAGAAAATGACATTTACAGAGGTGTCAAAAGATGTCAATATGAGTGAATGAGTTAAACAGCGTAGATTCTGATCCTTTTACTGTATAACTATTTTTTTTCACGTGATACAATTTTTGCTAATTGAGCACAAAAGAATATTTCTGTTTTCTCAAAACTCTGATTAGAAAATTGCCTTGATAACAAAAAATATAGAGTGTTTAGTGATGTTTTGTTGTAAATGATGTATGTCAAACTAAGTTAAGAGAGTATGATTAATTACAAAGAACGACACTTGATTCCAATAATGAAATAGTTTGCTCAAACCTATCAATGTTGAATATTGATGTACAAAACAATGACATTATTAATATCTATTAGCTGAATTTTATAATGGCATAATTTTTATGTACACATGAATGTTTTGGTACTGGAAGAAACTATTATAATTTCATAAGCAAACAGAGCAGACCCTGATCAGACATCTCCTACAGAGGCAAAGGTGGAAAAAGAGTACTAGTATGCAGGAAAATGAAAAGGTTATCTATTTAACTCCTTTTTAACCCTTTCCCTCATATAAACGTGTTTTCACGCATTTGCAAACAGAGTAGACCCAGATCAGACGACTCCTAGAGGAGCCGTCTGATCAGGGTCTGCTCTGTTTGCTAATAGAATTTGAAATATTTTTTCTTTGCTTTCTAAAATATCCACAATGTTCCACCTTCCATATTTCTTTATAATTATTTTGTTAATGAATATTCAGTAGGTATTGAAATTTGGGCTAAATATAGAACAGGGAACCAGGGTTAAACAGGGTACACCCACTTCCTGTCGGAGCTGTCTAATCAGGTCTACTCAGTTTGCTTATGTAATAGTATATGATCCTACTTTCTAATATGCCCCCAAAAAACTCCTTTTTCATTGCCCATTATAAACATTCAATTACGGAATATATTCTTGAAGTCATGACTTCTAAAGATCAACAAAACAACAAAAACTGTATAAAATCAGCAAGCCCAAATACCCCATGCCTCCACATTGTCAGAGCAAAAAAAGTGGTTCTCATGACAAATTCCTTTGAAAATCGAAATTATCCAAGTTTTTATCCAAGACAATTCTTAAACCAAATTTGAGAAAGTTTGGTCATGAAATGAAAGTGCTAGATGAGCAACAATATATTTGGATGGACTGACTGACATTGACGGATAGACGGATGGATGAATGTGTCAAAAACTATATACCCCCTGCAACTTTATGAATGAGGTATAATAAATAAAGCTCTCCTAGGAGCTTTCTGCATTGCTTTTAACCCTTTCCCTCATATAAATGTGTTTTCACGCATTTGCAAACAGAGTAGACCCAGATCAGACGGCTCTTAGAGTGTTCACAACATAGGGGTTGGTGGACAAATAAAGGAGTTATTCTTGCAAATGTTTTAATATACTTATCTTATCTTGTCCTCTGATATGTTCAATAAGACAGTGATATACAATTGAACAGTGATATACAATTGATCAGTGATATACAATTGAACAGTGATATACAATTGATTAGTGATATACAATTGAACAGTGATATACAAGTGAACAATTGAACAGTGATATACAATTGAACAATTGAACAGTGATATACAATTGAACAGTGATATACAATTGAACAGTGATGTACAGAACCATTAACTGATCTGCAGGTGACAAACTGTGAATTCGATCAGCAGAGCAGACTGGTACTAACAATGTCGATACTTGGGTGGTAATTCTAGCAGATTCTCACTGTGTAATCTAATAGTGTTGTTATAATTATCAATTTTAATCTCTGCTTGATTGAAAACGTATTTTTGATCTACTATCAACAGTAATTTTGCCATAATTTATTATTGACTGCATAATTTATACAACATCATCAGTTGTTTTCTTAGGCATTTTGACTGGAATTTAATGGTCAAGCTTTACAAAAGAATCAAAGTGTGTATAGTCATGATAATGTCACTAAGCTTTTATCTATCCATGTGTTGTGACTATTCATTAGAATCATTTCTTGGAGACGATTCTAATGAGTGGTCACAACATAGTGTTTGGTTTACACTAAACCTAAGCATTTGAAATATGCCCCATATCTTGAGTTCTGTTTACTTTGATTGATTATTAATCAATCAACAATCGATTATATCAAATCAATAATGGATAGCATAAATTTATAAAAATTCCCAACATTACTGTGTATGCATAACGGTATCTGAGACAAAATAAATTCTTTGGCAGGCACATATTTTGTTCTTTTGTTTGTGGAACTCTATTGTTAGTACACAAATGCACACAATATGGCTTGTGAAGAAGTCTTGATGTCAGAAACGTCAACTTAACCCATTACCTCATAGGATATTTTTAGACCCAACCTCTTTGAATAAATCTACCGAAAAGGGGAAGATATTAGAGAAAAGGAAATTTTTTAGAATTGTGTAGTTTTGAAACCATTATGATAATTAAAGCATTTGCTCCTATGGAGCAAATGCTCTATTTATCACAATGGTTTAAGAAAGTGACTTTTACAGGGGCATGAAATGGCATCAATACGAGGGAATGGGTTAAGTTGAATAACAATGGATGTTGGCAAATTAGGCCTTCTTTATGTACATCTTTAAATCAACATTGATCATCTGAAATCCTCCCATTGGTGTAAGACTTGCGGGATGGACGGAAGTATATATATAAATATGTACATACATATATATGTATGGACGGACAAGAGCAAGGCTATATGTCCCCAGCACCTTCTGGCTTCACCCTTTTTTCAATATCCTGCTGGGAAAAATCATATCTACTGAAATTTGGATCAGGTATAATTTGACTATTTCCGATTTGAACAAGCTATTGAGAAACTATTAACGCTTCGCTTGTTGAATTTTAAAATACATTTCTCCTTCTTTACCTACGGCCTGTTGTATAATTACATATATCTTCACAGTGTACAAGTATTTCGCTGTGCAATCACTGCTGTGGGGTAACCTGGTTGCACAATCAATTTGTAAATAGTGCAGACCCTGATGAGACAGCTCCTGCATGAGCTGTCTCACCTGGGTCTTCACTATTTACAGGTAGGTATATTGACGCGAATAGCAAGCGAAGGGTTAACCAAGTGTCAAACAGTTTGGATCCTGATGAGATACTGAGGTAAACTGTGTCTCATCTGGATCCGAGCTATCTGCCAATACAAGTCAGGTCGCAGATAGTCGGATACTTGTTAAAATGCCAACTCATCGTTCCATCCATCCAACCTATCTGTATCCAGTTGTTACCATACATATGACTGACCTTGGTAGGATAGCTAAATCCATGCCTGGGAACATGTTCATTCAGTTTTGCGAGAGCAGAATCATCATCATCAAGCAGCAGCTGCAGCAACATCTGTGAACATGACAAGAGCCGTACACAAGAACAAAATACCTTAACCCTTTCCCTCATATAAACGTGTTTTCACGCATTTGCAAACAGAGTAGACCTAGATCAGACGGCTCCTAGAGGAGCCATCTGATCAGGGTCTGCTCTGTTTGCTATTGGAACTTGATAGATCTGTTTCTTAACTTCCTAAAATTGCTAGAATATTTCAACTTCCATATTTCATTATAACTATTTTTTCCATGAATATTCAGTAGGTACTGAAATTTGTAATAAACATAGAACAGGGAAAGGGTTAAGACAGCAATAGTCATAGCTGTAAACAAGAAAAGATTCAGATCTACATTTGTTATATTAATCTATAAGCAAAACAGAGCAGATCCTGATTAGACAGCTCCTAGAGGAGCCATAATCACTGGCCCATTCTATCAGGGTCTGCTCTGTTTACAAAGGCATAAAAAGGGATACATGACGTATATGTATACAGAGTAAACCATTAACCTTTGCCTACGCAAACTTAGGCAAATAGTACAGTCACTGAACGAGCAGTTTCAGTAGGTACTTTCTCTGTCCCTAAAGGTCTTTCATTTATAACAATTCTGAGGTCAAGATAAAATGTGTAAATTAAAACATTTTCAAGAATAACTTCTATATTTCTTAATCAAACCCTATGTTGTAACCACAACGGGCAATAACTCTTGAATTATGTAAAAGAGAGTGATGGATCCTGTGCACTGCATTTCTCCTCATCGAGATCATCAAGTTTCATTGTCTTCGAGATGATTCTAAAGGGTGGTTACAATATAGGGTTTGGTGGAGAAATGACGAATTTAGTATTTTTTTATGCACCTTTATCTGTTGCTCTGTATAATACTGTGCAGAATTTAGTTTTTCAGCTTTATAGCTTAGCGGACACTGGAAGACTGGGAATCCTAATAAATACCATACATAATATGGTAATACATTTCTTAGTCACACTTACCTTCATCTTCATGCCAAGGATTAGCTTAGAAAATGTCTTGAACTGATCACCTGCTAGCAGATGCTGCCATGCACTATCAAGAATGAAGACAGCCTGGTCAAACCACTGAACTTTACCTCGACTGACTGTCTCGTGCATTAATATCAAGTAGTCAAAACCGATTGGTAACGGAGTTCTTTTGCTGTCTTCATACAATACTGAAAAGAACAAGGACTGGATATAATATGCATAAAATAGAAATGTGACCATAGGACACAGATGCCCCCACCTTTAACTTTGTCACAGAACTCACATTTCATATGCAATAAACCATCAATTTCCACATCAAAGCCCATAACTCAATTAATCTTCATGCAGTCTATGCAAAAGTTGTTTAGATTCCTCAGTACAGGCCGAGGTCCTGTGAAAAGTGTAATTTCACACACCGGACAGAAATTCACAGGACC
This sequence comes from Azorinus chamasolen, assembly GCA_963576725.1. NCBI lineage: Eukaryota > Metazoa > Mollusca > Bivalvia > Cardiida > Solecurtidae > Azorinus > Azorinus chamasolen. The sequence goes on along the minus strand of OY755253.1, from coordinate 38,407,437 downwards.
TACAAAAATGTGTGCTGTTTCTGATACATTTTGTTACAATTATTAAGTTAATATTTTCTTTATAATTAAATATACAGTCATTTTATAAGTTGAGTCTTAACTTTCCAAATTGCTCTTTAAATTTGGAAAGAATACAGGTAATTTTCATGAACAGTGTGCGAACCGAGCAAAATTTCACTGATCATGAGGTCGGTGCTTTAGCAATTTTTACCAGACCAGACAAAACTTTACTGGATGTCAGAGGTCCTGTGAACTTTCGCATTCACTGTTAACCCTTTCCCTCATATAAACGTGTTTTCACGCATCTACAAACAGAGTAGACCCAGATCAGACGGTTCCTAGAGGAGCCGTCTGATCAGGGTCTGCTCGGTTTGCTAATAGAATTTGATAGATCTGTTTCTTTACTTTCTAAAATAGCTGCAATGCATCACCTTCTGTATGTCATTATAACTGTTTTGTCCATGAATATTCAGTAGGTAATGAAATTTGTAACAAACAAAGAACAGGGAAAGGGTTAATGGAGTTTGAATGAAAATACCCAGGTACACAAGTTTACATGCTGATGAATACATTCCTGAGGTTTCATAATTCTAGCACTTATACTGTAGTTTCAGTAAATAATTGTTTAGTCCACTATAACAGATGTCCCCACTTCCTTTTGGATTCAGCCCTTTACACCATGAATATAATTATTAAGGTAAGAAATAATGACCTCATTAAAATTAATTAGGTTAATTGTCAACAGACAAAACAAGAGCTGTCGCAGGACAGCGCGCTCGACTATTCTCAGAATTGTTAGTGTAAAATTATATAAAAATGCTTGATAGTGGACTAAAATAGTGTCCAATGATACTATATAAGCAAGTAATCAAAGTCTCAGTACAATACCTTCAATAGTATTCAGGATGTAGGATCTCTTTGTACTCTTTAATGAAAAAAGGGTAATAACTTGTGTTAAAATGCTTGACAGAGTAATATACTCTTGCCTACATATGAAGTTTGTGGTGATGAACAAGTGTTACAAGTTTCAAAGCTTTATCTCAAAGGGTTAATATGTAAATAAGTGGACTTTAACAAAAACCTTAACCAAAACTTCTAAGTTGGATGCCGATGCCGAGGCGAGTAGGATAGCTCCATTATTCTTCGAATAGTCGAGCTAAAAATGGGCCTGACAGTAGTTTCCTTTCCAAACATAAATTTGACCCAATGAAGGACCCCTATGGTACCTGACACTTTGACTCATCATGTTAAATCACATTGACAAATATCTTTAGAAACCCTTTGTCAAAAGACAAAAAAGTTCTGGCAAGGACAATAGTTTCCCCACATCAATTTGACCCTGAAGTCAAAGGTCAACGTCACATAAAGGTCATCATGGTATGAGACACTGGGCCTCATCATGATACATTCGCATGTCATATAATTATATCTAGAACTAAAAGTTTCAGGAATGACAATAGTTTCCTACTTAAGGTATATATATTTGACCTTAAGGTTACAGGTCAATGTCACCTGAAGGTCTGCGTGTTACCTGACACATGATACATGTCAAATATCTAAACCCTCGGTCAAAGGACTTAAAAGTTCAGGCATGCCAAGATTCCTGTTTCAGGTATATAAATCTGACCACTAGCTCACAGGTCAAGGTCAAATAAAGATCCCCATGGTACATGACACTTTGACTCATGATGATACATTGACATGTCAACTATCTAAACCCTTGGCTGAAAGAAAATATCCTGGCATAGACAATAATTTCCCACAAATTTGACAATGAAGTCAAAGGTCAAGGTCACATGAAGTCATTATAGTATGAGACACTGGACCTCACTATGATGCATCCATATGTCAAATATCTATGCCCTTGGTCAAAAGGCAAACCATTTATGGAACAGACAATAGTTTCCTATTTTAGGTACATGTGTAAGTCTGACATAGATGTCGCAGGTCAAGTTCAAGTGAAGGTCAAGTTCAAGTAAAGGTCATCATAGTAAATGAGAAACTGTGCCTCATCATGATACATTCACTAGTCAAATAAAAGGTCAGAGAACAAAAAACATTTTGGATGGACAAGTTTCCTATTTAAGGTGCATAAAAGTCAAAGGTCAAGGTCATATGAAGGTGAACATGGTACACAACACATGGCCTCATAATGATACATCAAAATGTCCAATATCGAAGCCCTAGGTCAAAAGACAAAAACGTTCTGACCCAGACCAGGTTTGTATGAGAAGAAGGAGAAGAATTCGCACTAAAACAATATGTCTCCCTTCTGGAATGGAGCGACATAAAAATGACAATTTTTTATATAAACCGAGCTCCAGATAAGATGCGTAATAAAACTTCTTTATTTCTCCGCCAAACTCTATACTGTGACCACCCTATTGAACTGTCTCGAATAGACACTTCTAAAGAGTGGTCACAGTATAGCCTGAAGGTTTTGGTGGAGAAATGACGATTTTAGTATTTGGGTACACACCCTTATCTGTAGCTCTGTCTAAAGGCTCATTACTCTATCAATGTTAATTGTGGTTGGATGAAAATTCATAGGTGCACAAGTATTCATGCTGAATGAAATATTGTTTGGGATTTATCATTCTAACAGCAGTGGTTTCAGTGTAAATACAAAGTTCAAATTGAAAATTTTCACATCATCAAGGCCCATAACTCCAATAGTCTTCACTGTGCTTGGATGAAAATACCCAGCTTCATGCTGGTGAATAATATCCTAAGGTTTCACTATTCTAGAATTAATACTTGCAAAGTTACATGCGACACAAATTTAACATCGCCAATTGTCACAACATCAAGACTGTTAACTGCGGTTGAATAAACAGTTTTCACGCAATTGCAAACAGAGTAGACCCAGACCATACGGCTCCTATAGGAGCCGTCTGATCAGGGTCTGCTCTGTTTGCTGATTGGAATTTGAAAGATGTTTCCTTTACTTTCTAAAATGGCTACAATGTTACACAAAACTCATGCATGAGCTTTTAGCATAACAGTCGTGCTGCATTATGCTACACCCTGCTTTTAACCTTTAAGTCTTTTACTCCATAAATACGGCTTTCTACACATTTGCAAACAGAGAAGACTAAGATCAGACAGCTCCTACAGGAACTGTCTAATCAGGGTCTGCTCTGTTTGCTTAAGATATAATATAGAATAAAAATACCAAGGTGAACACTTTAAAATGTTGATTAATTAACTTCAAAGGTTTTATCATTCTAGCACCAATAGTGTCAGAGTATCATGTGATTCAAATTTACAATCAGTGGGTTTTTTTCACTTCTGGGGGAATGGTGGCGGGGCCCTTTGAACGGGGAAAATGCGTTGTGAGAGCAAAATAGGGGAAATTAAATATAACAATGTACATATTAAGAGATATATGTGTATTTCAATTTTTTACTGTAATATAGTTAAACCCTGATCATAGACATCTTATAGGGTATGTTTACAAGTCAATGCCTCTCTTTTTCCCCCAAATATTTTAATAATTCTGTTGACATCAGTGTCACTGAAATTGGAGGGGAATTGTTTTTCCAACTGGGGGAAAATATATACTTTTCCAGGAGGGAAATGGGGCCCATTATCATCCCCCAAAAAGACCCGAAAAAAAAACACTGTTTAATTTTCCATATTTTCACAAAATCAAGGCCCATGACTCCATCAATGTTAATTGCGGCTGGGTGAAAATACTCAGGTGTACACTGTACAGGTTCACACCATGAATAATATATTCATGAAGTTTCATGTCTGTATGACAATTGTTTTCAAAGTTATGCATGACACAAACTTAAAATTCCAAATTGCAGTCAGAGGAAAATATCCAGGTGCACAATTTCACACTCTGAATAATATATTTATGTAGTTATAATGATTTTAGAGTTATGCATGAAAAAAAATTAAAATTCCATTATTTTCACAAAATCCAAAACACTGTCAATGCTAATTGAAGATATAGAAAAATAGAAAATACCCAGTTACTTGCACAATTTCACATCCTGAATTAATAAATTTATAGTTTCATGTTTGTAAGATAAATACTGCATTTGGGATGGACACACTGTACTTACGGACGGACATATGTATAGACATATGAACAAAGGCAAATCTTATTGCGCCCACCCCCCACCCCCCTTGTCAATGTTGGAGCATAAAATATGCTTACCACTAAAAACTTTTCTGTACTGAAACTTTGCAGCATACTCCAGTATTACCATGCCCACTTCTGCTTTGTTCATGATGACCTGTAAAAAAAAGCAACAAAGGGTACAGTAAGTATTTTAATTCTTGCACTTGATAAACTAGGGCTGATAGCGTAGATCCAGATCAAATAACTCCTGAGAGAGCGCTGTTATCACAATCTACCCTATTTGCCACTTAATCATTAGTTTTGAGAATAAAATCGGGATTGTCGATATCAACCACATGGCTGTTTTGTCATTTTCAACGTTTATTGGATAGGTTTTCTTGCGATATACTACTTTTCAGCATATAAACAAAATGAGTTTTATATATTTAGGTATTTTTGAAACATGTCGGATGTAGGGACTTCCCCTTAAAGGGTAAATACAGAATATGTATGTACACATAATTATCCTAGGAGAGTGAGTGTGGGTGTGGGTGTGTGTGTGTGTGTGGGGGGGGGGGGGGGGTGCTTTCTGCATTTTTGCACTGCTCTCAGTCTGCATTAAGCTACCATCTGCATTTTAAAAAAAATTTTTTTATTCTATTCTTTATTTAATGGATATTAGATAAGGTTTTAGGATAAATACAGAATATATATACATATCGTATAATTGTCTCTTTGTACACAGGCAGTTACTTATTTGCAGAATGAAAGCATTGCAGAAAGCTCATAAGGGAGCTTTCTGAATTTCTCTTAGTCTGCATTCAGCTACTAGCTGTATTTTTAAAAACCTATATGTCTTTATTTGATCATACACCTGGATTTAGTTGTTTTATTGGTCTTAAATTTAGAACCCCTCCCCGAGCAGTAATGGGGTATCAGTGTTGGGGTGTTTGTTTGGGAAAATGGGGTATACAGTAAAGTTTCTGCCATTAGACCACTCATAAGAGAGTGTCATTCTACATGTTCAAAGCAGTGGTAGCTTAATACAGGACAAAATACATCCAGAAAGCTACTACAGAAGCTTTCTATATTACGTTTGTCCTGCATTAAGTTCATTAACCCTTTCCCTGTTCTATGTTTATTCCAAATTTCATTATGGACAAATATGGTTACAATGAAATATGGAAGGTGGCACATTGTAGCCATTTTTGAAAGTAAATTAGGAACAGATCTATCAAATTCCATTAGCAAACAGAGTAGACCCTGATGAGCCATCTGATCTGGGTCTACTCTGTTTGCAAATGCGTGAAACGCATTTATATGAGGGAAAAGGTTAATAACTCACTGACAGGCGATATAAGCTTTTACATACTCTTGTTTTAATCAATCATGTGATCACTTTAGTGGGCTTTACTGTACAATATTAGAATTTTATTTCAAATTATTTTGATTCATCAACTGAGTTCACTGACGTTTCTCTTACTCATAACTTAGCTATATTCTCAAACATACTGAAGGTTCCCAGCTTTTATCATGTTAGAAGAAGTTGGTAATAAAGCACACAATTGTTTGAGAATACTGAAATAAGGCTCTAACCAAGAATGTACTAATTGCAACAGAAATTATTTTGCACATGTTGGCATCATCAAGTATGTACTTTAGATAATCAAAGTCCCAGTTTGTATCTGATGGAAATTTAAAACAAGAGTACCGCATACGGTACATAATACGCCCACTTGCAAACTTTCTGATTCAACATGCCTTATAAGTGTTGACATTTTCAAATCTGTGCTTCAGATCTTGATTTCAATATTAAGGTGATACTATTTTTAAAAAAAGTGAAGTGAATATCTTTTTAAAAAAAAAGTTAAAGCTAATTCTCATATTTGCAGATTTTTGTAAAGTGCAACGGCCATAACTCTGTAAAGACAAACTGAATGAACCTCAAAATAAACTCAGCTTCAAATTTTGTTGCTTAAAACATTTGTGTTTCATTTATATGATTTTAATAGTTTTCCCAGAAAACAACAGACAAACTAAAAGTTGACCGACTAACAAAGCAACGAACACACGAAGTTCAAGGACCATAACTTCAGAACAAAATGACATATCAAATCCCCCGCATTATATGTGAAAATTCACATTAAGGTTTAACCATATAAACAAATTGAAGTAAATATCATTTCAAATGAAAAAGTTATGGCCATCCTCATATTTGCATAGATTTGCATTATTTTTTTAAGTGCAAGGGTCATAACTCCGAAACAACAAATCAAATGATCCTCAGAATCGACTTAGCTTCAGGTCTTGATGCATTAAACATGTGTATGAAGTTTCATTAATATCTGTCAAACAGTTTTGCCAGAAAACAGCGGACAAACTATATGCATATATTTGCATTATTTTTTAAGTAAAAGGGCAATAACTCTGAAACGAAAAATCAAATAAACCTCAAAATCGACTCAGCATCAGATCTTGATGCATTAAACATTTGTGTGAAGTTTCATTAATATCTCTCAAATAGTTTTCCAAGAAAACAGCGGACAAACTATTTGCATTATTTTTTAAGGACAAGGGCCATAAATCTGAAACGAAAAATCAAATGATCCTCAGAATCAATTCAGTTTCAGATCTTGATGCATTAAACATTTGTGTGAAGTTTCATTAATATCTGTCAAATAGTTTTCCCAAAAAACAGCGGACAAACTATTTGCATGTATTTGTATAATTTTTTAAGTAAAAGGGCCATAACTCCGAAACGACAAATCAAATGAACCTCAGAATCGACTCAGCTTCAGATCTTGATGCATTAAATATTTTTGTGAAGTTTCATTAATATATGTCAAATAGTTTTCCCAGAAAACAGCGAACAAACTATTTGCATATTTTTTAAGGACAAGGGCCATAACTCTGAAATGAAAAATCAAATGAACCTCAGAATCAACTCAGCTTCAGATCTTGATGCATTAAACATTTGTGTGAAGTTTCATTAATATCTGTCAAACAGTTTTCCCAGAAAACAGCGGACAAACAAAATGTTGACGGACGAACGAACGAACGAACGAACAGACGGACGGACAGGGCCACGACAATATACGACCACCTTTATTAGGTGGGCGTATAAAAAGAAATCAAACAATGTAACAGTAATACTAGTCCTAATACATAATTTATAACATTTGTGAGATGTATGAGACACAAAAGATTGTGACAATGTTAATAAATTTTGTTTTAACTGTATATTATGTAAGACTCAAATCGTGGGTCGGTCCCAGATCGAGGGCCGATTCGAAAATCTTGGCAATCAATCATGCAACTTCTGTTATAAAACCCATCTCTTTCCAGAACCAATTGGGGTTCGAATCTATTAACATTGATTGACTATAGAACTTTGTATAATATATATAATCTAGTCATTTCATATTGTCCTATTAATGTACCAGTTACTATAAATAAATAAGATAGTATTGTTCGATCTAGTGCCAGTGGAGGGAGTCCATTGTTTCATTTTTTATTCTTTTTAGCTCACCTGGCACAAAGTGCCAGGTGAGGTATTGTGAGGGGGCAGTGTCCGGCGTATGTGCGTCGTCAACAATTTACTTAAACATCTTCTTCTCTGAAACCACAAAGCCTAGAACTTTGATATTTGGTATGTAGAATCATCTAATGGTCCTCTACAAAGATTGTTCAAATTATGTCCCCCGGACCAAAAATGGCCCCGCCCTGGGGCTTATCAGTTTTTCTTAGGAAAATCTTTAAAAATCTTCTCCTCCATAAGGCCTAGACCTTTGATATTTGGTATGTAGCATTATCTAACGGTCCTCTACAAAGATTGTTCAAATTATGACCCCCGGACCAAAAATGGTCCCTCCCCGGGGCTTATCAGTTTTTCATAGGAAAGTCTTTAAAAATCTTCTCCTCTGAAACCGTAAGGCCTAGACCTTTGGTATTTAGTATGAAGCATCATCTAATGGTCCTCTACAAAGATTGTTCAAATTATTACCCCCGGGCCAAAAATGGCCCCGCCCAAGGGCTTATCAGTTTTTCATAGGAAAATCTTTAAAAATCTTCTTCTCTGAAACCGTAAGGCCTAGACATTTGATATTTGGTATGTAGCATTATCTAATGGTCCTCTACAAAGATTGTTCAAATTATGACCCCCGGACCAAAAATGGTCCCTCCCCGGGGCTTATCAGTTTTTCATAGGAAAGTCTTTAAAAATCTTCTCCTCTGAAACCGTAAGGCCTAGACCTTTGGTATTTAGTATGTAGCATTGATCATCTAATGGTCCTCTACAAAGATTGTTCAAATTATTACCCCCGGGCCTAAAATGGCCCCGCCCCGGGGCTTATCAGTTTTTCATAGGAAAATCTTTAAAAATCTTCTTCTCTGAAACCGTAAGGCCTAGACATTTGATATTTGGTATGTAGCATTATCTAATGGTCCTCTACAAAGATTGTTCAAATTATGTCCCCCGGACCAATAATGGCCCTGGCCCGGGGCTTATCAGTTTTTCTTAGGAAAATCTTTAAAAATCTTCTCCTCTGAAACCGTAAGGCCTAGACCTTTGATATTTGGTATGTAGCATTATCTAACGGTCCTCTACAAAGACTGTTCAAATTATGACCCCCGGACCAAATATGGCCCGCCCCGGGGCTTATCAGTTTTTCATAGGAAAATCTTTAAAAATCTTCTTCTCTAAAACCGTAAGGCCAAGACATTTGATATTTGGTATGTAGCATCATCTGTTGGTCCTCTACAAAGATTGTAAAAATCTTCTCCTCTGAAACCGTAAGGCCTAGACCTTTGATATTTGGTATGTAGCATTATCTAATTGTCCTCTACAAAGATTGTAAATTATGACCCCCATAGGAAAATCTTTAAAAAGCTTCTTCTCTGAAACTGTAAGGCCTAGACCATTGATATTTGGCATGTAGCATTATCTAATGGTCCTCTACAAAGATTGTTTAAATTATGACCCCTGCACCAAATATGGCCCGCCCCGGGGCTTATCAGTTTTTCATAGGAAAATCTTTAAAAATCTTCTTCTCTGAAACCGTAAGGCCAAGACATTTGATATTTGGTATGTAGCATCATCTGTTGGTCCTCTACAAAGATTGTTCAAATTATGATCCCTTGACCAAAATGGCCCCGCCCGGGGGCTTATCAGTTTTTCATTAAAAACTTCTTCTCTGAAACTGTAAGGCCTAGACCTTTGATATTTGGTATGTAGCATTATCTAATGGTCCTCTACAAAGATTGTTTAAATTATGACCCCTGCACCAAATATGGCCCGCCCCGGGGCTTATCAGTTTTTCATAGGAAAATCTTTAAAAATCTTCTTCTCTGAAACCGTAAGGCCAAGACATTTGATATTTGGTATGTAGCATCATCTGTTGGTCCTCTACAAAGATTGTTCAAATTATGATCCCTTGACCAAAATGGCCCCGCCCGGGGGCTTATCAGTTTTTCATTAAAAGCTTCTTCTCTGAAACCGTAAGGCCTAGACCTTTGATATTTGGTATGTAGCATCATCTAATGGTCCTCTACAAAGATTGTTCAAATTATGACCCCTGGACCAAAATGGCCCCGTCACTGGCTTATCAGTTTTTCATAGGAAAATCTTTAAAATCTCCTGTGAAATTGTAAGGCCCGGAACTTTGAAACTTATATGAAGCATCATCTAATGTTCCTTTATTTAGATTGTTCAAATTTGAAACTCAAGGCCTAAAATTATGGCCCTTGGTTTCATATTGGCCACAATCTGAAGCATACTTATTTTTACATAGAAATACAGTGTATGCATATGTCTATAGTAACCAGGTGAGCGATTTAGGGCCATCATGGCCCTCTTGTTTATTCTATTCAACGGTTGAAAAAATATGACATCATTTATGCACAACGTCGTCCGTTTTGACGTCGTATCATTTCGCGCCACCATTATTTGGACATTTTATTTTCTCTAACTCCGCCAGTCTATATTGACCTATATTTTTAACATTTTAGATCTATTTACAGTTTTTTAATGAGCATGGAACTCCTTTACTTTGCCGTGAGCATTTATATCAAATTTGTGATCTGTGTATTTTGTCAGGTAGGATGCGTTTTTTGTGGGTAATAAATCGGCCCACTTTGGGAGGAAAGGACCCACGATTTTCGAATCAGCCCTCGATCTGGGACCGGCCCTCGATTTGAGTCTTACATAATTATATATACATGTACAATCTTTTTAACTGTGGCGGTAATCATCTCAAATGGGAGCTGTCTCAACAAAAACCAGGTTCTTAATTCTTGGTACTAACAAAACAAGAGTGTGTTTTTGAAACACTTATGCCCCGACCTTTGATCCTGAAGGATGACCTTGACCTTTGACCCATGGACCAGAGAGTTGAACGCGACACATGGTCTTTGTGTGATGAACATTGTGCCAGGTTATTTTGAAATCCATCCACAGATAAAAAGGTTACTGAAGGGACACGAAATTTGGGACGGAAGGATGGACAATGTGATTACTATATGCCCGCCGTTGGGGGGTATAAAAAAAAAATTCCTTTAAATTCAGGATTTTCCCTTTGTAAAGAGAGGCAACTGAGGCTCAACTATATAAATTTGCTAACCATGATTACCTCCCTTTACAAGGATATGTTAGCATTCTATTGCCTCAGTTACTTTTTATTATAGATATCTCATCTAGATTTAGCTTACGGCCAAACACAGAGTTAATTTGCTTCCAAAAAATGTCTGGACAATTGAAAATATGATGAATTTTTTTTTAAATCAAAGGCCATAACTCTGGCAATGTTTATTTAACCGCACCAAGATTTTAACTTTTGTTTGATATGAAACATCATATACAAGTACTCTGATTATCTTGGCCAATTTGTAACATGTATGGTTGTTGGCCATTATCTCCTACCTTAAATCAATAAGCCATCTATTCTGCATTGAAAATCAGATAAAAGTTTTTGTTTTATATTAAATAATGATTAAATTAATGTCAAGGCATAATCTACGGACAGGACATTTTCAAGCATGCAATTTATGCTATATCTAAAAGACTATTTGCGGGCATAATTAACTAAAATGGCAAAATTGAGAAAACAAAACACATATCCTGACAATTCAAAAGAAAATTATACTGAAGAGTGATTTAACAATCAGAATATACAGGATTAAATTAAAAACAGCAAAATTCACAGTATTGTACAATGAAATGTCAAAGAGAAAGATCACTGAGCGATCCCGAGATAAACAATCAAAGTACAAAAAAGCAGCAAGCTGCTAATAGGAAATCATGGGCTGAGCAGAAAGAAAAAACAGACAGAAACTTGAAGATAAGTCAATAGTAAGAGCAGGCTGTTCATAAACTCCAGCTCAGACACCATACAAAAGATTTAATATTTTTTGCCAAAAATCACAAGGTTAAAAATTTGGACGGGTTGCTAGAGTTGAGTTGAGTTGCTATAAAGCTTAATGAATAATAAATGTGTTAGGATGCTGAAATTGTGTTTCCAGATTCATTTGTGGTCAAACATTGATGTTACAAAGTTAAAACTTATGATTTTAATTTAATTCCATTTTGGACATGTTTTGGACTGAGTGTTTTGGGGTCACACATATCCAGGTTCAAGGTTTTTGGAGAGGGTGTTGTCAAGATTTATTTTAATAGACTTCATATTTAGCATGTGTACTCAACTTAAGCTCAGTAAAATTTGGATCATTTCAGGCAAAGGGCAAGGTCATTTATAGGTCAAATAGGCTGAAATTAAACTTGACCATAACTTTGAAATAGTAAATGAAACTAAATGACATGGTAGAGACTTTAGATTTGGAATTTGTGCTCAACTCAAGAAGTCCTTTAGCACAGTACAACTTTGGTAATGTCAGACAAAGGTCAAGGTCATTTAGGTCAAATAGGCTGAGGCAATTTTTAAACTTAAGCATTTGTTATGTTTTGGACAGTTTTTCCCAAATCACTAGATTAAGACTTTCCTTTAATTTAATAATCTTTCTAAGTTGCTGAAAATCGGTATGTGGTTGCAGTTTGCTTCTGACATTGATGCAGTTAAGTTTGAATTGAAAATTGATTGTTTTGGTCCAATATGACAAATTTTAGAAATAACCATTAAAAAAGCAAGCATCAGGTTTAGTACCTTGTACAGTTCCTTCAAAAACTGTCTGGTAAAGGTCTAAACTGTTTGCAAACAGAACTTTATAGTCCAGGCTCCATTTTAGGAATGTTTTGCGGTGCCGTAAACCCAACCCAACAAGGGACCCTACATTGAAAATGCAACATCCCTAAAGGAATAACATTTTCTGTCTGTCCATCAACACTTTTGATGCAACACCATAACTCAAACAGTTTTTCACATCTTGGGTTCCTATTTATACATGCAGGTCTAATGCATGTGGTTAAATTAATTATTAAACTGTAATACATACATGTACTAAATATTTCATTTTCTAGTCACTATATACTCAGTTATGTTTCCCAACACTATTTCAACAAGAGAGTCGTCACGGGTGACAAATGCCCCCAAAGTGTTTGACACCGAAATGCATTTTGGCGGAAAAACAATACAATGTAATGCAGGTGTAACATGAAATTTTGATGCTGTTAAAAATGACACAGGAGTCAGTTCTTAACATTAGAAACAGAACCTTTGACGATTATGATAGCTAAGAAAAGAGCCAAGGGTCAAGACTTAGTTAAAAAGGACCCTAAGTCATTCTCAACGTTAAAAAGGACCCTGGGTTGATTGTCAACGTTTAAGGTATAGGAGATATGCTCTGGACAAGCTTTTTGTATCTGGTAAGGTATAGGAGATATGCTCCGGACTGTAAAATTGAGGTCAAAGGTCAAGGTCAAGGTCAGTGATCTGAAAATGGTACACGACTCTCCGCCATCCCAAGATGAACTCACAAACCAAATTTGGAATCCGTAGCTGGTAAGGTATAGGAGAAATGCTCCGGACAAGCTTTGTGTAAAATCTAGGTCAAAGGTCAAGGTCACAGTGACCTGAAAATGGTACACGACACACCGCCATCCCAAGATAAACTCACACACCAAATTTGGAATCCGTAGCTGGTAAGGTATAGAAGATATTCTCTGGACAACCTTTTTTGTAAAATCGAGGTCGAAGGTCAAGGTCAAGGTCACAGTGACCTGAAAATAGTACGCGACATTCCTCCATCCCAAGATGAACTCACACACCAAATTTGGAATCCGTAGCTGGTAAAGTATAGGAGATATACTCCGGACAAGCTTTTTGCAGCTGGTAAGGTATAAGCTTTTTGTAAAATCGAGGTCAAAGGTCAAGGTCACAGTAACCTGAAAATGATACGCGACACTCCGTCATCCCAAGATGAACTCACATACCAAATTTTGGATCCGTAGATGGTAAGGTATAGGAGATATGCTCCGGACAAGCTTTTTGTAAAATCAAGGTCAAAGGTCAAGGTCAAGGTCACAGTGACCTGAAAATGATATGCGACACTCCGCCATCTCAAGGTGATCCCACACACCAAATTTGGAATCCGTATCTGGTAAGGTATAGGAGATATGCTCTGGACAAGCTTTTTGTAAAATCGGTCAAAGGTCATGGTCAAGGTCACAGTGATCTGAAAATGGTACGCGACACTCCTCCATCCTAATATGAACTCACACACCAAATTTGGAATCCTTAGCTGGTAAGGTATAGTTGATATACTCCGGACAAGATTTTAAAGCTGGTAAGGTATAAGCTTTTTTTAAAATCGAGGTCAAAGGTCAAGGTCAAGGTCACAGTGACCTGGAAATGGTACACGACACTCCGCCATCCCAAGATGAACTCACACACCAAATTTGGAATCTGTAGCTGGTAAGGTAAAGGAGATATGCTCCGGACAAGCTTTTTGTAAAATCGGTCAAAGGTCATGGTCAAGGTCACAGTGATCTGAAAATGGTACGCGACACTCCTCCATCCCAAGATGAACTCACACACCAAATTTGGAATCCTTAGCTGGTTAGGAATAGGAGATATACTCCGGACAAGCTTTTTGTAGCTGGTAAGGTATAAGCTTTTTTTAAAATCGAGGTCAAAGGTCAAGGTCAAGGTCACAGTGACCTGGAAATGGTAGATATGCTCCGGACAAGCTTTTTGTAAAATCAAGGTCAAAGGTCAAGGTCACAGTGACCTGAAAATGGTACGGGACACTCCGCCATCTCAAGGTGATCTCACACACCAAATTTGGAATCCGTATCTGGTAAGGTATAGGAGATATGCTCTGGACAAGCTTTTTGTAAAATCGGTCAAAGGTCAAGGTCACAGTGATCTGAAAATGGTACGCGACACTCCTCCATCCCAATATGAACTCACACACCAAATTTGGAATCCTTAGCTGGTAAGGTATAGTTGATATACTCCGGACAAGATTTTAAAGCTGGTAAGGTATAAGCTTTTTTTAAAATCGAGGTCAAAGGTCAAGGTCAAGGTCACAGTGACCTGGAAATGGTACACGGCACTCCGCCATCCCAAGATGAACTCACACACCAAATTTGGAATCTGTAGCTGGTAAGGTAAAGGAGATGTGCTCCGGACAAGCTTTTGTAAAATCGGTCAAAGGTCATGGTCAAGGTCACAGTGATCTGAAAATGGTACGCGACACTCCTCCATCCCAAGATGAACTCACACACCAAATTTGGAATCCTTAGCTGGTAAGGTATAGGAGATATACTCCGGACAAGCTTTTTGTAGCTGGTAAGGTATAAGCTTTTTTTAAAATCGAGGTCAAAGGTCAAGGTCAAGGTCACAGTGACCTGGAAATGGTACGCGACACTCCGCCATCCCAAGATGAACTCACACACCAAATTTGGAATCTGTAGCTGGTAAGGTAAAGGAGATATGCTCCGGACAAGCTTTTTGTAAAATCAAGGTCAAAGGTCAAGGTCAAGGTCACAGTGACATGAAAATGGTATGCGACACTCCCCCATCCCAAGATGAACTCACACACCAAATTTGGTATCCGTAGCTGATGTGACAAAGGAAATATACTCCGGACAAAAGGTACACACACCCACACACCCACCCACCCACCCACCCACACACACACACACCCACGCACGGTGCGATCACTATATGCCGCCAAAGCCTAGCTTTGGGGGCATAAAAATGTATAATTATGTTTACATAACTTTATTGAAAACTACCATTCAAATGAGTTATGTTGCATCAAATTCACAGGCATTAAATGTCCTGTCTGTAGACAATATAGAGTTGAACTGTTTCATTTTCAAACATATATCTTTTATACCAGATTATTTTCCATCTATAGACTAAATGATCAAAGAATTCAATACATGTAAATAAACACTAACTCAGTGCTCGCAAGAAATAAAAGGATATGTATATGCTATTGATAATAACATATCATATATGAAATGTTATGCTGTTCATTTTGCAGTAATATGTTGTCTTCAAGGTATGAAGTCAAGTTTTAAGCTTTATTGTTGACAGTTTTTTCAAGCAGTACATAAAGTATAAAGTTAATAAAAAACAATACTGCCCTTTTATAGTATACTCTAGCCAAAATTCATCTTTGACCTTTTTATGTACTGTCCGTAGATAATTTTTAGACTCATTTCAATGGCATAATAAGTTGACTTGATTTATAGAAATGTTAATCAAATTACATTGTTTAAACAGTTACACCATAAAAAAGTATGAATTGTTATTTGAAATGTTATTACAGGATTTTAAAAAAATGGTAATTGTCTTTTCTGATAATTTGTGATTTAATGCATATTATTAACAATTATGTTGGAAGTTTTCTGAATGGGTATACATGAAAGTTTGCTCTTTAGATGAGCAATATCATAATTTTCCATATTTTTGGCCAATTCTATAGTAAACTGTCCATAAATGATGTCTAAAATATTGATTTGCCAGCTTAACCATGATTGTCCTGTCCGTAGAAAATTGGTTCTAAAAATACTTCAGTGTAGAAAATCTTTAATATTTTCACAAACTTTTGGTCTATCGATATACATTAGGTCACATTGGAAAGCACATTTCCGGCACATTGAGACACAGCCTGTAATTTGGTTATTATGCAAGTTTTGCAAAAAAATGCATTAAATGATACTAGGTATAGGATCATTTTTTAGAGAAATTCAAGCATCAAAATACCAATAAAATGGTGAAAAATTTATCAAATTACATTTGTTTGGTATGAAAATGTAGCTCATTTTATGCTGTTTCTGATCATATCAATAGCTGTTTCTAGTTTCATTACTATTGAATAGAATTCATTTTCTTTAAAATAAAGGTATTTTCCCTCACTTTGATTATTTAATCTGATTTTTTTTTATATATATCGTCATCGGAGGTATTTTCGAACACCACCTGTTTTCGAACATCTCACGTTTTCGCGAAAAATTCCTTGCATGCACGAGCTATGACGTCATACACTTGCCTAATACACTATAAGTGTTGATAAGCAGATGGACAGCTATCAAAATCAACAATGCGCAAAAAACACGTAATTTTACATGAAGTTATAGTTTTTGAGAGAAAAAATGTCCATTTCTACTATTACCAGTATTGCCCCCAGTTGAGAACCCTATTACGGTGTCTAATATAAGTAAACTTTTGGGAACATGCTACCAGCACTTCCCTTCCGAGTTTGTTGTGGAAATCCCAATGAAGAATTATGACGTAGTTGTCTTTATGATGCATATAGGGCAGTTCAAACAGTCTATTCCCTTAACGTGTATGTAACATAATAGAACATGTGACCTTTCCCCGTTCAGAAACTTACTGGCCATGGTAGATCTATCTTTTAAGGCCAAACTATCAAAGTATGTGGGCAAATACAGATTGTATTCTCCCACAACACTCAAAAACGCTTACAAAGCTGTCAATGGCCTAAAATCATTGAAACTGACGATCCTCATAATCTAGCTCAGGAAAAATAACAACTCTGTTAAATTCCGAATGGGATCTAGCCATTATATGCTATCAATATTTTTTATACTTTTATTGAATTTAAGTTAACATTTTTTTGTGACCAACTTGTGTTTATGGTTTTTATACGAAAGCTGAGTGAATGGCATGAACCTAACTGCGCTAATTACTTTACTACGATGATTTTGATTGGATGTTCGAAAACAGGTTGGGAAACCCGTCATCTTGCCATTTAAGAAGGTAAACAAAACACACTTTATTATTTGTGTATTCAAAATCGTAAATGTTTGAATTTCACATGAATGTATGCAGTAATAGTTGATAACGATGAAAAAACTGTGCAAATCACATCCGCTGATTTTTCTCGGTTGAAAAAAAAGAAAAAGCGTTAGGTGTTCGAAAACTGGTGGGACCACGCTACTTTATTTCTAAGCATGGAAATTTGCCAATCTTGTAACTATAGTGTTTCAGTAAACAGTTAAACATGAAATGATGCCAAAGTAAGAACCTTCAAAATTGACCCAAAATGTTACAAAAAATTGCATCTGATCTTGACTAAGGCGAAAACAAACAATATCTAAACTTCAGATCAATCAGATATCATGGCAACCAATACTTACAACTGCCAATCAATATGTCAGAAGTACTGATATATCCAAACGAATTTTCTGACTTTTGTTAAACAATATCAAAATTTCGACCAATTGATCAGTCAAAGGCCAGTAAGATTAAGGGAAATCGGTACACACATAACCTTTATAATATTGGCTCATGGAAATTTTAGTAGTCTTTGACATAAATTGTCTCTGGCACACATAAAATCAAACTTTCACAGGTTTTCGCGAAACTAATTGCAATTCAAGTTCAAAACCAAACTATGCTGAATTATGCTAAATCCCGAGTGTCTAAAGTATCATTACCTTCTTTGTTCCTGCAGATTGTATTTACATTACACAAATGGTAAATTATTACTTATTATGTCCAATTGAGCGCGTAAGTAGACGACAGAAGGGAAGTCACTTAGACCTACTACAACCATCAGACTCGACCAGACGCTTTCATCAATTGGGCTGTCTGCTGAGGTAAGGGGGGGGGGGGGGGGGGGGCTATTTGAACGGTTACCAGTCGTTTCGCCCACCTGGATGTTTCGCACCTGGTCTTGGTCGTTTCGGCCCCCATACAACGCCCCCACTACAAAACTGGTATATATGGAATCAGATTTCCGAAAATGTTAAATTCAGAAAAGTCCCATAGTGTCCGAATTCTAGAACTATACTAGTAATATCTAAATTATATTCAATTCTGAACAGGGACAGTATGACAGAGTAGCTTTTTCCGGGATAGGGTAAATACATTAGTTGAAAACCATAAGATTAATATCAATGGTTGAACATGACTGTTTAATTGTAATCAATTATATAACCATTTATAGGACAACATACGATCAAAGAGGTTATTCGACAAACAGCAATTAACAGGCACAAAATTACCTATAATTATCGACATGGTATATACCGGTAAGTGTCTTTCTCTGTCTGTCTGACCCTCTCCTTCTCTCTCGTTATGGTTGTAGGGAACTGGAAATATGGATATGTGGAATTTCATATGCAAACAGAGCATACACTGACTACACGTGTAACCATAATTCATAAAAGTAAAAGCAGGCATGCTTCATATGGATTTAAAGACACGCAATCGACTTATCACCTAAATATCACATGTGTGTTAATTTATTATTGATTGAATTAAAGGAAGGAATGCGTTTGTTATTTCCCGCTAAAACGGAGCGGCGAGTAATATTACTTAACCCTTTCCCGGGTGAAATGGCTAATTCCACAGACAAAATCTATTTTAAAATTCTAGTGCACAGGTGAATATTATTAAAGACAGTGTGTGAATACAGAATAGACCCAGATCCATTTCCTACACAGTGACGTTCCGGGGGATCGGCTATTTGTCGATTATAGTAATGTTATTTTCTACTGTGATACCCGACAGTTTTTATTAAATGATATTTATAATCGAATATTTACTGGATCCAGATCATCTCACAGTAGGTAAGACTTATATCATAAATGTTTCGTGACCCCTACCCATTCTGCATAGCTATTGATATGTCATAGTCGCTCTTTTTTTCTCCAAATTTTATGTAGTGATCAAGGGCTGATAAACAGTAGTGCTAAATCACATATTAACACATATGTTTAATCGCCACCTGTGATGAATCGTTCGTGATTAAATTGATGCGGTATTTGTTCACACATGCCCGATATTGTATGTTATGTATTGTTAATTGGGTCTAAGTGTATATTCATTGATGACATGTAGCAGCCGACACTAAGAGACTCTCCCACTAATATATTACCTTTAATTATTTAACCCAGTACTGTTAGCTGTTAGTTTATGTATTGCACCTTTTTGCTAGCTGTGTACATCTCAGCAGTAAAGAAGCTACTGTCTGGGGGCGTATACATGAGTATACTCGGAATCAAACAGAGCAGAAACTGATCAGTCGACTCAAACAAGAGCCGTCTTATCAGGGTCTATCATGTTTGCAACTTAAAGGTTTCGATCCTTGCTAACACATTAAAAGTTTATATTAACTGTAGCGTATCCTTTTATTTTTCAATGTGGACCTCTATTATGTATATGATGCTAAAATTACATTACCATTACTTTTTCTATATAATGCCAAAAAGTTTCAAAAAGGTTTATGTATATAATTTATTTAGTTTGTACAAAGCCGAGCAAACCGGCCAGACCTTGATCAATTGGCTTCTAGAGGAGCAACACGCGTTTGAAGCGTGCGGATAGATGACCGAGACTGTTGATAAAAAGTACGTGTGAAAATCCAATCATGCTATAATCGCTGATTGGATTAAACACCTACTTAATTCGTTATAGACTAATATAACGGATGCGAAAATCCTATCCTACCGATCAGGGTCTGCTCTGTATGCTTTCGACTTGACATTTTCTGCTATGACAACACTTGACGTGCTGAATGAAATATAATTAATGGTGACAGGTATAACATATATTAGATCCAGATCATACGGCTCCTGTAGGAGCCGACTGATCAGGGTCTGCTCTGTTTGCTTCCGAGTTTTTAAATTACCAACAATTTACGTGACGAATGAAATCTAATTAATGATGACGTAATTTATTTCAATAACATAGTAGAACCAGTTCAGTCGACTATTCAGAGTCAGCTCTGTTTGCTTCTGAGTTTGTGAAATATACTTGAAAAAAAACTGAATCTGACTCTTATTAATGGTAAGTTGGTAACGTCATTATTTATTACACTAACACAGTAGACCCAGGTGAGATGGCCCATGTAGGAACCGACTGATCAGGGTCTGCTCTGTTTGCTTTTGAGATTGTGAAATACACTTGAAATTTTCTGGAAATGACTCTTATTAAGGGTGACGTCATTATTTATTACACTAACATAGTAGACCCAGGTGAGACGGCTCATATAGGAACCGACCGATCAGGGTCTGCTCTGTTTGCTTTTGAGATTGTGAAATATACGGAAATTCTGGAAATGACTCTTATTAAGGATGACGTCATTATTTATTACACTAACATATAGTAGACCTAGATGAGACGGTTCATGTAGGAACTGACTGATCAGGTTATGTCCTGTTTGATTCAAAAATATTAACTGCACCAATAGCTTCTATTTAACTTGTATATAACCATTATATACATGTAGTGTATATAGTGGGCGAAACTACCAGGGGGCGAAACGGCCAGGTACAAAACGTCCTGGGAGCGAAACGTCCAGGGCGCGAACTGGTTAGTGGGCGAAACGTCTGGTCACCATTTGAACGACAACCGCCTGAATTACCGACTTCATTAGGTAAACGTACGTCGTACACGACTAACTGGTAAGTTCTGACAGACTAGACTATGTATGTCGTTACCTTCGTCAGTCTGCCCCCACACATTACTCGTAAGTGTAACGAGCGGACACACTTCACAGATGAAAACCTTTTAGATTCTATGTGAAAATGATAGTAAATGAGGGAATTATTTATTCGACCACTTTTACCAGAGTTACGGGACTTTCTTCATAATTATAAGTGAGACCGTTTTTGTTCCAGAGTTATGGGACTTAAACTTTCTAATTTTCTCTAATATAAGATAGATCTATAGTGAAAAATATGTTGTGTGCCCAACTCCTCAGTTATACGAAGAGGAGCAATTATTTCAAACTTTGCTCAATGGGGAGTAATTATTTCAAGCTTTCACTGATTAACAGTCATAAGGTCAATTAATATGAGGTCAATTAATATGGTGGCAGGGAATGGAAGTTTTTTTAAAACTGCGACCAGTGTTACTAAAGTTATAAGATTTTTTTTAAATTAACCTTTTCGCTGAAAAATTATATAGATCTACTATATGAGTGAAAAAATACTCCCATTCACCACTTGGAGGATGTGCTTCAAACTTTCACGGGTGAACATTATTAATGTGAAGATGGTCATAAAGAAGGAGAACTTAATCCCACAGGCTGTGTATAATTAGCAACAGATAGGCCTGTAACAAAGTTTAAGACTCCACAATAAATGTTCCCTTCTTGAGTGATCATTTCCGTACAGGCGCTGCTCAAAGAACAGAGTTGTGAATAATCACATGCATTTGTATAATGACATATGACGTTTTCGCCATGACAAAAATTCTAGAATCCGATCTAATTCATTTCATAAGCAAACAGAGCAGGCCCTGATCAAACGGCTCTTATGCTATTGTTCTACTCTGTTTGCAAGGGCATTAAAAGGCGTATATATTGAGAAAAGGATTTTAAGATGAATCTCCGACGTACAAAACAGCCATTGTATCAATAGGATAGTATTTGTCTCTTGAAAAATAGATTGTCACATGAAAGTCGAGTTTATTGCAGATTAATCAATACATACAGTAAACACAGGTGTCAATCGGCTTTATCAGTTTGTGCTCCATCTTACGTTGCTTTGTTGTTCTAGATGTTGGAAAGACAGTCCATTATTTTAGACATTCCTATTTTTTCACTATATAACAGATCGAATCAAGATAAAAAATAAATGTATAACACTCTATATCGGAGAAAGGAGAAAACAGGTTTAAGTACTATAAGCATGCCAGATATAGGTCTGTTTAACAAAAAAAATAACGTCTGTTCTATTTTATTTTATTCTTGTTTTATTGTTTGTTGACTGTCTTTCTGATTTTTTGTTTGTTTTGTTTTTGTTTGTTTTCCTAATCAGAAGAGATTGAATATACATTTTGTATTTTGAAATGGAATGGGACACAATTGTCCTACGTATATTTCACACGTCGCAACTTAGCGTTACGTTTACTGCTAGCAAAGGAGAGCCTAGTTGGTAATCAGTTTTCACGTTGCGTATGTCGTAACCATAAACATATATGAAGATAAAAGTTGCCATTTGATTAGAAAAACATGCAAAGAAAAGCTTTATAGCAACAGCTTTTATAAAAGAAAAAAACATGCGCGAGTAAAACCGGTTGGATTGATGAGACACCATGTCACCCCGCATCTCACCTGGGTACACACGTTGAAAATGCCATCACAAATACGACCATGGCGGCGGAGGTAATGATGAAGAAAACGTACCCAGTGTAAAAGTACAAAAATGAGTCATGCAGGAAACACCACATACAGAACAAACACTCGCCCGAACAGCAACACAAGGAAACAGCAAATGTACATAACTAGAAAAAAACAACAAGAGACACACAAAGACAAAACAAACATACAATAGGAGGAAGATGGAAGTACCGCCTTGGAACGGTCAGTGACAAAAGTCACTGGGGGGTTAAACCGGTTTATGGGCGCCCAACCTCACTCTTATTCCATCCCCACCCTAAAAGATAAACAGTGTAAATAAACGTATCCCCTCTCCGACTAATCTACAACAACCGCGACGGCAAATACAATGGTAAAGTGCATGTATAACGAAAAAACATTTAATTGAACATACTGTATCCACCTATCGCTAGTGTACTCAATGATTGAGCTGCAAACAGAGTAACTGTAGAAAAGTAATAAAGGGTACGACAAAAATGAAATAGTACAAATATCTCCTTCCATTTCTGGATTTAAGAGGTCGCCTTCATAGAGTACTAAACCCCCTGCTGGCGGGGGTTAGAATTCGCCAGCTGCATCTCCTGCAGAGGGGTAAGATCCTCCCGAATAGGAGCAACCTGTTTGCCGTGGGTTGCGGCTCGAATCGCCCAGGTGATGGGATCCTGGTAGTTGAGCAAAAGAGCGTATGGCCTCTGATGCAACACACTGCTTTGGCCCTTAACCTGGGCGCGGACGAGCGGTCAGGCCTGGCCTAGTCTGATCAATCGGCTTACCATGTCTTGCCCAAGGATACTTCATATCTTGAGAGTTCGTCATTTCTCTATTAAATGACTTATTTTCTCTATTTTAATACATGTCATTAGTTTTGCTAATATTAACTTTATGCTGAAGTGTCTTTGAAGGCGGTGGTAGGGCTAATCAGGTAGATTTTGTGTATGGTTGACCAGCGATTCCTGCGTCGATTAACCTATTGGCCAGAAGGTGTTCTATTTAGCGGTAGCGCATTGGAGGTACGGCGTTGGCTCGACTTTGCTATTTATCTGAGTATATCACCCATGTAACCCGGTGTCTTTCGCTGGAGATATCCCGAAGGCACCCCCTTGTTGGGCTCCGAGGTGGGTGGGGAGCATGGGTGATGAACTATAATTAAGCGCTATGGCAACCCCCGCCAAAAAACGCTCAAATTCTAATACCAATACTTTCAAAAGGTCACGGAAGGACTCCGAGTCATCGGAGTCTGACCGTGAAAATACTAATCAACCTCAAATGATCAATTATTGGCCAATATTCTTGGTAATTTGTCCAGTAAATGATGAACAATCTTTGGCAAAGTTGTCTCCCTTCGCTGTTGCGAAAGCACTGCAGGGACTGGCAGGTGAGCCAAAAGATATAAAAGTTTTACGGTCAGGAAAGATTCTGGTGGAATGTGCAAAAAAGCAACAATCTGATAATTTACTTAAAAGTAAAACGTTTGCTGGCATTTCGATACAAGTGTCTCCTCATCAGTCCTTGAATTTCTGCAAAGGAGTTGTGCGAAGCCGTGATCTTCAGCACACCAATGAGGAAGAAATGTTAGCGGAACTTAATAATCAGAATGTTACGGAAGTTAAACGTATAAAGTTTGTTAGAGATTGTAGAGAAATAGTGACCAATACTTTCATTCTGAAGTTTAACGTCCCGTTCGTTCCACCAAGAATCAAATATGGCTACTTAAGCCTCGACGTGGACCCTTTCATTCCAAATCCTCTTCGGTGTTTTAACTGTCAGAGGTTTGGACATCATAAGGACAAATGTACCAAGAAGTCAATATGTGCCCGTTGTGGTCAGGAAGATCATGATTCCTCGACCTGTGAAAACCCTGTGCAGTGTTTTAACTGCAAAGGGGATCACTTTGTTCACTCGAAAGAGTGTGCAAAGTGGAAGCAGGAAAAGGAAATCCAGAGAATTCGTGTTCTACAGAATGTATCCTTTCCTGAAGCCCGTAAAATTGTGAAAGCTTCAAAACCTTCCAATGTTGCGGGCTCATCTTATGCAGATAAGGTGAAGGAAAATACATGTAAAATCCAAACTAGGAACGCTGAAACTCAGACAATAATCTCCTGGCCACACGGTGCGCCAAATTACAAAAGTATTTCTGACTCTGTCATCTCTGGCAAGTCTGACATGGCGTGTCAGGCGACTCAGTGATCGCCTCGGAGTCAGAAGTCAAACTCCACCCAGAGTCAGAAAAACTCTAAAAAACATAATGGTAGTGATCCTTTACCAAATGGTAAAGGTAACCCTGTGAAGCTGCACAACGCGTATAGCAGCTTGGATGAGTGAGTGAGTGAGTGAGTTGGGTTTTACGGCACCGCGACACTAAGTAGGTCATATAGCGCCAATGACGAAAATTATGATGAAACGATGAAAATCAATAAAAAATCTCGATCAACGAGTATGTAAATCATTAAAATATACGAAGATGAAAATGTAGAAAGGAATACAGAAATAAAATAAAACTGGTTAAACAGATTTATATTTTAGAATAAAGACCAGTCTCTTTCAAAAACGAAATTATATTCTCGTACGGAACTGTATTAAATAACTGTTGCATAGAATCAACAGAAAAGTATTTATGTCTTATTACGGAAAGGTCAATACATTCAATCAAAAAATGTTTTACTGTGTATGGCTCTTGACAGAAGACACATTCTGGTTGAATTTCGCGCTTTAGTAAATATAATTGAGTAATATGAGAGTGTCCGATGCGACAGCGAGCTAGGACCAGCTCATCTCTTCGTACAGCTCTATAATTTAAAAGAGAATCACCAATGGTTGGTTTGATGGCATGAAGTTTATTGTTAACATTGCTGTCCCAAGAAACCTGCCATTTGGAACATGTATGCTGTTTAATCAATGGTTTAAAATCAGTATATAGTATTTATGTCTCCCCCCATATTTATATGGGGGAGACATATTGTTTTCGTGAGAGTTGTCTGTCTGTCCGTCTGTCCGTCCGTCTGTCCGTCTGTCTGTCACACTTTTTGTCCGGACGATAACTTCAATATGCCTGATGCCAGTTGATTGAAACTTCATATATGGAAAGAGCATAATGAGAGGAAGTGTCATGCACAAGGTCCATAACTCTGGCTTCACTAATATTGGAGTTATTGCCCTTTGTAAAAAAAAAATCACACTTTTTTGTCCGGACGATAACTCCTATATGGCTCATGCCATTGGATTGAAACTTCATATATGGAAAGATCATGACGAGAGGAAGTGTCATGCACAAGGTCCATAACTCTGACTTCACTAATATTGGAGTTATAGCCCTTTGTAAAAAATATCATAATTTTTTGTCCGGACGATAATTTCAATATGCTTGATGCCAGTTGATTGAAACTTCATATATGGAAAGAGCATAATGAGAGGAAGTGTCATGTACAAGGTCCATAACTCTGGCTTCACTAATATTGGAGTTATTGCCCTTTGTAAAAAAAACACACTTTTTTGTCCGGACGATAACTCCTATATGGCTCATGCCATTGGATTGAAACTTCATATATGGAAAGATCATGACGAGAGGAAGTGTCATGCACAAGGTCCATAACTCTGGCTTCACTAATATTGGAGTTATTGCCCTTTGTAAAAAAAATCACAATTTTTTGTCCGGATGATTACTCCTATGTGACACATGCCATTGGAGTGAAACTTCATACATGTAACGATCATGATAAGAGAAAGTGTCATGCATAAGATCCTTAACTCGAGCTTCAATAAATTTTAGAGTTATTGCCCCTTGTACATTTGTTTAATTATTTCTTGTCCGGACGATAACTCCTACATGGCTCTTGCCATCGTATTGAAACTTCATACATGGAAAGAGCATGATGAGAGAAAGTGTCATGAACAAGGGCCATAATTCTGGCTTCAATAATTTTGGAGTTATTGCCCTTTGTTACATTTTTTGGCCGATCAATAACTCCTGTTCGACTGATGCTATTGGAATGACATTTTATTTTTGGAAAGAGCATGATGAAAGTAAGTGTCATGCACAAGGGCCATAAATCTGGTATCAGTATTTTTGGAGTTATTAGCTGTTATCATTTTCTTCTTGAAAAATGTAGTGTGGAAAACGCATAATGAGGGGAAGTATCATTCATCAAGACCATAACATTTTTAGTGATTTCCCTTTACATATTGTTTTTATTAGAGGGGAGACATCCGTTTTTTTGACAAAAACCTCTAGTTTGAAAACTGCCTCATTCAGATTCAGGGATGACTTGGCCGTTTTATCTGCCTCTTCATTTCCCCGAATTCCAACATGACTAGGTAGCCAACAGAAAACAATATTGTTTGACAGAGATAATTTATGGTGTTTAAGAAGAATTTGCTGAACTAATGGGTTATTCATATTTCTGTTGTTCAACGCTTGAAGAACAGAGAGCGAGTCTGAAAAAATCATGTATTTGTTCATATTATGCACCGATATGAATCGAAGGGCAAGGTCAATTGCTTGGACTTCAGCTGTAAATATGGAAGATTTGTCGGGTAGTCTTACTTTAGAGGTATGAAATTTACTGACAGATGCACAACCGACTTTATTTTCATCTTTAGAACCATCAGTGTATATGGGAATATGGTCAGGATACTGTGATTTAAGTTCTTCAAATTGGGATTGAAATTCTAGTGCATTTGTAGAAGACTTTTTTTTTGAAGCCAGATGTAAGAAAACATTAGGTTGTTTGATAGTCCATGGCGCAATGTTTGAAACTTTATGTTGCCTAACAGAATCCATTCTCAGACCTGCCTCGTCAATTGCCGATCTAAGACGGAGACCAATAGGCTTTATAGCATTAGGTTTCCTTTCATAAAGCGTTTCATATTTGGGTTCAAAAATTATTTCATTAGCAGGATTGGTAGGATTTGCCTTCACTTTAGTGACATAATTAAGAGATAATTGCTATCTTCGAATGTATAAAGATGGTTCATTTGCTTCTACTAAAAGACTTTCGATTGGTGAGGTTTTAAAAGCACCAAGGGAAAGCCGAAGTCCTTGATGGTGAATGGGGTCAAGAATCTTCAGGTAAGACTTTCTAGCTGATCCATATACAATGCTTCCATAGTCCAGTTTAGAACGAATTAATGATCGGTAAAGGCGCAGCAGCTTGGATGAGGAAGAAGTGATGGATGTACATACATCCATTGTCCCTTCTTCCAAATCCCCCAAAAAGAAAAAGGACAAGAAGCTTGTTCCTGTTACGCCTCCAACCTAACTAAATATATTTTCATTAATCAATAATGAAAAATTGCGTAATACAATGGAATTGTAGAGGACTTAAGGCAAATTACAATGAAATTCTTCTGTTGCTGAATAAATATGACCCGGCCATAATGTGTCTTCAAGAAACATTCTTGAAGGACACTGATCAAAGTACAAAAATGAGTCATGCAGGAAATACCACATACAGAACAAACACTCGCCCGAACAGCATCACAAGGAAACAGCAAATGTACATGGGTAGAAAAAACAACAAGAGACGCACAAAGACAAAACAAACATACAATAGGAGGAAGATGGAAGTACCGCCTTGGAACGGTCAGTGACAAAAGTCACCGGGGGTTTAAACCGGTTTATGGGCGCCCAACCTCACCCTTATTCCATCCCCATCCTAAAAGACAAACAGTGTAAATAAACGTATCCCCTCTCCGACTAATCTACAACAACCGCGACAGCAAATACAGTGGTAAAGTGCATGTATAACAAAAAAACATTTAATTGAACATACTGTATCCACCTATCGCTAGTGTACTCAATGATTGAGCTGCAAACAGAGTAACTGTAGAAAAGTGATAAAGGGTACGACAAAAATGAAATAGTACAGATATCCGACGTTCTCCTTCCATTTCTGGATTTAAGAGGTCGCCTTCATAGAGTACTAAACCTTTCTTGTCGGCGTACATGCAAAGAGGCCAGCGTGATTGCCAACTGTAAAAGGGTTCACAACCAAACATGCAGTATGTTGTAATAATACAGGATCATATCCCTTTTTAATGAATTGTTTTATATATTTGATGAACAAAGTGAGAAAATGGGTATGTCCAATAATTCTACGAAGTTTGTAAATCACATCACCATAAAATTCAGGATGTGAAATACCGTGTCGCAAAAGTACCTTGAGATTACATTTGTACTTGCCAATAAGCGAGAGATTTCGATAGTAAAATTTAGAGAAAGTTTTTCTTAGTTTATGGTATCTATATCCTTGTTTAAGCAGCTTTTCAGTTAAAATGAGATTACGACTGTTAAAATCGTCAATAGATGAACAAGCTCTAGCAAAACGAATAAGTTGAGATATATAAACCCCGTAAGATGGAGCACGGGGAACATCCCCGTCAAGATGAGGAAAATTTACAATATTAAAATCAAAATCATCTCTTTTGTCATATATTTTAGAAGAAATCATTCCATTATTAATTTTCAGGTCTAGGTCAAGAAACGCTGCATAATTGTCGGACGGGTTAGCTTTATTCAATTTGAGTTCTTTAGGATAAATTGTAGGAATCAGAGCATTAAAGAAAGGGTTATCTAAGTTAAAAATATCATCCAAATATCGACAAGTATCATTGAAGGCTTTTATAACATCTTCTTGTGATTGAGGATTCAAACTCAACATGAAATCTCTCTCATAGCAGTACAAAAACAAATCTGCGACAAGTAGTGCACAATTCGTACCCATGGGAATACCAATTACCTGACGGTATATAGCATTCCCATAACGTACAAATATGTTATCCAAAAGAAAGGTTAGTGCTTCGCAAACTTCTGAGCAAGTCCAATTGGTGTAATATTTCATTTGCTCGTCAGTAAAGAAAGCTTTTTCAGCATTACATGCCAAGAACGATGTTTTTTCTCGGGCAAATACTTTCTGGATCAAGCTAGTAAGCTTATCCTTAATCAAAATATGAGGAAGAGTTGTGTACAGAGTAGAAAAGTCGTAAGTGCTTACAGTGGATGCAAGATACCTTTTGTTCTTAAGTTTGTTTAAGACTTCTGAAAAGTTCTTAATAGACCAGAAGAGATTTATTCCAGAATTTTCATAAGTCTTATCACAGTAAAATTTTACATGTTCCTTTACCTTCGTTAAACAAGAAGTCAAAAGTATAGACAATTTAGTAGTTGTACATGAACTAGAATTTGCAATGAAACGCGCTTTATATGGTTTTTTATGTAGTTTTGGTAACCAATACATAGTAGGAAGTTTATGTTGTGTAATTTTAATATCGGTTCCAAATTGTTCACACTTTTTGACATGGTCTGAAATGATGGTCTTTTCGTCAGTGGTAACTGAAATGTATGACTTGGTATTAGTAATTTCCTGCTTCAAGACATCGATATAATGTAATCGTCAAATAATAATCACATTATATGATGCCTTATCAGCAGGAACAAAAACGTATTTTGAATGGAAATCCTGTAAACCCTTTTTAAGATGTCTAAATGAAGTTCTAGGTTTAGGTGGAAGAAGGTGTTTATTAGAGCTGTAAAAGGAAATGCGTTTATCAATTATATCAAAAATTAGTTTTTTCCAACAAGAACGGGCAGTAGACTCAACATGTTCTCTTCGACACCATTTAACACTAAAATTTTGTAAAGCCTCCGCAATCTGAACTCGACAAGAGTTAAAATCTATCAAGGATGGTATTCTATATTTGGGACCTTTATTCAAAAGAGATCGTAGACGTTTATCTTTAATTATCTCAAAATTACCAGTAATCACATGACCAGCCGGAGAATAGCAAAATTTTGAGGTGGCGCAATCTCAATTATCAGGAATATTATCATTAATATTAAGGTCGGCCACAATTTTATTATAGTTGAAAATTGTATTTCTGATGGGTTTGTTATATTTGTAGCAGATGATAGGTGGTTCTGTATTTTTAAAGTATTTAGGAATAGTGTCAATTACATTTTTGTCTCTAAAAATACTTTGGAGGTCAATAAAATCAATACCTTTATTAATAAAAGGAATTTTCAAGAAGAATCTTTGGTGTTCAGATAATTTGTCGATGTGCGGTCTGAGAACATGTAGAGTAAAGCTTTGTATCAAACTAGCCGTTCCTATGAGAGGATCTGATCGAAAAATAATTTTATCGGCTTGCTCGTCAATTTCTTTTAATGAACATATAGATAAGGAGGAAAGTCTAGAAAGCATGGCATGTTTACCCGAAATTAGGCGTAAAGTATGTAGATCAAGAAGAGTCAATTTCAAACGAGATTTTCGTTTAATATTACCATTCTTGCGAATGCCATGCGATCGAGATTTGCGTTTTCTAATAGAAAAAAATGAAAAAATATCTATATCTGGTTCTTTTGAAATATTTCCAGTCTGGTAAATATTATCATTCAGTCCTAAAGGAAAAGGTGTTTGCAATTTTTTGATCCAATTTAATTCAGATATAAATCTAGCTTTCGATTTAAAGCTACTAGTCGCCTCCTTATCATATGTTATATGCTCAACAATTTGTACTAAAACATCTTTAAAAGAATGGTCAGATTTCCGAAAGTCTTTAGAAATTATTCTATTTATAATCATATTTTTAACGATGGGGAAAGAGCTGCTGGCGGCTCATCAATTATTGTGAACAACTCTGTTGTTCATAGTTATTTACCCATTAAAACTAATTTACAAGTTGTTACTGTCAGTGTCACCCTTCATAAGGTCATTACATTTTGTTCTATTTATATTCCGCCAAGGACAACAGTTGACAAGAAAGAAATTGACTCCCATGTTGAACAATTGCCTACCCCATTTATATTGTTAGGGGATTTTAATAGCTATAATCCTCTATGGGGATCTACAAATACAAATGCTTTAGGTAAGATTGTTGAGGATTTTGTTGGTGAGCATGATTTGTGCATCTTCAACAATAAGTCCCCAACCTATCTTCACCCAGCATCAGGAACTTTTACTTAGATTATGATTGGAAAGTTGGTGATGACCTATGTGGAAGTGACCACTTTCCAATATTTCTAAACCATATTGCTTCTCCAGTCGAGGAGTGTGTTCCTCGCTGGAAACTCAAG
Organism: Azorinus chamasolen; assembly: GCA_963576725.1. Taxonomy (NCBI): domain Eukaryota; kingdom Metazoa; phylum Mollusca; class Bivalvia; order Cardiida; family Solecurtidae; genus Azorinus; species Azorinus chamasolen. Next base: position 38,375,758 of record OY755253.1, on the reverse strand, counting down.
AAAGCAAAATTGGAAAAGTTTGAAATATTGTGTAGGGAAAAGATTAGATCAGATGTATTTGAAAATATTGATGACCCCATTGAAACATTTACATTCATTTTATATTCAGTGGCAGAAGAATGCATTCCAAAGTCCTCATCAAACCCAAAGAAACCTCCTAAACCGTGGTATGATGATGAATGTAAGGAGGCTATTAGAAAGCGTAAAGCAGCTCTTAGAATGAATGAATGAATGAATGGTGTTTTACGGCCCATCGACACTGATGGTCATATAGAGCCGAATAAATAATGTAAATAAAACTATATGATGAAATCAAATAAAGACAATCTCACTAGATTATGTAAATGTCAGTCCCGATCAACAGGATTGTAAATAAAATAAGGACAAAACATAATCGACATTCTAAAAATATACCTTTTAAATTTTAGAATATATAAAGCTCGTCGTACTATCAAGACTGTTAAATCGCAGTCTTGGAAGAAATATGTTTCTAAATTAAATTGTCGTTCATCAGTAAAGAAGGTATGGGATATGGTGCGTAAAATATATGGTAAGGTAAATCCTCTTTTGGACATTTAAATGCAGATGATAAAAAATTAATAGATGTAAAAGATATAGCCAATTCCTTAGCTGATGCTTTTGCTAAAAACTCTTCATCAGCTAAGTATACTCCTGAATTAAGACACATTAAAAAGAGTAAAGAAAAGGAAAAACTTAATTTTACGTCTCATAACACTGAAAGCTACAATTTACCTTTTACTGACAGAGAATTGTTTGATTCTCTTAATAAATCGCACGATACAGCTGTTGGACCTGATGACATTCATTATCAATTCCTTAAGCACTTGCCTTCAAATTGTATACATGTTCTTTTAGATATTTTTAACCATATATGGTCAAGTGGTAAATTGCCCAAGTTTTGGAAACAGGCAACAGTTATTCCTGTTCCAAAACCAGGGAAAGATAACACAGATCCAAATACTTATCGTCCCATTGCCTTGACGAGCTGCGTATGTAAAACTTTAGAGCGCATGATTAACGCAAGACTTGTTTGGTATCTTGAATCCAACAACCTCATTACGGAGTATCAAAGTGGATTCAGGAGCCAAAGAAGTACAAATGATCATTTAGTTAGGTTGGAAACATTTATTCGCGAAGCTTTCATCAAGAAGGAGCACTTAGTTGCTGTCTTCTTTGATCTTGAGAAAGCTTACGATACAACTTGGAAGTATGGCATAATGAAAGACCTTCATGAATCAGGACTTAAATGTCGACTTCCAGTTTTTATTGAAAACTTTTTAAATGATAGGGAATTTCAAGTCCGCGTTGGAACTACTCTTTCTGATATGCAAAAACAGGAAATGGGTGTTCCACAAGGAAGTATTTTGAGTAAGTTGAGATATATAAATCCCGTAAGATGGAGAACGGGGAACATCCCCGTCAAGATGAGGAAAATTTACAATATTAAAATCAAAATCATCTCTTTTGTCATATATTTTAGAAGAAATCATTCCATTATTAATTTTAAGGTCTAGATCAAGAAACGCTGCATAATTGTCGGACGGGTTAGCTTTATTCAATTTGAGTTCTTTAGGATAAATTGTAGAAATCAGAGCATCAAAGAAAGGGTTATCTAAGTTAAAAATATCATCCAAATATCGACAAGTTTCATTGAAGGCTTTTATAACATCTTCTTGTGATTGAGGATTCAAACGCAACATGAAATCTCTCTCATAGCAGTACAAAAATAAATCTGCGACAAGTGGTGCACAATTCGTACCCATAGGAATACCAATTACCTGACGGTATATAGCATTCCCATAACGTACAAATATGTTATCCAAAAGAAAGGTAAGTGCTTCGCAAACTTCTGAGCAAGTCCAATTTGTGTAATATTTCATTTGCTCGTCAGTAAAGAAAGCTTTTTCAGCATTACATGCCAAGACTTTCCCGTGCAAATACTTTCTGGATTACGTGAGTAAGCTTATCCTTAATTAAAATATGAGGAAGAGTTGTGTACAGAGTAGAAAAATCGTACGTGCTTACAGTGGATGCAAGATACCTTTTGTTCTTAAGTTTGTTTAAGACTTCTGAAGAGTTCTTAATAGACCAGAAGATATTTATTCCAGAATTTTCATAAGTCTTATCACAGTAGAATTTTACATGTTCCTTTACCTTCGTTAAACAAGAAGTCAAAAGTATGGACAATTTAGTAGTTGTACATGAACTAGAATTTGCAATGAAACGCGCTTTATATGGTTTTTATGCAGTTTTGGTTACCAATACATTGTAGGAAGTTTATGTTGTGTAATTTTAATATCGGTTCCAAATTGTTCACACTTTTTGACATGGTCTGAAATGATGGTCTTTCTGTCAGTGGTAACTGAAATGTATGACTTGGTATTAATAATTTCCTGCTTCAAGACATCGATATAATGTAATCGTCAAATAATAATCACATTATTCGATGCCTTATCAGCAGGAACAAAAACGTATTTTGAATGGAAATCCTGTAAACCCTTTTTAAGATGTCTAAAAGAAGTTATAGGTTTAGGTGGAAGAAGGTGTTTATTAGAGCTGTAAAAGGAAATGCGTTTATCAATTATATCAAAAATTAGTTTTTTCCAACAAGAAAGTGCATTAGACTCAACATGTTCTCTTCGACACCATTTAATACTAAAATTTTGTAAAGCCTCCGCAATCTGAACTCGACAAGAGTTAAAATCTATCAAGGATGGTATTCTATATTTGGGACCTTTATCTTTAATTATCTCAAAATTACCAGTAATCACATGACCAGCCGGAGAATAGCAAATTTTTGAGGTGGCGCAATCTCAATTATCAGGAATATTATCATTAATATTAAGGTCGGCCATAATTTTATTATAGCTGAAAATTGTATTTCTGATGGGTTTGTTATATTTGTAGCAGATGATAGGTGGTTCTGTATTTTTAAAGTATTTAGGAATAGTGTCAATTACATTTTTGTCTCTAAAAATACTTTGGAGGTCAATAAAATCAATACCTTTATTAATAAAAGGAATTTTCAAGAAGAATCTTTGGTGTTCAGATAATTTGTCAATGTGTGGTCTGAGAACATGTAGAGTAAAGCTTTGTATCAAACTAGCCGTTCCTATGAGAGGATCTGATCTAAAATAATTTTATCGGCTTGCTCGTCAATTTCTTTTAATGAACATATAGATAAGGAAGAAAGTATAGAAAGCATGGCATGTTTACCCGAAGTTAGGCGTAAAGTATGTAGATCAAGAAGAGTCATTTTCAAACGAGATTTTCGTTTAATATTACATTTTTGCGAATGCCATGTGATCGAGATTTGCGTTTTCTAATAGAAAAAATTGAAAAAATATCTATATCTGGTTCTTTTGAAATATTTCCAGTCTGGTAAATATTATCATTCAGTCCTAAAGGAAAAGGTGTTTGCAATTTTTTGATCCAATTTAATTCAGATATAAATCTAGCTTTCGATTTAAAGCTACTAGTAGCCTCCTTATCATATAAGTACAAAAATGAGTCATGCAGGAAATACCACATACAGAACAAACACTCATATGTTAAATGCTCAACAATTTGTACTAAAACATCTTTAAAAGAATGGCCAGATTTCCGAAAGTGTTGGTATAAAAAATTGTTTAGTTTACGATTTCGACATTGATATGTATGCTCACGAAATCGAGTCTTTAAAGCACGTCCTGATCATCCTACGTACTGTATATCGCAACTAGGCGCGTTTCAAGTTAAAACATAAATAACGTTAGTAGTAGTACAATCAACGTCTGAGTTTATCTTTATATTAAATGTTCTACCATTAAAAGCCTTTGAGGTAAATCTTTGAAACTTGGCCGTCGCAACCTTCACCTGTAGGCAAAGGTACATAACTCTGTCCAGCATTTTGACAGAATTGTGCCCCTTTTTAGCTCACCAGATCACTTTTGTGCTGAGGGTGAGCTTTTGTGATCTCATGGTGTCCGTCTGCGTGCGTCGTCCGTCGTAGGGCGTCAACAATTTTAACCTTTAAAAATCTTCTCCTCTGAATCTACAGAGTTCTCAGCTTTCATCTTTGGTACATAGCATCATCTGTATGTCCTCTACAAAAGTTATATAAATTATGCCCCTGGGGTCAAAATTGGCCCCGCCCCAGGGGTGTTCAGTTTTCAATAGAAACATATAGTGAAAACAGTAGAATATATGTCTCTTTGCTTGTAAACAAAGATGACGTTACCTTGTGTAATCGACGGCAATTTGTTTCTATATTTAGTAACATGAGAGGACCTCATTTGCATATAAGCAGATTAGGGTTTGTCACGGGTATTCGTGGATAATTGGCCATGTTTACCAACATGTATGACGTCACATTTAAATCGAGAAAGATTAGGAGCTACACGGTATACATAGCTGACGTGTATACCACAAACTGGTACCTACTCGCGGGCATTGAAGGTCAGGCCCTTTCGTTAACAGACGAGCTCTCGGAGAATAGTCTAATAGTGAAATTAGTAAATACCTCTCTCGCGATGTGAACCTTCCAACGTTCGCTTGACGAATGGGACTAAAAGGCACAAAAACGGTCTAAGGTAGGGGGGGGGGGGCGCATGCGCATTGTTTAGAATGATATCGTAGTGACACACGTGCAACGGTCTACCAAATTCAAATGTAAGTCTCTTTAGCCCCATAATACCCTATGGCGATATCCAATAGCTGGGAGTCCATAACACCCTCTGACATCATACAGTGTCTGTCATCATACATGACTGAATCTCAAAAAATCGATAATTTCATCACCTTTAAAACGTGTATAATACAATGCTTTCAGCCAATCAGAAAGGTAGAATTTATGATCAAATAGAGATATGGTAAATTGTGGGATTTAAAGGTAAGTCGTTGTGCCACAAACTTTCTCATTTCACATCATGAAGTTCGACATATCACAGCATGTTTTTAATAAGCATTTACACCCTAAAAGTGAGCACGATGCTTCCCGCTTTTATAACAAACGTACAATGGTGGACTCTATTCATTACTGTTTAAATGCACCCGACACAGCGCATATGGTTACAGACAGAGTACACCTTACAAAAACATTTTCATATAGTATAGGTATATTAGGTTACACTAAAAAAGAAAGCCGGAGAATCAAAGTCGTCTATGCCATACAGAAAGGGAAATGGATTGTGATCACAGCCTATCCAATGGACATAAAATTAGTTTTACAATAACCTGTACCTCAGGCCTCACGATACTGTGTATAGACTCGATTATGCAGAACCTTCCCTCACCTAGACCGAATGAAAATATATAACACAACCAATGAGAAGCCTGCATTTACCGACCACTTACTGACCAATCAGAAGAGAGATGACATAAGATTTAATTTTAATGTACGTTTTGTGGCCTATTTAAGAAGCAGCACTGTCCCAACTCCGTCATTCTGACTGAATTCGAATAGACAACATGTCTCAAATCCGATGCAAGTACGACCTTGGAAATGACCGTTGTGTTCAAGTGTGCGAATGGAAAGGAGAAGTACGTGTAGACCTCAGAGAATGGTCAGATGACAAATCAACCAAGAAGGGCATCAGCTTAAGTCTAATGCGTTGGAAGAACTGGGTTGATTATTTAGAGAATATAGACAGGGCTCTGACAGACAAATCGGCGTACAGCAGTCATCTAAGAGGAAACGTGTACTGTCAAGTACAAAACGACAACCCCTGCGTGGACATAAGACAGTATTGGAAACCGGAAGAGGAAGTAATACCTACCAAAAAGGGACTGTGTTTGAGACCCCAAGAATATAAGAGGTTAAATGAGGTCATATCGGAGATTGGGCAGGCGATACCCGAGCTGAACAACCTGGTCTCTTGTTATTTACAGAGTGACCACATGAACCAAATAGGGGCGTTACAATGTAACGAATGTAACCCAAATAATTACAAGAACTGGTAAATTGGACAGCATCTTAACATAGAAGACCAATCAGAGACGTGGAGACGAAATATAAATGAAGAAACGACGGTACATAGAGTCAATTTTTCACTAGCCACAACGACAGACGGTTATAGAGAGATGGCTCAGTACAACTATTACGAACACAGGTTGAAGACTTTCGACACATGGCCTAAACAGATGGTTCCTGATAGATACATCCTGCCCGCTGCGGGTTTACGTATTTAGGCACAGGGGATTGCCTGAAGTGTTTTTGTTGCGGTGTACATATAAAAGACTGGGAAAGGACAGACGACCCTTGGAAAGAACGTCATAAATGGAGCTCTAACTGCAACTATTTGAAAATGATCGGTCATGATTACGATCAACCTAACGGATAATCTAAAACGACAGAAGGGTTTACCTTTGGACAGACTAATAAACAAAATGAATTGTCTAAACCTAGAACGGACTCAAAACTTATTTGTGTGTAGATATTAGTAGTGAAAAACCGTTTATTTTGTTTGTTTGTATATTGTAAATTATGATGATGTTTTACTGTAAATAAACATTAAACTTACGTTGGCTTTGTAATATGTCCTATTGCCTGAGACAGAGTTTGGGGAAAGTGGGATAAGGACGAGGTTGGGTACCCGTAAACCAGGTTTAAGTCCCCCAGTAGCCTCTTTTTTGGTTGCTGGCCGTTCCAAGGCGGCACTCCTGCTTTCAGCCTACGGTCAATTTTGTTGTTTAATATGCTTAATGTTTAATGTGTTTCGTCTTGATATGCGTCCTGTTATGTTTTGTCTTGTGGCTTTACCGTTTCTTTTTTTTATGGTGTTTGGTGCGGTGTCATTTCGTGTGTGGCTCTCCCTGTTTGACTATTTTTCCATATTCGTACTCTTGGGTAGATAATTTAACGATATTAAGAATTATTTGAGAGAAATTTATATATACCCCGCAAATAAAGAGTGTTAAAAATCGAAAAAAGAACTGGATGAATTAGAACTGATTTCTTGTATGCGATAGATAGAACTTTAAAAGAAGAAACTTCAGAGCAAGTTCAAGCCGAGTCCCTTGATCCGTTAGCAGTCTGGCAGTGTTCGAACCTCCAAACCGACCTATTTTGGACGTTGTACATTTTATGCATGTATGAACAGGACTTGCCAAATTGCGTTAAAACTGTAGTCAAGCATCAGATTTATACGTTGAAAATGAGTTTCGTACTCTTGGGCATTCAGTTTGATTATATTAAGAATTATCTGAGATAAATGTATATATACCCCGCAAATAAAGGTTTTTTTTCAAAATCGAAAAAAGAATTTGATGAGTTAGAATTGAGTTCTTTTACGCGATAGATAAAACTTTAAAACAAGAAACTTCAGAGCAAGTTTGAGCCGAGTTCCTTGATCCGTTAACAGTCTGGCAGGGTTCGAACCTCCAAAACTGACCTATTTTGGACGTTGTACATTTTATGCATGAATGAACAGTACTTGCCAAATTGCATTAAACCTATATTCAAGCATAAGATCTATACGATAAAAATAAGTTTCGTACTCTTGGGCAGCTAATTTTACGATATTAAGAATTATATGAGATAAATTTATATATACCCCGCAAATAAAGAGTTTTGAAAATCGGAAAAAAGAACTCGATGAGTTAGAATTGATTTCTTTTACGCGATAGATAGAACTGTAAAAGAAGAAACTTCAGAGCAAGTTCGAACCGAGTTCCTTGATCCGTTAACAGTCTGACAGTGTTCGAACCTCCATAACTGACATAATTTGGACTTTTATCCACGAGTGCACAGGACTTGCCAAACTGGTTTAGAATTGTAGTTAAGCATCAAATCTATATGATGAAAATGAGTTTCGTACTCTTGGGCAGCTAATTTATACGATAAAGTAGACATTTGTGTTCGTACGGTTCCGGGGTATACCATGCAAAGAATATGTGCATGATGTCCAATTCAATTCAATATGAAACATACCAGCTCAGACCCGGGATCGAACCCGGGTCGTAAGGTTCGCAGTCATGCACTTTACCACGTCGCCATGAAGCGCGCTTGTACAGCAAGGCCATACAAGTTATGATAAACTTACACACTGTGACATACTCCCCCATCAGCAAGTTGAAATTTGTCCCGAATTTCTATGGGTATGAGAACGACTGGGAATCAAACTCGGAGCACTTACAGTCATAGCCCAACGTGGGGCGCCAAATATAACCGGGTGTTCTTATAAGGAAACATACCCATTCAGACCCGGGATCGAACCCGGGTCGCCAGGTTCGCAGTCATGCACTCTAACACGTCGCCATAAAAGCGCGCTTGTACAGCAAGGCCATACAAGAGATGATAAACCTACACACTATGACATACCGATATTTCAGCGAGGGTTGTTCGAAAAGGTTCGGGACAAGTGCTGTAGTTTTTTAATTCTTTAATATTTTTTAAAGAAAGTTTCATAAATGATAGCTTCGACTGTATCCTATTGATTTATTGCCATATTTAAATATTTGCACAAGCAACTCGCGATATATTGTCACCATAGCAACGTCACGTCGACGTGAGCGGGGCACTTTGACGTCACAATGCAAATACAGTATTACTCGAAGGTAGGGTGTTAAGTCTTTTTAATAATTTGAATTTAAAATATGTCTTACTGTACATGGAATAAAAATACTGTTTGATAAATATAATGAAAAGATTTCATTGTTGCATAGATATTGATGCATTTATGCACTCATTATCACGTTTCGGGTGCTGCGACATGATTTGACCAGGGCTGTGAGGAAGAAGCGACTAGGAAATGACGGCAAATTCTACCTGCATCATGACAATGCAACGCCCCATATCGCATCTGCAACAAAGGAAGTACTTGCTGAGAGAGGAATTGACATAATTGCACACATACCATACTCCCCAGACCTTGCACCGGACGATTTTTGGTTATTTCCGACAATCAAATGTGACTTGCGAGGCTGACGTTTCGACGACGTCAATGACCTGCCAATTGTTGTCAGAGAGTGCATTCGAAACATTTCATCAGAACAATTCAAAAATTGTTTCTCTTCTTGGTTAAATAGGCATCAGACGTGTAGAAAGTATGCTGGGGAATATTTCGAAAAAAATTGAGTGTTTCAGACCTATATAAAGACAAACCGTTATTGAGTATACCAAGATGCCCCGCTCACGTCGATGTGACGTTGCTATGGTGACAATATATTGCGTCTTGCACGCACCTAAGTTTAATTCTGGCAATAATTCAATAGGATACAGTCACAGCTATCATTTATGAAAATTTCATAGAAAAATATTAACAAAAAAAATTACAGCACTTGTCCCGAAACTTTTCGAACAACCCTCGTATAAATTTCGAACCATGTTAGATAGAACATTGATGTTAGAAGCCAATATAATTAAAATATCACAACCTACATGATGGCGTCGCGATTTCGATGATACGTACTAAATCTTTTGGCAACACCGGAAGTGAGAAATGAAAAAATCATGACGCCGATAATGAAAGTGTCCAATATCAGGCATGTTTTGTGTTTACTCTGTTTACCTCTCTGCTTCCGTTTTAAAGATATAAATGTTAAAATAATAATTCTGTCTTTATCCGCTCTAAGCGCGGAGCTTCAATGAGGAATGGAGACCTCTGTCGCAGTCAGTCCCGCGTAACGCCAATCGAGCACGTCCAGTGTATTAGGGTATTCCGAAAAATGTAACTTTTTAACTGTACTAGCACGGCAATTGAGGTTAGAAGCAAAATTGTTTGAAATTTCTCAGCCTACACGATGGCGTTTGGATTTGGCGGATCCAACCATATTCCGACGAGTTTCTATTTTAAGCAACACTGAAAATGACAAATAAGAAAAAACTCGACGCCGATGATTATATAATTTTGTATTTCAAGAAACTGTCGATTTTACACTTTTTAGGTAAGTGCTTTCGTTTATAATATATTTGATTCGACGATATGCCGATGTGAGGAAATGTAAGGTTTAATTTTCAACCTTTTTAAATTTTAATAAACTGTTGTCATTATGTCCTGTTCTTATTTTGTATCATTGACTCATTAAAAAGTTTAAGATAACTTTATATACACGCCTCAATAATCCAACCTGGATGAGTTATAATCAGACATTAGATCGATTACTTTGAAAAATAATCGATTACGTTCGATTATGATAACAGCAAATACGAGTACAATTACGATTACATTTTACAAACTACAGTCTGTAATCGATTAAATTACGATTACGTGAAAAACGTTTCGATTATATTACATCAGTTTCTAAGAAACTAAGTATTTCAGTGATAAGTATAAGTAGGTAAACCTTTTATTTATATGATATTTATATAGTGTAAGGTTTCACTGCCAATTCGGTTATCCAGGATCAGAAGTTCATGTATGAGTGTTCTGTTCAGGGTCAATCCTATTTACTTTGTGTTGCATTTTATCATAATCAGCATTTCAAACGTTGCATCATTCAACCTACACAGCTCCGGGTAAGATATTGCCAGCTATGCTGGAGCAGAAGTGACTGGTATTCCCAGATGTTTTGCAGCAACCTTTACAATGATCCGGTTTATAAGGTTTTACTGAACATTAGATTGAAAACCGTTTAATTTTGCCACTGTTCTGGCTTAGCTCAAATCGAAAATAAGAAACAAAAAATAGAAAGGATGAATTAAAATAACATGTTTCACACTTGGGACATAAAACACATGTCACCTTTGTAAAGGGTTCAGTGGTAAATCTATTATTGTTACTGATTTTCCACTGAGTCTCAGGATATTGTTAGACTTTTTTACCTATTTAATTGTTAATACAGGTATTCAAGCAAACTGTGATAACCCTAAAATATCCTTGCAAACAGCTTATGTATTATCAAACTCTGCAAATATTTCAGCAACATACATGTACCACATTATAATTGATTTAATTGTCGATTAATGTTTTCATGTATTTTGCTAAAACTTAATTATAGTCATTCAAGTAACTTTAAGCAGACAACTTTGATCAGAGTTAGTAGCGCTTTAAATGAAATAAATAACCACTTATCCTTTCATTTATGTAGACCCAGATCATTTTTCCATATTTATGACACACTTAGTTTCGCTTTGACATTTGACTTTCGTTACAGAAATTAAAAGACAAGCTACTTACGCCCCAAACCACGAGAAGGTTGTGTCATATTTGGAGCACCACCCCCACCCACCGTTTTGTATGTACACTATTTACAGCTAAGTAAAAGTAAAGTACCTAGTTATAGTCTACTTTCAGTCCGAATGACCGCTCAGCCGACTGTACATTTACTCCCCTGGTCATTGAGTCATTGGCCTACAATATTGAGCACTGCTAACATATGGCGCAATCATGCAGCCGCAGTACCGGCGAGTGACCCTCACAGGTACCCATTTCAACCCCTGGGTGGAGAGGATGTGCGGGTGGGAGACACGGAAAAGCGTCTCTGAAATTTCCGGGAGGGACCGGGATTTGTACACGGATTTAGTTCTCCGTTAAATCCAACAGGTCATCATCATCTATTATCCTAGTCACAACAGCTTCATTATAGTTCAGGTTCATCAAAATCAGTTAAAATATCATACATAGACCTTCCACTACATCGTTGTTGAAGATAATAGTAGCAAAACTGCCCACATGTCTTAGTCCCCGCTTGTTGATAACGTTTTCTATTGCTTATATAATGACCTCCCCCTGTCTTCAAATATCTTTCTAAACGCCAACTGTAGTATATAGGTTCATGCCCTAACGAATCAAAGAATTCAACAGGTCCCACATTAGGAAAGTACAGGGTCAGCCAGTGCTTCCCGTGTTTGTTTCTTGGTTGACTGTTGACGATGTAAAATTTAGGTCTTTGCATGATGACTTTAGGTAGTTCATCCAAGGCACATACACCTCCTATACACTGTCCAGTAGTAGGGTCATTGTTCAAGGTCTGGTATAACTCTATTGTGTTCATCCTCCCTTTAGATTTTCTAGTGATTCAAAATAGTGAGCTAATCTATCCACTGCTTCTCTCGCTTTACACTTTAGGCGATACAATTTCCACTTCCACAATAAATCGTCGGTAAGAGCAATACACGTCAAGACTATTCCCCACATAATGACACTATGTATGTTAGTCCTTCTTACTAAACTTTCTCTAAATTTTACTATCGAAATCTCTCGCTTATTGGCAAGTACAAATGTAATCTCATGGTACTTTTGCGACACGGTATTTCACATCCGGAATTTTATGGTGATGTGATTTACAAACTTCGTAAAATTATTGGACATACCCATTTTCTCACTTTGTTCATCAAATATATAAAACAATTCATTAAAAAGGGATATGATCCTGTATTACTACAACATACTGCATGTTTGGTTGTGAACCCTTTTACAGTTGGCAATCACGCTGGCCTCTTTGCATGTACGCCGACAAGAAAGGTTTAGTACTCTATGAAGGCGACCTCTTAAATCCAGAAATGGAAGGAGAACGTCGGATATCTGTACTATTTCATTTTTGTCGTACCCTTTATTACTTTTCTACAGTTACTCTGTTTGCAGCTCAATCATTGAGTACAATAGCGATAGGTGGATACAGTATTTTCAATAAAATGTTTTTTTGTTATACATGCACTTTACCACTGTATTTGCTGTCGCGGTTGTTGTAGATTAGTCGGAGAGGGGATACGTTTATTTACACTGTTTGTCTTTTAGGATGGGGATGGAATAAGGGTGAGGTTGGGCGCCCATAAACCGGTTTAAACCCCCGGTGACTTTTGTCACTGACCGTTCCAAGGCGGTACTTCCATCTTCCTCCTATTGTATGTTTGTTTTGTCTTTGTGCGTCTCTTGTTGTTTTTTCTACCTATGTACATTTGCTGTTTCCTTGTGTTGCTGTTCGGGCGAGTGTTTGTTCTGTATGTGGTGTTTCCTGCATGACTCATTTTTGTACTTTTATAAACAAAGGGGGCGTGTCTCCTCAGCTCTAAACCAATCACAGTTCAGTTTTGAAACTCTGTGTCATCTATTCAAATTTGCAGCTGTCTGTAAGTTTAACGTATAAACACGGTTCTCGATTGGCTGATACTGAGCACTTCCGGGAAGTTTGCATAAACCATCAAAGTTACGCTCTCTGGTAAAGCTTTCCCAAATTTAAGTTCTAAACGACAGTGTCCTCGCCGTTTCGTGTTGAACGAATAATAGGGGTCAATATCCAACACGTATAAGCAATATCCCCTCTTATAGTCATCATGGGTAATGTTGACATCTTCTCTAAACTGGGTCAATGTTCTGTAACAATCCGTATATTGATCCGCCTCAAAGTTTGGTTGTAGAGGGTGAGAGGGATATGACTGACCATCGACGTAAAAACCTACAGAACTGCAGTTATAATGCTGAAAATTGAAAGGGTTCTTCTTGTAACTACCACTGAAAGCTTCGCTAGATATCAATCCCACAATGAGTTTACTGGGCACTGAGCCTTGAAACAAATCATCTACGCTATAACTGTACTGCCCTGAAGCCAATGCAACAGTTTTAATGTCACTACGAAGGTAGGGGTAAGTCGCAGGGCTGTCTCTAATCATTTTCTGATGCATCAAGAGTACGTTATTCTCTACGTGTTGAACGCATAATTTAACAAGAAATATCTTTTAAAAAGATATTCAGCGGCATTCAAATATTGAGATAATGTACAAAACAATAATGATATTAAATCTCTGCCAACTTAATTTCAATGTTTCGAGATTCTGTTAGTACAGGGAACTAGATCTATGAAGGGTTGCTTGTAATTATACTAGCAGAGAAGCATGCAATGGAAATGACTTGGAGAAGAATAAGTAATTATGGAAAAATTCAAGTTACTTTTATAGGAAATCACTATTAAAATGTACAATGTCAAAGTATTTTTTTAAAACTATCTGAAGTTAGTTCTTCATTTTACCTATTATGAAAATTTACTTGAAAGCATGTATATTTATATTGATATGAAGATAACTAATTGAATACACTTTAAATAAAGCATACAGAATTTAGTTTTTGTTTGTGCAGAGGCTGTAATTACTTAAAGAAAGGTATTTATCTATAACCTGGATCAACACATTAATTGACGTGTGTGCATCATAATTAGTGACACCATTAACTGAATATACATGTATTTTTAAAACAATATCAAGTTAGCTATCTCAACCTACTACTCGATCCAAAGCGCCAGGTGATAGAGCCATAACAATAGCCTTCAGTAAGTAGCTTTATATCACAGATAGTAATTAATACTATTAATGCCACTACTCTAATATACTAAACATCATTTCTTCTTTATTTCCTATAGCATTGCCTGTGAATTATGGTGGTTTCGGCAAACTACCTGTTCGTCAAAGTGGATGTGGTATTAAATTGGTAGCAAAATGATAATAAATGTTTAAAAGTTTAATAGTGGTTTTGGCAAACTGGCAATAATGCTCAGCAATCATTACCATGAAGTGATAAGTACGATAATGGGTTAGGAACTGATATAAAGTATGACACACCAAAAATTGAATAGTCAAAATTGATCCACACCTTTTCAGGATAATAGATCTATTAGATTTTATTCAGTAATATTGTTTATGTATTATATACTCTAGTTTTGATAATGACTAAAGTAATAAATAATTCATATTGTTTTACCGGTCATGGTAATAAACAACTATGTGACTACAGTATTGTACATGTAATTGAATCCACCAAAAGTTGAACTAAACAATATTTTGACTGAAAACAAAAAGCATAAAGTGAGTGGAAAACAGTTTGGACCAAGACTAAAATCAAAACTGAATGGGAAAGTAAATCGTTAGTAATGTGTTATGTGGTCTGGGGCTGTTTTAATGACTAAACAATGTGACTATAGTATTTGAAAGCACCTCTTTATCACTCATTGTACCCAAGGTTGAGTAAGTGTGAATATGTCACCTGCTTAGCTAATATCCTGATCTGTATAAACCAAAACAAATGGACCACATATCAATATTTAACATATAGATAGTTATTTAATGATTTTGATTATTCAATTTTTGCTTTTTAATACAAATTTTCAATTTTTGCCGAAACGTCCTAGGCCGAATAAATAGATGGCCAAAACGTCCTGGGTCGAAACATCCGGGGCGAAACTTCCTATGCCGAAACGTCCTACATTCAGTTTGGCCATGTGTAGAGGCGTTATAAAAAGGCTGTATGCCAGTCAAGGGATTAACTAATGAAAATACGGTTTACTAGAAAATACTAGAACGTCATATGCAAATTAAAATGTAACATAGTTTCTGATTGGTGGAAAACTAAAACAAAAGTGAAAATAGACAGCTAACCGCTGAAAAACCGCATCCACGATTTGCACTTTTGCTGTAGGAGCAAGAGAATCTGACATGAGTCGAAATGCGTTTTGACTTGGGTAGAATTTAATGCCAAGGTGCACGCCGTTTATCAAGAGTTTAGGCTGTTGAAACACGTCCAAGAGTATATAGGTCCTTCCAAATCCACCATTTTCCCTCCTGTTGTGCGTGTATACCGTGCATACAGTCCCTTGTTACTTCCAGTTTTAGCATCCGATGTATCAATATCTCCTACATCTTTATAGAAGAGTTGACTAGTCAGTATATGATCTTGGAGGTATGTGTTGGTCTTGAGGATGGTATCAATGTATGCTTTGTAAGGGTTGTTAATCCCCCAAATGATTCAGGGGAGTGTGTTGAAAGGACACGTCAATTTGACTAAAGAGAGCATGTAACGGTACATTGACCAACCCTACTACCAGAGTATCTTCTATGGGTGTGTTGTCTGCATTCGCTAGTCTCAGTTTAATATTCAGGACGCAAGTCCATGTAGGCCGACGATTGACCTGGTATGTTAAATTCCAATGCTGCAGAGTATGTAATCTGACTGACTGGTCTGTATTCTATCCACTCTCTTGAGTGTAAATATGTATTTTCCTTTAAGGATTCAAACAAGTTTAATGGAAAAGTAGTAAAGTCAAGCAGGCAAAGCCACATACAAGACGCAACCACCACCAAAACACCGATAGACAGCATGACACATACTCACACACACAACCACACACCCAAACGCACACACACACACACGAAATGAACACAGAAAACACCAAAAGACACAAGAACCAGAGACAAACGACCCACACATGAACAAAATCACAAGCACAAAGACGCAAGGCAAACAAAAGGAAGGGTGACAAAGAGAGTACCGCCTTGGCACGGTCAGTAGCAAAAACACCACTGGGGGTTTAAACCGGTTTACGGACGTCCTAACCTCACACTTCTCTCAAAGTCACCTACTAGCTTTACAAATATTGTAAATAAAGGTATCCCCGCTGGACTTACCCACAACATAGACGACGGTGAACACAGGACAACATGTAAAACATAGCATAATAACTGTGACAATCCGTCAAATATGTACTCAATGACTTTGCTGAATTCAGAGCACCTGCAGGTAAGCCGTTAAGGGCACGACAGGGAAAAAGTAATACATGAGTCTGGTAAGCTCATCCTGTATCCAAGTTTAAGAGTATACCATCATAGAGTACTACCCTCGGCCTGTCATCGCGCAAGCAAAGAGGGAAGCGTAGCTACCGACTGTAAAAGGGGCGATAACCAAACATGCAGTGCGTTGCAATATAATAGGATCATAACCTTTCTTTTTAAATGTTTAATGCGTTTTATAAACAAATCATGAAAATGGATATGACCCCGAATTTTCCTAAGTTTGTAGATAACATCCCCATAAAATTCTGGTAGAGAAATGCCTTGTCGCAGTAACGTCCGTAGATTGCAATTATATTTACTAATGAGAGGTAAATTTCGATAATAAAATTTAGAAAATGTTTTCCGAAGTTTGTGATATCTGTAACCTTGCTTAAGAAGTTTATCAGTTATAACTAAATTACGTCTGTTAAAATCTTCAAGCAAAGAACAGGCTCGGGCAAACCTAATAAGTTGAGAAATATAAACCCCATAAGATGTAGAACGTGGCACATCTCCATCTAGAAAAGGATAATTAACAATTTTAAAATTAAAATCTTCTCTTTTATCGTATACTTTGGACGAAACTTTATCATTTGTAATTGAAAGATTCAAATCTAAAAATGAAGCATTAATGTCAGATTGATTAGCTTTGTTTAATGACAGTTCTTTTGGGTAAATTGAAGAAATCATAGTATCAAAATAAGGATTATCTAAATTCAAAATGTCGTCTAAATACCTTGAAGTTTTATTAAAAGCATTAACAATATCGGTCTGTGTATCAGGTTTTAAGCTAAGCATAAAATCCCTCTCGTAGCAATACAAAAACAAATCTGCAACAAGAGGGGCACAATTTGTACCCATGGGTATACCAACAACTTGACGATATATGGTATCCTCATAACGCACAAATATATTATTTAAAAGAAAGGTAAGGGATCTACAAACATCAAGGCAAGTCCACATTGTGTAATGTTCAACTTCTGAATTCGAAAAGAATGAACGTTGAACATTACAAGCAATGACCATTTTGTTTTCTCTAGCAAAGGTTATTTCTATTAATTTAATAAGTTTATCATTTATAAGATGGTGAGGTAGAGTAGTATAGAGTGTAGAGAAATCATAAGAGCTCAGTAAAGAAATGTTATACTGTTCATTTTCAAGTTTTGTTAAAACATCATTTGAATTTTTTATGGACCAAAAAACATTAATATCAGAATTTTCATATATTTTATCACAGTAGCGTTTTACATGTTCTTTGATCGTAGTAAGACAGGACGTCAAAAGTATAGATAATTTAGTAGTGGTACAACAGCTAGAGTTGGCAATAAAACGCGCATTATAAGGGTTTTTATGTAGTTTCGGAATCCAGTACAAAGTAGAAAGTTTATGTTGTTTTATGTTAGGACCAGACTTAAAATTATTGCACATTTTTACATGTTCCGAGACTATATCTTTTTCAGGTGTTTGAACTGTTATATAAGTTTTTGAATCAGTTAGCTCCTTCTTTAAAACATCAACATAATACAATCTTCAAATAATGATTACATTGTTTGATGCCTTGTCAGCAGGAACAAGAACATAATCTGAATGAAAATTAGAAATATTTTTCTTCAAGTAGCGAAATGTAACTCTAGGTCGAGGTGGTAAAAGATGGTAATTTGATTTGTAAAAGGTAATACGAGTATCAATAATATCGAAAATACATTTCTTCCAATCCGAAAGGGCATTAACATCAGTATGTTCTCGTCGACACCATTTGATGCAGAATTCTTGAATAGCTTCCGCAATATGAGTTCGACAAGCGTCAAAATCAATAAGGGAAGGTAATCTATATTTAGGTCCTTTAGTTAGGAGGGTCCTGAGACGTTTATCCTTAATGATATCAAAATTACCAGTAATGACATGACCAACTGGTTTATAGCAAAAGCTAGAAATGCTACATTCTCAAGAAATAGGGGTATTAACATCAATATTTAAGTCAGAGACAATTTTATTGTAGTTAAAAATAACATTTCTAATAGGTTTATTATATTTATAACAGATGATAGGTGATTCAGAGTTGATGAAATATTTGGGAATAGTATCTATTACATTCTTATCACGAAATATACTTTGAATATCAATAAAATCGATACCTTTATTTAGGAACTGAAGTTTCAGAAAATGTCTTTTATGTTCAGATTCTTTATCAATACGTGGACGAAGAACATGCTGTGTGTAACTTTGTATAAGTGAGGCAGTATTAATTAATGGATCTGTACGCATATAGATTTTATCAGCCTCTTCGTCTATGGACTTAAGACAGGAAAAGGGTAAAGACTATAAACAAGATAACATAGAATGTTTACCAGTTTGTTTTAGAATGGTATGTAAATCATGAATAGACATATTACGACGTAATTTACGCTTAATATTACCATTTCTACGTCTGCCATGTGATCTACTTTTACGTTTTCGAATAGAAAATATAGAGAAAATATCGATACTTGGATCTTTAGAAATGTTGCCGCTTTGGAAAATGTTATCATTAAGGCCTAAAGGAAAAGGTGTTTGTAATTTCTTTATCCAGTCTAGCTCTGTTATAAAACGAGCTTTAGATTTTAAACTACTTGTAGTTTTAGAATCATAATAAATTTGTTCAACTGGTTGAACCGAAACATATTTGAAAGAATGTCCTGTATGACGAAAATGCTGGTAAAGAAAATTGCGTACTTTTTTGATCCGGCAATGGTAACTGTGTTCACGAAACCTAGTTTTTAAAGAACGTCCTGTCTGACCTACATATTGAATGCCACAACGTGGCGCATTTCATGTAAGAACATATATAATATTAGATGAGTTTCAGTCTAAATCAGAATTAATCTTCACACTAAACACTCTACCATTAACAAGATATTTAATTGTTGATCTAGTAGAAATGAAATTGCAACACATACACCTCTTACTATTGCACTTAGTAATTATTGGATACACCCTATGTCTTTTGTTCAAATAATGTGAATTTAGATGGACTTTACTATAACGAAGGATAGATTGCTTTAAAGGAGACAGAACGATTTTAGGTCCATTATGAAAAATATTACTAATAGCCGAAGAAGGAACATGAAAAGATGAAGCAGAAGACAATTTTAGAGGTTAATACAAACTGACGGCTGTAGTGATTGGAAATTAGCCAGGTTATGAGGAATCTGAACGGAAGACACAGAGTGTAAGTTTAAGTTAGTAATTTTGAGTTTAGGGAGACTATTCATAATTTTTGTAGTAATTGTAGCACCCTTCTGTAAAAAGCGACATACGTATGTAACGAAAAGTGGTGTAAAAGAATAAAAACATACCAGAGGTTATGACAAAAATAAAGACTAGGAATATGAAGGGAAACATTGAAAGGGTAAAAAGTAAGAAGTAAGAAGAAACACAAGTAAGGTAAAGTCACACTAGAGAAAACGAAAAGGGCACAAATCTTAAAAGGGAAATTAAAATAGTCACACAATATGTCGGTGAGTACGGAAGCCACCATGAAGTGCAAAGTACGGTGTAAAGACATGAGGAAACACATTGAATGTAGAGCAATTCCTGCAAGAGGAAGAAA
The DNA here is from genome assembly GCA_963576725.1 of Azorinus chamasolen. Lineage (NCBI taxonomy): Eukaryota > Metazoa > Mollusca > Bivalvia > Cardiida > Solecurtidae > Azorinus > Azorinus chamasolen. Next base: position 38,355,695 of record OY755253.1, on the reverse strand, counting down.
ACAATATTGATTGGATGTACGGGGAGACGTTTCACGGCCGCCACACTGCACAAACAACACTATTGTGCTTATAAATGGAAAAGTAGTAAAGTCAAGCAGGCAAAGCCACATACAAGACACAACCACCACCAAAACACCGATAGACAGCATGACACACACACACACACACACACAACCACACACCCAAACGCACACACACACACACACGAAATGAACACAGAAAACACCAAAAGACACAAGAACCAGAGACAAACGACCCACACATGAACAAAATCACAAGCACAAAGACGCAAGGCAAACAAAAGGAAGGGTGACAAAGAGAGTACCGCCTTGGCACGGTCAGTAGCAAAAACACCACTGGGGGTTTAAACCGGTTTACGGACGTCCTAACCTCACACTTCTCTCAAAGTCACCTACTAGCTTTACAAATATTGTAAATAAAGGTATCCCCGCTGGACTTACCCACAACATAGACGACGGTGAACACAGGACAACATGTAAAACATAGCATAATAACTGTGACAATCCGTCAAATATGTACTCAATGACTTTGCTGAAGTCAGAGCACCTGCAGGTAAGCCGTTAAGGGCACGACAGGGAAAAAGTAATACATGAGTCTGGTAAGCTCATCCTGTATCCAAGTTTAAGTGTATTCCATGGTTTATCGATAGTTCAACTTTCTCACGCGCTTGGGTAAACTCGTATCGCTCTTACGTTGTTGGTCTCTCTCCTTCTTACGTTGTCTTTTCACTTCGTCTTCCGCTATTTCTATAGCCTGAGCCACGGGAGTCACCTGCCTCACTTCAGGGGTTTGCTTTTCCATTTGTCTCAGTTTATCCTCTGCTTCTTTCAATTTCTCTTGTGTTTCACTCAGTTGGTTAGCCATGCTATAATAGCCCGTCTCTGCCTTTTGTTCTAGTCTCGCCTTGTATTCCTGATATAATTGTTCAGCTTTGTTAGGGTCAGGTACATAAGGGACCCATTTCATTTGTTTGTAATCGTAGACTTCTATGGGACCCATGTTTGCTTAAGATGGAGCACGCAATGTAACTGGTTTTCTTTAAATACCACGGGCTTCAACTGTTCGTCTAATATATAGAGTCTCACTGTATGCAGTTGAATAGATTTCACCGGCATATACAAGGGCTGAGAAAAGAGCTCAGTCTTTAACTGTTTGTATTTAGTGTTTACTTCTATATTTCTCAAGACCGGAAGTACTGTTTCATTCACATACGACTCTTCCACGAAATCACAACACAAGTAGAGTCGGGTTCTTCTAGGGGTGAAATCGCAATCAAGACTCACGTCGATTAAGGCGCAAGACCAATGACCTTCTAAAGTGTAGGGCTTAGGGAGTTGGATCCAAAATTCAGAAGGCGAGTTGTTTTGATAAAGTGCGAGAGAATCTCGACTACTAAGAAACAAGTATATGTCATTCATTCTTACGTCTTCTTATGTCTGATGAGTTCTTACGTCAGTTCATCTCACTACTCATGTCGTATCGGCCATGGCCCCAACCCTTCCAGGTGAAAACACAGTCTTTTCGGACACTCGATGAACTGTCACATATAAACTATAGGAACTTCTCTATCACGGTCTGTCTTTACTCATCCGGCGTTGTCCTCATCTCATCTAAAATAACTTGAATGAGATATGGGACTCTCACAAGTACGGGGATTACCGAGTGTTGACGTCTAAGTAAAGCCTTCTTTCTTGTAAATGACGCATTGTGAGAAGCTAATGTTCTTAACAGTGTTCTCTTTCGTTCAAATAGTTGAGCGTCTCTTCTCAAAGGAGAGTCGGCACCATTCAACACTCTGACAGCAATCTCACTCAGAGTATCTAGCTGTCCAGGGGTGATATTCATAAGCGTAGTTTTACGGTCTGTGGTAGACGCCTCTTTCATGTGCAATAAAAAGTGAAAACGGAGATAAACTTTTGAATGTTCCATGTTGTCATGTACCCCTCATACATACACTTCCATTCTTACGTATTTCTGGTGTAAAGCTCCATCTCGATCAAAGTTGGGTTTACAATATGATCTATTTCAGATACCTTCTTGATGCCCATGATGATGACTTTACCATTCCAAAAACAACTGAATGTTATGCCTTCTTGTTTAAAAGTTACGGTAGGAAACAGTTCAGATTCATAGACAAGTTGTTTTTCTTGAATCAGACTTTTCAAATCCAATGGAGCGCTCAGGGTGTGAAAAGCGGATACGGTCATTACTTTGACCTCTGTTAATAAATTCTGAAGGGTTGTGAATTCTTGCATAACGTCTTAAGCGCTTTAGACCTTCCGGTAGACTCATGGCCTTTCCGTTACAATGGATTTTACCATTGAAAAAGAATGAACAGTTACCACCAATTCTCTTGTGTTGCCATATGAGACCAGGAAACCGTGCAGGGTCATATCTAACATTTGATAGTTGATAACAAATATCTCTTAAATTTATGAGACATCTTAAATTAGCGCAACACACCACATTGGTTAAGTACATGATGTGAACCCTATGATGTCTACTGTTAGAATGATTATAGACGGAGTAATGATGCGTCTTTTGTACAGATAGAGGCATTGACCCATGAGTAATGTTTGAGATCCTTTTCTGAGATCCACGAGTCATATTTTGAGGGCCAATGCAACCAACGGACCAGTACTTCCTTTTGTTTGTTCAGTGTGCGCCTTTTCAATACTGTTTCCACTCGATACTCTGAGCTGTCATCTACATTCACAGCCTGAAGTTCTGCCTCATGAAAGCTTCATTCAATGTCTTCGCCAGACCAATCTTTGAGTTTGTACACGGGCACCCCTTCTCTTTTAAACCTCTTGTTAATCTTAAACAATTCACCCGTCCATTTCTGCGAGTATTGCCTATCAAACACAGTTCTAATATGAGAGATTCGCATGGATTGTCCTTCTTTAAATGTGTAGGGTCGTGTTAGTTGAGATTTAGTGGATTTGGTTCTAATCACGTACTGTTGTAACCGACTTTCTCCTTCTTGATCTTTGGCAATGGAAACTGGAGTTCTGCCCAAGCTTCGATGAGGGGTTTGATTGTAGCTGTGGACTGTTTCCTGCAGGATGTCTATATAACGTTTGGTATTGTGTTTCAACAAGTATCGAAATAGCTTATGTTTCAATGTGGAAATTACCCTTTCACAATAATTGGCTTTGGTTTCTGTATTTAGGGCATACCGATGGTGCATGTGGTGTTCTTGGAGATACTTATTTACCTCTTTGGAGCGAAACTCCACACCTCTGTCTGTTCTCACTGTCTCGGGCTTTCTTTGCCCTGTCAAGATGCGTTGTAAGGTCACCAACACATCTCTTCCTCGTTTACTTGGAACGGGTTCACACCGTACATATCTTGAAAAAATGTCTATGGCTACTAATACGTATTTATAACTGTCATTGTATTTGCTTAGGTTGACCTATCCATTAAATCCATGTCCCACATACTGTCTAATCCCTCCACAACCACTCTAGATCTAGGAAATTTTCTTCTGGCCTTCCTTGTCAGAGAATAAGCCTCCTGATCTTGAAGCCATTGTTTGATTCTGCGCCTTCCAATCTTGAATTTTCCTTCTTTCACTACTATCTTATACAGTTTGCCCGGTCCTGCATAACTGGCCGGGTGCTTAGTATCGAAATAAATGGAGGCTAGATACTGCTTCCAGTCTGTCATTGTACTTATTGTGTTGCAGTGTTTATGATTCTTACGTCACTAAAATGAAATCCAATCAAAGGTCATTTTCGTTTCATTGTGCTTTGGTGTCTATAATTTCTTTTTCTTTAGTGTAGGTTTGTCTTCATCTAGCAGTCGCTTACCAGGGGGTGGTTGTAATGTCATAGAACCCTCATGATTTTCCTTTTTCCCAGAGGATGCCTTGGACTGTTCTGTCAGTCTTTGGTATTTGTCATAAGGCACCAATACAAACTTTTCCATTTTACTGTAAGATGGACTCTAGATACTTCACAGCAACCTTGACAAACACATGCAATGTTCTTTGTTTATTCCGAACCAGTATCTGTGTGTGTTTATATCCTAATTTTTTGTCACCTAAGAGATGGATGAGGCGTCTGTTCCTTTTTAGTTGCGTTTGTTCCAAAGGTGACAATGTCACTTTACCTCGGATGATATTATGCGCAATTTCACTCAAGGCTCTCAGCTGAGACTGGGTCACCGTATCTAACAAAACTTTCCTTTGGGCAGGGGTGGTCTGTACAAACAATTGAAGAAAATGACGCTGTTGTCTCATCAAGTCAGCCATGTTGACAGTTCTTCTTACGCTTATTTGTCTTCTTACGTGAGTCGGTAAACAATAGGATCTTGTCCAGGAAAGACTCTTGTTCTTAGACGATACTGATCTTCCGCATGAGGGCTCATATCTACGATAAAATACCCTTGAGTTAAGCCGTCTTGGTACGCTTTTAGGAAGCCTGTGACTTTACCAGGAAAGAGCTGTCGCCCTAATATGCCAACCTATGATACATCTCTTACATGTTTCATCAGTACCATGTACCATGTATTGAGGGCAATTGTTCGAGCATGTTTGCCTTGTGGAAATAGTTTTGAGTGATCAAAATGACACTGACGCAACGATGGTGTGTGCCTTGAGTATATAACAGTTCCATCTCTTTTTTATGAATCACCTCGTGCATTAGGTCGTCGATGATGATTAATTTATGACGTCGATCTTTGGTGTACTGGTCAAACTCTTCTGTTGTAGGGTGACCCTGTCTAGCTGTGAAATTGGAAAGCTCTCGCTCCATCTGTTTGATCAAGGGTTGATCTATCCCGTAGCAAAAGTACAAAAATGAGTCATGCAGGAAACACCACATACAGAACAAACACTCGCCCGAACAGCAACACAAGGAAACAGCAAATGTACATAAATAGAAAAAACAACAAGAGACGCACAAAGACAAAACAAACATACAATAGGAGGAAGATGGAAGTACCGCCTTGGAACGGTCAGTGACAAAAGTCACCGGGGGGTTAAACCGGTTTATGGGCGCCCAACCTCACACTTATTCCATCCCCATCCTAAAAGACAAACAGTGTAAATAAACGTATCCCCTCTCCGACTAATCTACAACAACCGCGACAGCAAATACAGTGGTAATACATGGTATGTATTGGAGGATCTCGACTATACATATGTTTAACATATTTCAAACAAGAGTGCCAGTGGGCACAATATACGCCCGTCGAGGATTTGTTCAACATAAACTGGGGTTAATGTATTTGCTAAATTCAAATTCTAAGTCCAATTTTGCGACCAAGTTTCAAGGTTGTAAATAGGCATACTTTAACAAAAAACCTTAACCAAAAATTCTAAATTAAAAAGTGCCATAATTGTGTCTAAATGCTTAAGATGAAGTTTGTGATGGTGAACAAATGTTTCAAGTTTAAAAGCTTTATCTGAAAGGATTATGTAAATAAGTGGACTTTGACCAAAACCTTAACCAAAAATTCCAAGCTAAAAAGCGCCATAATTATGTCAAAATGTTAGACAGCGTTATGAACTCTTGCCTACAGGTGAAGCTTGATGGTGAGCAAGTGTTCCTAGTTTAAAAGCTTAATCTAAAAGGGTTATGTAAATAAGTGGAATTTAACCAAAACTTTAACCAAAATTTCTAAGTTAAAAGGGGGCATAATTCTGTCAAAATGTTGGACAGTGTTATGTACTCTTGCCTACAGGTAAAGCTTGTGATGGTGAACAAGTGTTCCAAGGTTAAAAGCTTTATCTCAAAGGGTTATGTAAATAAATGGACTTTAACAAAGCCTTAACCATAAATTCTAAGTTAAAAAGGGGAATGATTCTGTCAAAATGCTTGACAGAGTTATTTTCTCTTGCCTACAGGTGAAGGTTGTGACGGTGAACAAGTGTTCTAAGTTTAAAAGCTTTATCTCAAAGGGTTATGTAAATAAATGGACTTTAACAAAGCCTTAACCAAAAATTCTCAGTTAAAAAGGGGAATGATTCTGTCAAAATGCTTGAAAGAGTTATGTACTCTTGACTACAGGTTAAGATTGTGATGTGAACAAGTGTTCCAAGTTTAAAAGCTTTATCTCAAAGGGTTATGTAAATAAATGGACTTTAACAAAGCCTTAACCATAAATTCTAAGTTAAAAAGGGGAATGATTCTGTCAAAATGCTTGAAAGAGTTATGTACTCTTGACTACAGGTTAAGATTGTGATGGTGAACAAGTGTTCCAAGTTTTAAAGCTTTATCTCAAAGGGTTATGTAAATAAATGGACTTTAACAAAGCCTTACCAAAAATTCTAAGTTAAAAAGGGGCATAATTCGGTAAAAATGCTTGACAGAGTTATTTTCTCTTGCCTACAGGTGAAGGTTGTGACGGTGAACAAGTGTTCTAAGTTTAAAAGCTTTATCTCAAAGGGTTATGTAAATAAATGGACTTTAACAAAGCCTTAACCAAAAATTCTCAGTTAAAAAGGGGAATGATTCTGTCAAAATGCTTGAAAGAGTTATGTACTCTTGACTACAGGTTAAGATTGTGATGGTGAACAAGTGTTCCAAGTTTAAAAGATTTATCTCAAAGGGTTATGTAAATAAATGGACTTTAACAAAGCCTTAACCATAAATTCTAAGTTAAAAAGGGGAATGATTCTGTCAAAATGCTTGAAAGAGTTATGTACTCTTGACTACAGGTTAAGATTGTGATGGTGAACAAGTGTTCCAAGTTTTAAAGCTTTATCTCAAAGGGTTATGTAAATAAATGGACTTTAACAAAGCCTTACCAAAAATTCTAAGTTAAAAAGGGGCATAATTCGGTAAAAATGCTTGACAGAGTTATTTTCTCTTGCCTACAGGTGAAGGTTGTGACGGTGAACAAGTGTTCTAAGTTTAAAAGCTTTATCTCAAAGGGTTATGTAAATAAATGGACTTTAACAAAGCCTTAACCAAAAATTCTCAGTTAAAAAGGGGAATGATTCTGTCAAAATGCTTGAAAGAGTTATGTACTCTTGACTACAGGTTAAGATTGTGATGGTGAACAAGTGTTCCAAGTTTAAAAGCTTTATCTCAAAGGGTTATGTAAATAAATGGACTTTAACAAAGCCTTACCAAAAATTCTAAGTTAAAAAGGGGCATAATTCGGTAAAAATGCTTGACAGAGTTATTTTCTCTTGCCTATAGGTGAAGGTTGTGACGGTGAACAAGTGTTCTAAGTTTAAAAGCTTTATCTCAAAGGGTTATGTAAATAAATGGACTTTAACAAAGTCTTAACCAAAAAGTCTAAGTTAAAAAGGGGCATAATTCAGTCAAAATGCTTGACAGAGTTATTTACTCTTGCCTACAGGTGAAAGTTGTGACGGTGAACAAGTGTTCCAAGTTTCAAATCTTTATCACAAAGTCTTATGTAAATAAGTGAACGAGTTTTTCATCCAGTAACAACAAGTTTTTCATCCAGTAAAGTCGAGTTTTTAGGGTTTCGGCTTTTGCCGAAATCCTTATAAAATGGATTGCGACTCAAACTATGGCGGAAACCCCTATTGCACGAGCTCTACCTAGCGGGAATCCCCCTAAGAGAATACGTGCATGTGCAGTGCATGGCTTACAATCCGGTTCCGGAATCTTACCAAATATTTATAATGAGATATGGAAGTTGGATCCATTAGCAAACAGAGCAGACCCTGATCATATGGGAGCGAGCTGTCTTATCTGGGTCGAATCTGTTTGCAGAGGCATGAAAACAAGTTTATATGAGGGAAATTAAGGGTTAAATAGACTTCTTCTGTTCTTCACATCAAAAGCTACAGTATAAAGGTTAGAGCACTTGTGGTCAGTAGTGCAGGGCAACTGTTACATCATGCTAAAATCTCTCGAGGTCATACGCTTAACTCTTTGCACGCTAGCGGCGAAACTGTGATTACCTTTGCAAACAGTTTGGATCCAGATGAGAGGCCACATATTTCTGCGTCTCATCAGGATCCAACCTGTTTGTCATCTTGATCATATTTTTGCATAAAATGAAAGAAAGTTTATTTAAGAATTGAAGCAGACGGCAATTGTTGCAAACGAAAAATCACTCAGCATTGTAAGGATTATGCAAGCTGTAGTGATCTGAAATATCGTGTGCTTCAGGTTTGTCATCATTTGACTTTCTAAAAGATCAGTTTTAGGCATTTTGACCTAAGGCAAAATTGTCACAAGTTGTAAACAGTTTAGACTTTGGTCAAACAGTTACTTGGTATTAGATCTGAATCTAAACAGGGTGAAGGTTGTGACGGTGAACAAGTGTTCTAAGTTAAAAGCTTTATCTCAAAGGGTTATATAAATAAATGGACTTTAACAAAGCCTTAACCAAAAATTATAAGTTAAAAAGGGGCATAATTCAGTCAAAATGCTTGACAGAGTTATTTACTCTTGCCTACAGGTGAAGGTTGTGACGGTAAACAAGTGTTTCAAGTTTCAAAGCTTTATCACAAAGTGTTATGTAAATAAGTGGACTTGTTCCACATAAATTGAGGTTAACATTTTTGCTTAACGCAAATGCTAAACGCAAATTCTAAGTCCAATTAAGCCACCTTGACCTTGGATAAATGAGCCGGGACTTGGCAGGCTACTGTAGCATGTCTAGATAAACATTTTGGTTAAATTTGGGAAGGATCCACCAAGCGGATGTTACAGACAGACAGACCGGTTCACATTTTTGCTAAACGCAAATTCTAAGTCCAATTGTGTGACCTTGACCTTGGATAAACAAACCGGGACTTGGCAGGCTACTGTAGCATGTCTAGATAAACATTTTGGTTAAATTTGGGAAGGATCCACCAAGCGGATGTTACAGACAGACAGACCGGTTCACATTTTTGCTAAACGCAAATTCTAAGTCCAATTGTGTGACCTTGACCTTGGATAAACAAACCGGGACTTGGCAGGCTACTGTAGCATGTCTAGATAAACATTGTGACTAAATTTGAGAAGGATCCACCAATCGGAACTTGAGTTAGAGATGTTACAGACGGACAGACAAGCAGACGGACAGACAGCGCCATTCCATAATACGTCCCGTTTTTTCAAACGGGCGTATAAAAATCATTAACAGCAAAAAGGCAGAAAGGCAAACAAAATGTGACAAAGCACTTTCTTATCTTTTAATTTATATACATTTCATCATTTATTGATTTACGTGTCAGGCGTATAGTATCTTATAGTGTCGTATAGTATCTTATAGTAATGTATGTAATTTATTTCTTATTCATATCATTTATTTCTATGACGCATGTTACTGATCAGGGTCTGTAGTGTTTACTACAACACTAACTGTTATTTGCATGTAAGACTATAATTTATTTTGAATTATATCATTTATTGATATACTTGTTACATGTATGATGCTGCAAATAGCGAAGACCCTGGCCAGTTGTGGTAACTGATCGGGGTATGCATTGTTTGCAGCACAGACTCACAAACTGGCCCTGAACAGACTCACACTCGCAGTCTCCTCAGGAAAAAGTAAGAAAATACAATGCAATCACACCTAAAGACAAAGTATAGGCATGGATAAACTATTCTATGAACTTCAGGGTCTTTCTGTTTGCAAAAGCATAGATAGGCTTATTTTTGCTCAAACCAATTGTACCCGATATGGAACCCTGAAATCGTCTTCACTATATAATATAAAGTGAAACAATATTATGTGTCTAACAACCCATACACCAATAGGAGGTTTTACTTCAAAAGTTCACCCATGATAATCTGTCAACCTTGATGTGAAGATTTTCTTAAAGAATGTAATTTATGCTCTGATCATTTTACCAGAGTTATGGGACTCTGAAATTTTCTTCACTGTATAACACATAGCCAAAAGTGCTTGATATAGAGGCACTATTGTTAGCGGGAGGGGTGCATCAGTGACTTGGAAACAATTTTCTAGTTAATTTTATTTTCCCTATTGTACCCTGCCATGCTAAGTTGAAATATATTTGTTACTTTATAATTTGTCATATTGTTAATATCACCCCACAGTATATTTGGCAATTATTTGTAGGGTATTTAGAATCACAAGGAAATATATGTTTAAAATTGGTGGAAGTGTATATATGGATAAGTGAATGATGCATGCTAATTACTGTTATGGTCCACCAGATAGTAGCAGAAGTATGACCCTTACTTTCAAATAATGGAGTGATGGCTCTATACTACATTAAACATCAATGTTGGCTCTATTGGCACAAATTGGCAAGTTGAGCTATTGGAATCGTCCTGTGTGTGACATGTTCATAAAACAATTCTTTAAATGTCTTCCAAACTACTGATATGATTTTCAGAAAAATCCACTGCAAACAATCAATATAATATATATTATGTCCGAAACCTTCAGTACTGTCAGTACTTTGATTGTTACCAGTAACAACGAAAAATTGAGTCATAACCCTATACAAAATCAATGTAAATGTACAAAAACTGATCCAGTAAGGACGAGTTTTTCATCTAGTAACAACGAGTTTTTCATCCCAGTAACAACAAGTTTTTCATCCAGTAAGGTCAAGTTTTTCGACCAGTAACACTTATTGCATCAATACACAGTAATATATTCATCTATATTTATTTACATTTATATTACAAGCATTACCAGTATGTACATACATGTATTAGTAACCATAAGGTTCTTAATCATAACTGTCAACCCGTCGACGTTTAGTATACACTATTTGGTAGGATTTCTGCTCTTCCCTGTTGTACAACTTTCTTTTTCTCTTGTCCCTACATATCTTACTGGGGTTAGTTATTGTGATTTGTTTTCTGATTAGGGAATTGGTCACAGTTTCCCTAACACTTTCAAAATCAATCAATCGACTATTGGTGTAGTTCAGAGTAAACCCTCTGACCTTACACGTTTCTTTGTTTGTATTGGTCTTATATGCGTAATTCTTTGGACCTCCAGACACAAATTCTACAATGTGCTCTCCACTGTCTAACTCATCCGTCAACTCACCCAAGTAATCACCTAAGGGAGGATCAAACTCCCCGGGTCTACTCACGTAAATGACGGAATCTGTGTCGTAATACAACACTCTTTTGTTCAGTTGTTCTAGCACACTGTACAATTTGAGTCTGGCCCAACATGTGGTAAAGGTCGCTAAGTATACATTTGTTTTGTTGTCTTCAGGTTGACAGTCATGTTTATACATCCATTCAATCTGTATCATGTCATTGCTGAGTATGTGGAAGTCAAGAGACTGCTTCGTGGGATCAGTAAACAATTTGAAAAATAGGTTGGCCTGACATTCGTGATAGATATCAGTCTGGCGCCTGTTGAGTCTCTGTCCAAACTTGCCCCAAAAGCTATTGCGACAGAGTTTGGCCAAAGCCCTCAACCCGGAGTTCTTCACAATGTTATCTATATCCAAAGAAACACCCTCTTTTTTGAAGTATTCTTCCATATACTGAGCCATGTCATGTTTAGTTTTGATCCAGTCAGGGGGGCCACTCGCCTCTTGCTTAAACTTTTATAAGGTGTTAATGTATTGGGCGAATAGCCCCCCTTCACCGGTCATGGGGTCATATTGTGTTGTTTCCTCCCAATGATATACTTCGTATATTTTCTGCAGGGTGTACCCTAGTCTGAGAGCAGTTTCAATTTCGGGGGTGCACCACGTACCAGTTAAGGCCCTCTCTTCTGCAGAACAGGAACAATGGTTTTGATTTTCGGTATCCGCGCAGGTGCGACATAGAGGAATTTTTCTACAATACTCTTCCATTTCTTGTCTAAAATCAAACACCTCATTCTTTCTCTCACTCAGCCTCACTAACAATTCCTCTCTCTCTTTCTCACTCATAAAATTGTGTCCATAGTAATGTGAATCAGGGTAGGGTCCCACAAAATTTTGATTTTCTTTGGTATTAAAATAATGAGGGAACCAACCCTTCTTCAATTCTTTTAATCCAAATGCCTTAGGCAATTTCATGGGTAAAAAGTTGAGACTGTCAATCACCTTGATATGTAAATCTCGTTCTATTGTCATATACATTATTTTGGACCCGCTGTAAAGTATTTTGTCAGGGTGTACAGATTTGTCAATCAAGTATTCTAATAAAAAGTAACCGTCATAGCCTTTCATGTTATGAGCCACCACTTTGAAATATTCGTGCTGTTCTGAAAAGAGCCATTGTCCACATTTCTCTGCAGTATCTTGCCCTTGAAATATGACTTCTCGGAAGCCACAGGTCCCAGAGCAAGTCCTGCATCTTCATTATCGTACAAATCAGGACATTTTTGCATGTTTCACAACGGGTACCGCAACCTTTACATAGCGATGTAGGAGTGAGTTCTTTATCAATACACTTCGGGCATACGGTATGAGCTACCACAACGTTTGGTTGATGGGTAGCTTTCCCGCACCACAAAGTGTTACAATGTTGACATTTAGAACAAGAATTACATACTTTGTGTGATTCACAGTCTTTACAATGTATGTTCCTTTTGGGCTGGTATCCATCCTGGCAAGCAGTGATCTCATCTTGACTACACTCAAAGTCAAAGAATATAAATTTAGGGAAAAAATCCTCTTTACATTCATTGGCTCAGAGGTAACACTGATGATCGTCCATTACATATTTTTGACAGGATGAACACCAATATTCCCCACACTCATGTTCCTCCTTCATCCTTCGGTCAACTCTCACCACTTTATAACATGTTGGACACTTCCACCATTTCTGACACTGGGAAGGGCCGCTGGGTTTGCCCTTTTTCTTTCCTTTCTTGATTAAGGGTACTTTCTTGTGTTCCTGATAACATTCTTCTGATCTACAGACCATATTACAGTCAGTACAGTTGACAGAAGTGTCTGTTAGGGTGCAATGGTTCCTCTTACACACGATACACTTCTCATCACATTGATGGTATTCTCTATTGCTGTAGTGTTTGACATTTCTCACAGAAGTAGATAGCGCTGAAGAACCCCGTGCTGCTGGTAATGGCGTGGAAGTGGTCCTCGTCCACCAAATACAAGTAAATACACGGACGTTGATCAGTACTAGGACTGGTGATAAACTTATTTCCCAGTCTAGAACTGACCACCATCACACGTACACCCAGAAGTTCTTCGAATGCTTCTACATCGTTGAGACTCGCGGGTCTGTCTTTGGATACACCCGCTAACTGACATAGAGTCGCTGCAAACTGTCCTTGTTGTTTAAGACTTTTGTTGACTATGTCATTATAGTAGGTCAAAGGTACTTTTCGGTGTTCCAGGACAAGCTGCAAATTACTTTTCCGCTGTCTGTTTTTACTTACTTCTTTCCACTCTTCAGGTGTACACCTGTGTAACTTTGCCCAACTGACTCCAATTGCTCTAGCCATACATAGGTTGTCATCATTGTTGATCGTTACAACTGATTGCTTGAGGTCCAATGAGTTTTTCTCACCTTTCAGTTTTGTAATTCGTCGTCTGGTGCCACCTTTAGGTAGGTCGATGGTGCCAATGGTGATTAGGAAACTGTCATAAATCGACAGTTCTGGATTACTATTGAGCACCTTTTCCAAAGTCTCCATGATTTTGTTCACATTCAGTTGATCCCAGACCTGAAGAGGAACGACGATAGGATCATGCAATCCGTCATGGTGAATGACGACACGCCCCAAGTCGTTCCCAGCTAAATCGCCACGGGCTTCATTCAGCACATATTGAAACATATCATGGAGACCTTCTCTAACATGGTCCAGACGCTGTCCTTCGCACCTTTCATTGATTTTGATCTTATAGGTCCGATCTACTGCCGCATTCTTTGCATAGGTCCTTTCTGAGATCTTCTTCGTTGTATAGTCCAATTGATGTGAGGGTCCGGGTACTGGTTCGTCCCCATTTCCTGTTTGTCTTACATGCGATAGGGGACTCCATTCTCCATCTGTCACATAGAGGCGCGCTGTCTCCAGCATTTCTTCATCAAATAGAAGGGCTTTGACTGACCCCTCAATTTCGTCTTGTTGTCTAATTTAGTCCATTGCCAACTCCATATCATCTTTATAATAAGTGTCCACAGATCCCCCCACACTTTCCAGAATAGCGTTCAAGTTCTCATTGACAAAGTCATCATCATACTCTTGATTCAGTAACTGAAACAGACGAAACCTCACTGTTTCTGAGTCTTGTATCCCCCAGGTCGCTGCGAAATCCATCAGCTCAGCTGCGTCGGTGAAGGCATTCACAATTATCTCAAAGGTCTCTGTATAGTAATCCATGTTACTTCGTTAAATTCTAAAGTAAGAATGAAGAAGAGCAGCTGTGCACCCTTCTTATATACTCTTCCATAGCCTCGTTTTCATTCCGTTAGAAATTATATCATCAATCTGTCCTCTGATTAGCGCATACATGCAGACGGTCCTTTCTGATTGGTCATTTCGTTCCAACCGGTTAAGACCGATCAGTTAGGAGTTTTATCACTTTATTCTGATAACGTCATTTACTGTTAGACCACAGATCGGTTCATGTCGTGGAAAGGTAATTTGAACTTATATACTTTTATCATTAGTTTCAAATTTTCAGCTGCACATTTATACACTTATTTATTGTTATGTTTACTTATACATGTACCATTAGTATCATTATAAACTATTATTATTATCATCATCATTATTGTATCACTATTATTATTATTATTTAAATAATAGTAATATCATCATGTATTCACACATTATTATTATTATTATAATTATTTAACACTTTCCGCTATGTAAACGTGTTTTGCGAATTAGCTTAACAGAGTAGATCCAGATCAGGCGGTTCCTATAGGAACCCCCTGGTTAGAGTAATATTATTTAAATAATAGTAATAACAACGTGTATTCACACATTATTATTATTTAATACTTTCCCTCATGTAAACGTATTTTCACGCGTCAGCTTAGCAGAGTAGATCCAGATCAGATGGTGTCTATATGATCAGGGTTTATTGTTATTATTCAAATAATAGTAATAACAACGTGTATTCACACATCATTAGTATTATTATTATTTAACTCTTCCCCACAGTAAACGTGTTTTCGCGCATCAGCTTAACAAGAGTAGATCCAGATCAGATGGTTCCTATATGATCAGGGTCTGTTCTGTTTGCTTTGTTTTGGCATGATATACTTTGCAACCAGGCGGTATAAACAAAGGTGAGTAACACAAGGGATGCCTAGTTACTGGAGTGTGTATTAGGCCGAGGACGCTTTTATTAAATGTCGGTGTAGAAAATTGGGACTTGTTGATGAATATGTGAAACGTTGAAAGCGTCAGGTAAAGCGATACAATATCATGTTGAAAATTTATTAATATTAAAAGCATCATTTTAAATGTCCTTTGGAAATGTTTGTAGGCCTGGAGATGAGTAGCTTAACATTGTTTTGACTTTGTCATATTTCTAAACTCGATTTTAGTGGTCGTTTGATTAGTTCACAAATTGCAATGTATTGCTCTTTGAAGGGTAACGGGTCAAATCGGACTAGGTCCAAATCGGACCGGGTCAAATCGGACCATTGTTTTTCTAATGGTGATCTAGTCGTACAGTCTTATAAATTTCTATTTTTTCCATTTATTTATTTAATCAAAACATATGCTTGTTTTGCGCCCCCAAATCGGACCGGGTCAAATCGGACCATAGTTTTTATAAAGGTAATATGCTCATACAATCTGCTGAATTTATAGATGCTTTTGCTATGAAGAATATTTTAATCTTGATGTGAACATGTGTTTATTGTTTTGCGCATTTTTAGGCAGCTCTAGTCTTTACTTGTTCACTGTACAGTAAAACCTCTCTATAACGGCCACTAAATGACTTCAATTATTTAGTGTCATAAATACCAGATAATTAACATAATTTAGTGGCCGTTATAGGGAGGTTTTACTGTAATTAAAAACTAAGTTGGCTTTTTTTATTCATTGGATAAATAGATCCCCGCTACGGAATGTCTACCCACAAGGTTTTACAACGAGTGTAGACTCATATTTCATGGCATGTCGAAATATTGTGAAGTTTACGGTGATATAGGTCAACACTGTTTGAAATGTCTTATGATTAGAAATCCCACAGCGTTTCCGTTTCAAGTGCCGCCTCTATGAAAATACAGAAAACTAAACAACGACGTTAATAAAATCATTTAATGTAACAACACTAAGTGACACAGAAATTAAGTACAGTGCAATTTATCAGTATAAATAGTCGATACTAAGCTATTGAGAGCTTTTCTTCGCTTTTGCAAACAGAGTTGACACAGATCAGACGGCTCCTATCTGATCCGTCTGATCAGGGTCTGCATTTTTTTGCTTATGGTATAATATAAAAGTGATTCTTACGTTTCTTCCAATGCCAAAAATGTATGTGTTTTAGATGTCAGTTGAGAATTCAACTCATTGATATTCATGATGTCATCATTTCATGCATGAATATTCATGGAGTAAAGGGTTAACGTATATACATATGTACATTAATATAAATAGTCAATACTAAGCTATTGGGAGCTTTTCTACGCTTCTGCAAACAGAGTTGATCCAGATCAGACGGCTCCTATCTGATCCGTCTGATCAGGGTCTGCATCTCTAATTATATTCAGGTCGGTTGACCTCAACATATAAAATGTTATCAAAAGAACATATTCCCCAATTATCTGGGCCGTGCCTACACATATTTAATCCTTAATTAACACCTTTTTGTGGTAATCAATGGATGACACTAATCTCAATTGTCTGAAGTTAGGTATCTTTTGTTTAACAGTTGTCACATAGGACTAACATATCATATGGGGACATTCTATTCAATATATAGAGTGGTCCGATTTGACCCAGGCCGATTTGGTTTTGGTCCGATTTGACCCGGATTCCTTTGAAGCGTTTAAGGAATCGGGCGATCAAATCACTAGATGCCACTACAGTTTACCGTAAGCTGGATTTATGGTCTACTGACAGTTCAAGGGTTGCCAGACAGGCCTTTATCTAGATTATCTGTGGGGGATAAGGGTAGAGTTTCCTAGACTGTTAATGTCACGGTCTTCGACCCAGAGGCATCAAATTTATGCGATTCTGGTCGACTCGGTACCAAACCAATTCGGTACCTAGATGACTCGGTACCTCGGACGATTCGGACCATATAAATTTTTACCCTGGTCGATTCGGCACCACCTTTAAAATATTATTTATTTATTATCTATATATTTCTTAATTAGTAGTAGAAGTAAAACTAGTAATAGTAGTTGTATTTTGCATGTTTAAATAAAGACGAAGTTATATTTTACATGTTTTAATAAAGACGAAATTCAGTCGAAGTCGACTATGATCCCACCGCCTAGATTAGTTAATTGAGTAAATTGGTGTGTTGAACTACCGACACAAATTGTATAATGACTGTTGGAACTGAAGTTCGATGCGAGCGTCCCAGGGACACGTCGTCCCGGCCGATTTCAATGTCAATTAAATTTGTTACACGATTTAATGCGCATACTGAGTGAATATTGACTATTCAGTATAAATCTCCATAAATACACGATGTAATGCACGTACTGAGTGAATATTGACTATTCGTATCAATATCCATCTTTGCAAACAGAGTAGATCCAGATTAGACAAATTCTATAGGAACTGACTGATAAGGATCTACACTCTTTCTACCAAACAGTAGTTTAGAGCCTGGTTTATAGCTTCTGACCATGTATTATGCAAAATTGTCTAGAATAAAGGTATTGATTTTTTTTTCCGGGGGGGGGGGTGGGGGGGTCATAGATCTTTATCAAATATTGGTTTTGATGGTAGTCTCATGTTACTTCCATGGTACATAGTCAGACTCTTTTCACAAGCTTCACTTTTTTTCAGACTTTGAGAGATGATTCTCTGAACTGAAACGTTAAAAGGACCAGTGTCACATACATCAACCTCCAATCCCTTCTGACGACTTTCACACAAGGTCCTTTAACATTGGAATTTCCATACCATGAGGCTGTGAAAATGTGGACAGCAACCAAGCACAGGCCTTTCAGTGTGATGAGTGAATTTTCCAATTATTGAAACTACATGTAGTTCAGACCAGAAGTTTTAAGCAATTAAGACTTAAGTATACAGTGCCTGATCTACTTGCAATTTTTTTTTATCTTTGTGAATTTGCAAAAGAACTGTTCTAAAAGTTTCGTGCAAGGAAGGTGGTGCTGTGGTTGTAGATATGTTTAATGTATATTCTGTTTTTTTGTACAAACATGTGCAATAAAAAACTTTCAAGAGCCCTACTATAGCTTTTACTTTATATCAGAAAATGCAAAATATTCACCATGATAACCTCATTTTTTTCAAATTTTTCGCCGCGGCGCTAGGCAGGAGGGGAAACCCCTCCCGCACCCACCCCCTCGGACTAAAAAACGACATGCCTTCCTAAAATCCTGGGGAAAGCCCTGACAATTAATGGTATATATCATGTAGGTGTCAATAATTAGGGGTTTTACCGGTCAATAATACTTTGTTTCTTTGATTGAAGCCGAATTTGATCACATCTAGATTCGGTGGGTGCAAAAGTCGTCCGGACCGCGCGGACCATGAAAAATGGGTTTAAGAGGGGTATTTTATGTGTTAAAAGTATGGTATAGTATTTTAAAACCTATTTTTATCATTTACAGTAAAAACAATGGGGTAATACCTAGATTTTTGTTATTACTGTACAACGTTTTACACCAGTCAAAGTCCGCGTGGACCACGGAAAAATCCTCCGGACTCGTGCGGACCAGACAAATGGGTGTAAAACTAGTGCAGACTTAAAACAACCAAAATATCATGAATCTGTACATGTGAATGGTGATGCAAAGATTGTTAGTATAGTTAAAAGATAAAAGCAGATTATTGTTAAATTAACTGATAGGTTGCGACACGTGGCGACAGTTAAAGTTTAACGCTGCCGTTATAGGAGAGGACCTAATCAGCAGGTGCTAATCCGATTAATGTATCGCTGATAACCGGCGGCACGTGTCAGAGATATGCAGTTTTTCTTAAAGGGTCTACACACGTTCTTCCATGAAATTTCAAGAAACATTGACGTCATGAATATTACATTAGAATATCACGTCCATATGGACATCTAAATTGTTTGCTAGAAACAGAAGATTCACATCTATATTATATCATACGCAAACAGCAGATTCTGATCAGAAGGCTCCTATAAGAGCTGTCTGATCTGGGTCTTCTCAGTTTTCAAAGGCATAGAAATGCGTAGTTCTGGAGTACATTGTTAAAAACAGCCAGCACATACAAATATGATCTTATATACAGTTTATACAATAAAACCTCTCAATTACGACAAGTATTAGCAGATTAAATGAAGGTTTGACCGGGCTATTTGCTTTCTGGCCTCATGCAGTGGTCGTAGCAGAGAGGTTTTACTTTACAGGTACACATACATACATCTAAAACATACATCTACTCTAGTGCATTCACTTGAGCTTGCTCTTCGTCTGACTCGAACAAGAAATTTGATTGATCTGTGTCAATCAATTTTGATTGCAAGTGTGTTGTGAGTTTATGGTAGGAATCAAAGTTCCCATCGCAGTGAAGCATCATAGGACACGTAAAAAATAAAGCATTTTGAAAAACGTAGAAAAAAATCCAAAGTACCGAGAGTTCGGTATTTAAAAAACACAATGTTCAGCTTCTAACTGGATCCATGTCTGATTAGATACCCATAGTCTGTTTGCCTGTTCTGAAAGCGTGTACCATGGATAGCACACATATTCTCTCGCATCTGATCCTGTTCCAAATCATACAGCTGTTCTACAAGAACAGGTGTTTCTGTTGGGATGTGTTAATATGTCAACAACTTTAATTGTTTGCGCTTGTTCTTGTAAAATTAATGTTTTATTCGGGTACAACACGACATAATAGTAAAAGTTTAAACACATCATAGTGGATCCAGCTCAAATAAGAATAAAATAATAGGGGTTAACGCAATGTCTAATCTGGATCCACGCTATATAAATGCGGTTATAAATTAGGCAATTTGTTTTTACTAAGAGGCAAATCATTTTCTTTTTTTCAGATTTTATCAACACTGTTAGTATCCAGGTTAGACGCCGTGTCAAACAGTTACGCGTATCTATTAATGAGTAGTCCGTGTGCACCCAAGCCCGACCTATATTATTGGACAGTTCGATCTGGGTCTACACCGTTTACGATGTCATCGTGATAGCAGCTATCATTACTATAACTAACATATAATAATATAATAACATTTTTCATAACAAATTTCAGTCAATTCCCAGTTTACGCGGAATTAAAGCAGCAAGCATGTAACTTGATCTGGGTCTACACCGCTTACGATATCCGATGTCATCGTGATAACAGCTAGCATTACTATGACATAAAAATCAGTACAAATAACATCAAATGTTTATCGAATATTATCCTTTACAAAATTTGCAACAATTGTTAGTTTATTTAAATGCATGTTCTTCAAACATCAAACTGTCAACCAGTTTCGACCAAGATCAGTATCCAAACTGTATGACACATGTTAAATCAGGAATCATGATATTCCATCGTACGTATGCCGATGATAATTACATTAATTTTTTTTGTTGTTTTAATACTTTACAAAAAGTACAGGTATTGCACGTCGGGTAATTGCCTTTCGCACCCGATCAACACCAATGCTAGTGCTTAAATATAGTTGATCTTATCCTGAACTTTCTTTTGAGACAAATGTGCTATTAACTTAATTTTTTAATGAATATTTAAAATATTTCATTCAAGGACGTATAAATTACATAATTTTTTAAACTAATTATTTAATGCCTGTTAAACCAAATTTTAATATGGTGCCGAATCGTCTAGGTGCCGAGTCGTCTAGGTACCGAATTGGTTTGGTACCGAGTCGTCTCGAAATCGGCATATGTACCTAGATGCTACTACAGAATATCAGATTATATGTGTATTAGGGAGAGTGGCTAGACTGCTTATGTCACTTTGACCCAGTTCTACCGACGTTTCAAAGGGTGGGGGGGGGGGGGGGTATTTTGAATTTGGTAGACAGGTGCCTGGGTGTCGCTTCGATATCATTCTAAACAATGCGCATGCGCGTCTCCCTACCTTAAACCGTTTTTGTTCCTTTTGGTCCCATTTGTCAAACGAACGTTGGAAGGTTAACATCGTAACAGAGGTATTTATTAATTTACTATTAGACTATTGTATTCTTCGAGAGCTCGTCTGTTAAGGAAAGGGAGTTACAGTCAACTCTCACATTATAGGTTTACATTGTTTGCAATATATAGGACATAAATTATACTTAAATACAGATTTGGGCTTGCGTTTTAGCATACAATAATACAATTATAAACATATACACAGCCGCAAAATATGTTTCGTTTTTCAAATCATTTCTAATGTTTTAAATACATTATCGGTTTGTAAAACCGTTTGGACCCAGATCTATGCCTAGTTCTTTGTAAAACAATACAATATGTTACACATTTAATAAAATTATAGGTATTAATTGGCGATAGACACGGCTAAAATGAACAGGTTTTGATGGGTGTGGTATCAATGTAAATCAAACTGCCCATTAATCTTAATTATGTCTCCCCCATTTATGGGGAGATATATTGTTTTTGCCAGAGTTGTCTGTCTGTCCGTCC
Organism: Azorinus chamasolen; assembly: GCA_963576725.1. Lineage (NCBI taxonomy): Eukaryota > Metazoa > Mollusca > Bivalvia > Cardiida > Solecurtidae > Azorinus > Azorinus chamasolen. The sequence continues at coordinate 38,334,071 of OY755253.1, read as the reverse complement.
GTCCGTCTGTCTGTCTGTCCGTCACAAACTTGTGTCGCGCGTATCTCTGAAACCAGCTGGGCTAGAGTCACCAAACTTCACAGGAATGTTCACCAGCATGAGTTGTTGTGCACCTGGGTTTTTTTAATTGTCTCCCCCTGATAATTTTGGAGTTATTGCCCCTGATGACTTAAAATTAGAAAAACTTTGTGTCGCGCGTATCTCTGAAACCGCTGGTACTAGAGTCACCAAACTTCACAGGAATGTTCACCAGCATAAGTTGTTTTGCTCTTGGGGTTTTTGAATTGTCTCCCCTGTTATTAGACAAACTTTACTTAGTGTCGTGCATATCTTTGAAACCCCTGATATGATTACCTATGGTTTTTGAATTGTCTCCCCTGTTATTAGACAAACTTTACTTAGTGTCGTGCATATCTTTGAAACCCCTGATATGATTACTTAAAATTAGAGAAACTTTGTGTCATGCTTATCTGTAAAACGACTAGGGCTAGAGTCACCAAACTTCACAGGAATGTTCACCAGCATGAGTTGTTGTGCACCTGGGTTTTTTAATTGTCTCCCCCTGATAATTCTTGAGTTACTGCCCCTGATATGTTAACTTAAAATTAGAGAAACTTTGTATTGCATGTATCTCTGAAACCAGTAGGGCTAGTGTCACCAAACTTCACAGGAATGTTCACCAGCATGAGTTGTTGTGCATCTGGGATTTTTAATTGTCTCCCCCTGATAACTTTGGAGTTACTGCCCCTTATGACTTAAATAAGAGAAACTTTACTTTGTGTCACATGTATCTCTGAAACCACTAGTACTAGAGTCACCAAACTTCACAAGAATGTTGACTAGCATGTGTTTTTGTGTACCTGGGGCTTTTGAATTGTCTCCCCTGACAATGTTGGAGTTATTGCCCCTGATGACTTAAACATTAGACCCTGATAAGTTTGGAGTTACAGACATTACACTTGTGTATTGGAAAGAGGATGGGAGGGGGAGACATCTGTTTTTGTGACATAAACAAACCTCTAGTTTCCTCCTGAGTTTGCATAACTGAGCGAAATAACGTTCTAGATACATTTATATTATTATGTTATTGCACCGAGTGTTGGCTGGTTCTAGATACATTTATATTATTATGTTATTGCGCCGAGTGTTGGCTGCATTTATCTAGCTCTTACGATATTGACTATTTACTGCATAACTACTACTTTCAGAAACTCGAGTTTTGTCATGTATGTACATAAACAGACTGTGATTAGAATTGTATGTTTTGTATCAGCTTTTTTATTGTATTTTGTTGGAAATTTGCATTTTAAAATCACTTTGGAAATTTTATTTGAAGTAACGCCTCAGTGCATTTTGTTTTCACTAGCCATGAGTGACCAAGTTTCAAGGATTACATACGACAGGTGTGATCTTTACACAATAGGCAAATCAACAGCGGACAAGCCTAATCCGTTCTTATTGTCAACGCTTAAACAGTTAGGCATACTACAATACAGACATAACAAAAGAGGTAGTCGAGGCGGGCATGCTCGAGAGCGACGCATTTGGGACACAAATCAAGGAATTAATGTTAACAACTTGCGAAACTTGCCTGAAGCTAATGACTACGTCGACCATAACAACTACAACAACACTTCAGAATTCCACACCGACATTAGAAATTTTAGCAATCTTATATATCCGAAGACCTGCAACAAATTGAACAGGGTAAACGAAAAAGTCACTTGTCTAACTCTAAATTGCCGATCAGTAGTCAAAAAAGATACAATTATAGGCCAGTTATTAAGGGAAGAAAAAATTGATTTTGCACTTCTTACGGAAACATGGTTCTCTGACGACAAGCAACATCAGTATGAAACGTCCGACCTAAATCAAAATGGTTACAGTGTCAGTGTCACCAATAGGAAAAATAGAATAGGCGGTGGCATTGCTTTGACACATAAAACAAACATTAACGTACATAAACTTTCCACCGGAGCGAACAAAAGCTTCGAGTTTGGACTGTGGCGACTTATTCTTAAAAACATAACTTTACATGTAGTAGGAATCTACAGACCTCCTTCACTTAGTACATATTCTCAATTTGTAACGGACTTTTTGCAATATATGGAAGGCATTATACCTACATATTCAAACTTAATGGTTATGGGAGATTTTAACCTACATCTCAAAGAGGACAACAATGCAATATTGGATTTCAAAAATTCGATTCAGGCAATGGGTCTTGTGCAGCATGTAAATTTTAGTACTCACACTGGTGGAAATAGCCTTGACCTAGTTATTACTGAGGAAGTAAATGGTGTCGATGTAGTCTCCTGTCAGCCTGGTCCCTTCCTATCAGATCATTGTGTAGTCAAAGTCGTCACGAATATTAAGAAAGAGAACATTACAAGTAAAGCAGTTACCTTTAGAGATTTCAAAAACATGGACAAGCCTGCATTTACGAACAGTTTATCTGAAATTTCGATTGATTCTGAAAATGTTGACATTTGCGTAGAAAAGTTTGAAACAGAGATTAAAGACGTTTTAGACACACATGCTCCCTTCAAAGAGAAAACCAAAGTTTGCCGTGCACCTAAACCATGGTTTACAAATGAAATACTCCAGCTAAAGCGAAAGTTGCGCAAATCTGAGCGTCTTTGGAAAAAACACAAGGAGCCCGAACAGTTTGAAACCTTTAAAGCAGCAAGGAATAAATACAGTTGTCAATTAAAAAAGGAAAAAAGAAAATCTTTGAGTGAAAAAGTCATTGATTGTAAGGGTAACTCTAAAAGGTTGTATCAATTTGTATCTGATTTGACAGGAACTAAATCCGAAAATCCACTGCCTCCTAGCGAAAGTGAGATTACCCTCAGTGAAGACTTTGCCGACTATTTCATGAACAAGATACGGAACATTCGAGATTCTTTGAATTCTTTTAAAAACTTTGAGCCCACTCAGAAAGATGTTGTACAGTTTACTGAATTTGAAGAACTGAGTCAAGAAGAAATTAGAAAATTGATAAACGAGCTCAAGACAAAGTCATGTCAATTAGATGTTCTGCCTACAAAGATTCTGAAATTGTTTTTAGATGAACTATTACCTGTTATCACAAAGTTAGTTAACACTTCATTGAAACATGGTGTTTTCCCATCGAAATGGAAGCAAGCCATAATAAGACCGTTGCTGAAGAAAGTAGGATTGGAACTAGAACTGTCAAATTACAGACCCGTAAGCAATCTTTCCTTTCTGTCAAAACTTATTGAGAAAGCTGCATTGTTTAGACTTAACATCCACGTAACTGACCATGACCTTCTGCCCAAAAATCAATCGGCTTACAGACGATTTCACTCTTGCGAATCTGCCTTATTGAGACTTGTTCATGACCTACTTGAGGCTATGGAGAACCAGGAAGTAACTGCCCTTATTGCCATTGATCTTAGTGCTGCCTTTGATACTGTTGACCATGATATTCTTCTCGATGTTCTCAAGAGTCAATATGGAGTTTGTAATATTGCTCTGAAATGGTTAGACTCCTACTTACGACCAAGAAGCTGTCGCGTGAATGTAAATTCGTCACAATCACAACCTCGTTTGTTGGAGTGCAGTGTTCCACAGGGCAGTTGCCTTGGTCCTTGGCTCTACCTTGCATACGCAGGAACCTTGTTCGATGTTATTCCTCCATCTATCTCAGTATACGGTTTCGCTGATGACCATATTGCAAGTAAACGCTTTAAACCTACCCCCTGTAGTGAAAGACAAACTGTTCAAAACCTTGAAGAATGTGCCATAACGATCAATAACTGGATGAACGAAAACAAACTTAAAATGAACACAGCAAAAACTGAATTCATCATTTTTGGAAATAAGCAACAGCTAAACAAATGTACTACACATTCAATTGATATCGCAGGAGATGTTGTTGAATCGGAAACGTGTATTAGATACCTAGGTGCTTTTCTCGATGAATCATTAACCTTCAAAGAACACGTGAAAAGAAAGTGTCGCGTTGCCATGTTGAACTACTATAGAATAAAATGTATTAGGAAATACTTGACAAAAGAATCTGCCGAAATTTTAGTTCTTTCACTAGTGATCTCTCATTTAGATTATTGTAATGTCATTCTGTACGGAATTGCACAGTGTGATATAGATAAACTACAACGAATCCAAAATATGTGCGCTAAACTCGTTTTGAATAGGAAATGGTCAGACAGCTCCAAACAAACTCTTAAAGACTTACATTGGTTACCTATCAAAGCTAGGATCACTTTTAAGATATTGACATACATGTACAATTGCTCTCTCAACCACGCTCCCGTTTATCTGACAGAACTTCTCGTAAAGCCAGCACCAACACGCTGTCTGAGATCGGCAGACAAAGCCCAAGAGATGTATGCTGTGCCTTTCAACAAGAGAAAGACCTTTGGTGGTAGAAGTTTTGGGACAGCAGGTCCCAGACTTTGGAACGGGCTTCCTAGCGAGATTAAAAGAGCAGAAAATGTTGAATCTTTTAAAAGAAAGTTGAAAACACATTATTTCAGACACTTTTTAATATTTCGTAGAAACTGTCCGTGTGTTTTAGATGTATAAAGTACTTTACATAAAGTCTGGGTTTTAGTATATTATAACAGTTTTTTAACCATCGTTTTATGGATATTAGTTTTTATGCTTTCTTAAATGTATATTCGTGTATTGTATATCCTCTATCGATTTTTATTTGTCTCTGATTTTATTTATGTCAATGTACAACGCCATTGAATGCATTATTTGCAAAAATAGGCGTTTAACCAAGTGATTCAGTTTCAGTTTCAGTTTCATTTATATTTGAACAATCTCTGTATGAGGAAATATGTTAATTTTGTGATTCAGTGATCACAGTTGAAGCTTTGACACATTCATTTACGATTAAAGGCTGCAAATAAATCTACAGTTGTCATATTGTTTACAAAAATGCTGATAGATGAAAAACACTGAATTTTATGTTCAGACTTAATTATCAAACAGGAAATGTTCCAATTAAGAAATCAAATACTCAAAGTTGAAAATAATACATTCACAATAAATGTGTTCCAATTGATACTACAGAGAGATGCAGAACATTTTAACTTATATCTGAAACTTGTATGATCCGAGTGGAAATGTTCCAACTAAGACAATAAATGGTCATAGTTATGTTTTATTAATCTGTGTAAAAGACAAAAAAATGACATCTGAGAGCTGAAAACACACACCTTTTTTATACGCCCACCTAATAAAGGTGGTCGTATATTGTCGTGGCCCTGTCCGTCCGTTCGTTCGTTCGTTCGTTCGTTCGTCCGTCAACATTTTGCTTGTCCGCTGTTTTCTGGGAAAACTATTTGACAGCTATTAATGAAACTTCACACAAATGTTTAATGCATCAAGATCTGAGGCTGAGTCGATTCTGAGGTTCATTTGATTTGTCGTTTCGGAGTTATGGCCCTTTTACTTAAAAAATAATGCAAATACATGCAAATAATTTTTTCCGCTGTTTTCTGGGAAAACTATTTAACAGATATTAATGAAACTTCATACACATGTTTAATGCATCAAGATCTGAAGCTGAGTTGATTCTGAGGTTCATTTGATTTTTCATTTCAGAGTTATGGCCCTTGTTCTTAAAAAAATATGCAAATAGTTTGTCCGCTGTTTTCTGGGAAACTGTTTGAGAGATATTAATGAAACTTTACACAAATGTTTAATGCATCAAGATCTGAAGCTGAGTCAATTCCGAGGTTCATTTGATTTGTCGTTTCGGAGTTATGGCCCTTGTATTTAAAAAATAATGCAAATACATGCAAATATTTTGTCCGCTGTTTTCTGGGAAACTATTTGAGAGATATTAATGAAACTTCACACAAATGTTTAATGCATCAAGATCTGAACTGAATTGATTCTGAGGATCATTTGATTTCTCGTTTCAGAGTTATGGCCCTTGTCCTTAAAAATAATGCAAATAGTTCCGCTGTTTTCTGGGAAAACTATTTGAGAGACATTAATGAAACTTCACAAAAATGTTTAATGCATCAAGATCTGATGCGGAGTCGATTTTGAGGTTTATTTGATTTTTCGTTTCGGAGTTATGGCCCTTTTACTTAAAAATAATGCAAATACAGTAAAACCCCTCTAATGCGACCACTTAATAAATACACATGGTTGTCTTTATAAGCAGGTGGTTGCTCAATGCAGGGCAAAAGTAATGCAGAAAGCTCCTCTAGGAGCTTTCTGCATTACGTTTGTCCTGCATTAAGCTACCACCTGTATATAGCACCCAGAATTATACCTCTTTTAGGTGGTCGCATTAGCGGGATTTTACTGTATATGCATATAGTTTATCCGCTGTTTTCTGGCAAAACTGTTTGACAGATATTAATGAAACTTCATACACATGTTTAATGCATCAAGACCTGAAGCTAAGTTGATTCTGAGGATCATTTGATTTGTTGTTTCGGAGTTATGGCCCTTGCACTTAAAAAATAATGCAAATATGAGGATGTCCATAACATTTTCATTTGAAATGATATTTACTTCAATTTTTTTATATGGTTAAACCTGAATGTGAATTTTCACATATATTCCGAGGGTTTTGATATGTCATTTTATTCTAAAGTTATGGTCCTTGAACTTTGTGTGTTCGTTGCTTTGTTTGTCGGTCAACTTTTAGTTTGTCTGTTGTTTTCTGGGAAAACTATTAAAATGAGATAAATGAAACTTAACACAAATTTTTTAAGCAACAAAATTTGAAGCTGAGTTTATTTTGAGGTTCATTCAGTTTGTCTGTACAGAGTTATGGCCGTTGCACTTTACAAAAATCTGCAAAAATGAGGATTAGCTTTTGAACTTTTTTATTAGCTCACCAGAGCACAAAGTGCTCAGGGTGAGCTTTTGTGATTGTCTGATGTCCGTCGTCTGTCGTGCGTCGTCAGTCGTCAACAATTTGAACCTTTAAAAATCTTCTCCTCTGAATCTACAGGGTTCTCAGCTTTCATCTTTGGCACATAGTATCATCTTTAGGTCCTCTACAAAAGTTATATAAATTATGGCCCTGGGGTCAAAATTGGCCCCGCCCCAGGGGTTCCATGTTTTCAATAGAAACATATAGTAAAACTGAAAATCTTCTCCTCTGAAACCAGAAGGCTCTCAGCTTTCATATTTGGCACATAGCATCATGTTCAGGTCCTCTACAAAAGTTATATAAATTATGCCCCCGGGGTCAAAATTGGCCCCGCCCCAGGGGTGGGCAGTTTTCAATAGAAACAAATAGTGAAATCTTTGAAAATCTTCTCCTCTGAGACTGGAAGGCTCTCAGCTTTCATATTTGGCACATAGCATCATGTTCAGGTCCACTACAAAAGTTATATAAATTATGGCCCTAGGGTCAAAATTGGCCCCGCCCCAGGGTGGGCAGTTTTTAATAGAAACAAATAGTGAAATCTTTGAAAATCTTCCTTCTCTGAAACTGGAAGGCTCTCAGCTTTTATATTTGGCACAGAGCATCATGTTCAGGTGCTCTAAAAATGTTATATAAATTATGGCCCTGGGGTCAAAATTGGCCCTGCCCCAGGGTTGGGCAGTTTTCAATAGAAACAAATAGTGAAATCTTTGAAAATCTTCTTCTCTGAAACTGGAAGGCTCTCAGCTTTCATATTTGGCACATAGCTCCATGTTCAGGTCCACTACAAAAGTTATATAAATTATGGCCCCGCCCTAGGGGGGGGCAGTTTTCAGTAGAAACAAATAGTGAAATCTTTGAAAATCTTCTTCTCTGAAACTGGAAGGCTCTCAGCTTTCATATTTGGCACAGAGCATCATGTTCAGGTCCACTACACAAATTATATAAATTATGCCCCTGGGGGTAAAATTGGCCCCGCCCCAGGGGTGGGCAGTTTTCAATAGAAACAAATAGTGAAATCTTTGAAATTCTTCTTCTCTGAAACTGGAAGGCTTTCATATTTGGCACATAGCATTATGTACAGGTCCTCTACAAAAGTTATATAAATTCTGGCCCGGGGGTCAAAATTGGCCCTGCCCCAGGGGCGGGCAGTTTTCAATAGAAACAAATAGTGAAATCTTCTCCTCTGGGACTGGAAGGCTCTTAACCTTCATATTTGGCACAGAGCATCATGTTTAGATCCTCTACAAAAGTTATATAAATTATGGCCCTAGGGTCAAAATTGGCCCCACCACAGGGTGGGCAGTTTTCAGTAGAAACAAATAGTGAACTCTTTGAAAATCTTCTCTGAAACTGGAAGGTTCTCAGCTTTCATATTTGGCACAGAGCATCATGTTCAGGTCCACTACAAAAGTTATATAAATTATGGCCCTGGGGTCAAAATTGGCCCCGCCCCAGGGGTTCCATGTTTTCAATAGAAACAAATAGTGAAATCCTTGAAAATCTTCTCCTCTGAGACTGGAAGGCTCTTAACCTTCATATTTGGCACAGAGCATCATGTTTAGGTCCTCTACAAAAGTTATATAAATTATGGCCCTGGGGTCAAAATTGGCCCCGCCCCAGGGGTTCCATGTTTTCAATAGAAACAAATAGTGAAATCCTTGAAAATCTTCTCCTCTGAAACTGGAAGGCTCTTAACCTTCATATTTGGCACAGAGCATCATGTTTAGGTCCTCTACAAAAGTTATATAAATTATGGCCCTGGGGTCAAAATTGGCCCCGCCCCAGGGGTTCCATGTTTTCAATAGAAACATATAGTAAAACTGAAAATCTTCTCCTCTGAAACCAGAAGGCTCTCAGCTTTCATATTTGGCACATAGCATCATGTTCAGGTCCTCTACAAAAGTTATATAAATTATGCCACCGGGGTCAAAATTGGCCCCGCCCCAGGGGTGGGCAGTTTTCAATAGAAACAAATAGTGAAATCTTTGAAAATCTTCTCCTCTGAGACTGGAAGGCTCTCAGCTTTCATATTTGGCACATAGCATCATGTTCAGGTCCACTACAAAAGTTATATAAATTATGGCCCTAGGGTCAAAATTGGCCCCGCCCCAGGGTGGGCAGTTTTTAATAGAAACAAATAGTGAAATCTTTGAAAATCTTCCTTCTCTGAAACTTGAAGGCTCTCAGCTTTTATATTTGGCACAGAGCATCATGTTCAGGTGCTCTAAAAATGTTATATAAATTATGGCCCTGGGGTCAAAATTGGCCCTGCCCCAGGGTTGGGCAGTTTTCAATAGAAACAAATAGTGAAATCTTTGAAAATCTTCTTCTCTGAAACTGGAAGGCTCTCAGCTTTCATATTTGGCACATAGCTCCATGTTCAGGTCCACTACAAAAGTTATATAAATTATGGCCCCGCCCTAGGGGGGGGGCAGTTTTCAGTAGAAACAAATAGTGAAATCTTTGAAAATCTTCTTCTCTGAAACTGGAAGGCTCTCAGCTTTCATATTTGGCACAGAGCATCATGTTCAGGTCCACTACACAAATTATATAAATTATGCCCCTGGGGGTAAAATTGGCCCCGCCCCAGGGGTGGGCAGTTTTCAATAGAAACAAATAGTGAAATCTTTGAAATTCTTCTTCTCTGAAACTGGAAGGCTTTCATATTTGGCACATAGCATTATGTACAGGTCCTCTACAAAAGTTATATAAATTCTGGCCCGGGGGTCAAAATTGGCCCTACCCCAGGGGCGGGCAGTTTTCAATAGAAACAAATAGTGAAATCTTCTCCTTTGGGACTGGAAGGCTCTTAACCTTCATATTTGGCACAGAGCATCATGTTTAGATCCTCTACAAAAGTTATATAAATTATGGCCCTAGGGTCAAAATTGGCCCCACCACAGGGTGGGCAGTTTTCAGTAGAAACAAATAGTGAACTCTTTGAAAATCTTCTTCTCTGAAACTGGAAGGTTCTCAGCTTTCATATTTGGCACAGAGCATCATGTTCAGGTCCACTACAAAAGTTATATAAATTATGGCCCTGGGGTCAAAATTGGCCCCGCCCCAGGGGTTCCATGTTTTCAATAGAAACAAATAGTGAAATCCTTGAAAATCTTCTCCTCTGAGACTGGAAGGCTCTTAACCTTCATATTTGGCACAGAGCATCATGTTTAGGTCCTCTACAAAAGTTTCCCCCTGCTGGCGGGGGTTAGAATTCGCCAGCTGCATCTCCTGCAGAGGGGTAAGATCCCCCCGAATAGGAGCAACCTGTTTGCCGTGGGTTGCGACTCGAATCGCCCAGGTGATGGGATCCTGGTAGTTGAGCAAAAGAGGTCTCTGAGCGTATGACCTCTGATGCAACACACTGCTTTGGCCCTTAATCTGGGCGCAGACGAGCGGTCAGGCCTGGCCCAGTCTGATCAATCGGCTTACCATGTCTTGCCCAAGGATACTTCATATCTTGAGAGTTCGTCATTTCTCTATTAAATGACTTATTTTCTCTGTTTTAATACATTTAATTAGTTTTGCTAATATTAACTTTATGCTGAAGTGTCTTTGAAGGCGGTGGTTTAGGGCTAATCAGGTAGATTTTGTGTATGGTTGACCAGCGATTCCTGCGTCGATTAACCTATTGGCCAGAAGGTGTTCTATTTAGCGGTAGCGCATTGGAGGTACGGCGTTGGCTCGACTTTGCTATTTATCTGAGTATATCACCCATGTAACCCCGGTGTCTTTCGCTGGAGATATCCCGAAGACATCCCCTTGTTGGGCTCCGAGGTGGGTGGGGAGCATGGGTGATGAACTATAATTAAGCGCTATGGCAACCCCCGCCAAAAAACGCTCAGGTTCAAAGAAACCAAATAATTTCAAAAGGTCACGTAAGGACTCTGAGTCATCAGAGTCTGATCGTGAAAAAAACTCAACACCGTTGATGACTAACTATTGGCCAAGATTCTTAGTAATCTGTCCAGTCAATAATGACGAATCTCTGGCAAAGTTGTCACCCTTTGCAGTTGCGAAAGCACTGCAAGGATTGGCAGGTGAGCCAAAAGATGTTAAGGTTCTTCGTTCAGGCAAAATTCTAGTGGAATGTGTCAAGAAACAACAGTCTGATAATTTACTTAAAAGTTCAATGTTTGCTGGCATTTCTATTCAAGTATCTCCTCACCAGTCTCTGAACTTCTGTAAAGGAGTTGTGCGAGACCGTGATCTTCGACACACCAGTGAGGAAGAAATGCTAACAGAACTGAAAAATCAGAATGTTACGGAGGTTAAACGTATTAGGTTTGTCAGAAATGGTAACGAAATAGTTACCAATACTTTCATACTTAAGTTTAACATCCCATTTGTTCCACCAAGAATTAAATGTGGCTACTTAAGCGTAGATGTCGACCCTTACATCCCAAATCCTCTCCGGTGTTTCAACTGCCAGAGATTTGGTCACCATAAGGACAAATGTTCGAAAAAACCAGTTTGTGCTCGTTGTGGTCAGGAAGATCATGATTCCTCGACCTGTGAAAACCCTGTGCAGTGTTTTAACTGCAAAGGGGATCACTATGTTCACTCGAAAGAGTGTGCAAAGTGGAAGCAGGAAAAGGAAATTCAGAGAATTAGAGTTCTGCAGAACGTATCATTTCCTGAAGCCCGTAAAATTGTGGAAGCTTCAAATCCTTCCACTGTTGCGGGCTCATCTTATGCGGATAAGGTGAAGGAAAGCCAGATTAAAACTAAGAACGCTGAAACTCAAACAGTCATCACCTGGCCACACGGTGCGCCAAACTACAAAAAGATTCCCGACTCTGTCGTCTCTGGCAAGTCTGACATGGCATGTCAGGCGACCCAGGAATCGCCTCAGAGTCAGAAAAACTCAAACACTAAAAGTAAAGCTAATAGTAATGTTCCTTTACCAAACGGTAAAGATACTCCTGTAAAGCTGCACAACACCTATAGCAGCTTGGATGAGGAAGAGGTGATGGATGTACATACATCCATTGTCCCTTCTTCCAAATCCCCCAAAAAGAAAAAGGACAAGAAGCTTGTTCCTATTACGCCTCCATCCTAACTAAATGTATTTTCATTAATCAATAATGAAAAATTGCGTAATACAATGGAATTGTAGAGGACTTAAGGCAAATTATAATGAGATTCTTCTGTTGCTGAATAAATATGACCCGGCCATAATGTGTCTTCAAGAAACATTCTTGAAGGACACTGATCAAGTCAACTTTAGAAATTATTCTATTTATAATCATATTTTTAACGATGGTGAAAGAGCTGCTGGCGGCTCATCAATTATTGTGAACAACTCTGTTGTTCATAGTTATTTACCCATTAAAACTAATTTACAAGTTGTTACTGTCAGTGTTACCCTTCATAAGGTCATTACATTTTGTTCTATTTATATTCCTGTTCCAAAGCCAGGGAAAGATAACACAGATCCAAATAATTATCGTCCCATAGCCTTGACGAGCTGCGTATGTAAAACTTTAGAGCGCATGATTAACGCAAGACTTGTTTGGTATCTTGAATCCAACAACCTCATTACGGAGTATCAAAGTGGATTCAGGAGCCAAAGAAGTACAAATGATCATTTAGTTAGGTTGGAAGCATTTATTCGCGAAGCTTTCATCAAGAAGGAGCACTTAGTTGCTGTCTTCTTTGATCTTGAGAAAGCTTACGATACAACTTGGAAGTATGGCATAATGAAAGACCTTCATGAATCAGGACTTAAAGGTCGACTTCCAGTTTTTATTGAAAACTTTTTAAATGATAGGGAATTTCAAGTCCGTGTTGGAACTACTCTTTCTGATATGCAAAAACAGGAAATGGGTGTTCCACAAGGAAGTATTTTGTCAGTTACTCTATTTAATGTTAAAATTAATAATATTGTTCAATCTATTACTAATGACACGGATTGTTCATTGTATGTTGATGACTTTTTAATTTGTTACCGTTCTAAACACATGCGTACTGTTGAACGTCAACTTCAACAGTCCATTGATAAAGCTCAAAAATGGGCTACTGAAAACGGTTTTAAATTTTCCAAGTCTAAAACAAATTGTGTACATTTCTGTCAACTGAGAAAATTTCACAATGACCCGGAGTTGCACTTGAATGGTGATCCCATTCCTGTTGTAGACCAGGCAAAATTTCTCGGTGTCATTTTTGACAAAAAACTTTCCTTTATACCTCATATTAAATATTTAAAGGCTAAATGCCAGAAAACTTTGAAATTGCTTCGCGTTCTTGCACATACCGAATGGGGTGCAGATCGCAATGTAATGCTCAAATTGTATAGAAGTTTAGTGAGGTCCAAACTGGATTATGGTAGTGTTGTATATGGCTCTGCAAGGAAATCATACTTGCAGATGCTTGATCCAATTCATCACCAAGGTTTACGTTTAGCATTGGGTGCCTTTAGGACATCCCCTGCTAAAAGTTTATATGTTGAGGCGAATGAGCCATCACTTTACTCTCGTCGTGAAAAACTATCCATGCAGTATACCTCTAAATTAGCTTCAAACCCATCAAATCCCGCTCATAAAAATGTTTTTAGACCTAAATATCAACGTTTATTTGAATCTAAGGAAAAGGTAATTCCACCTTTCGGAATACGTATGAAATACAGTTTTCAAAATAGTGATATAGATTTGTCTTTAGTTGAAAAGACTAAAGTTGAATCTGTACCACCTTGGACTATTAAACCACCAAAAGTTATTTTTGAACTAACACGGCATAAAAAGTCGGAAACAAGCTCGCTTGAATTCAGTTCTTTTTTAAATGAAATAATTTCAAGATTTGAAGATTATGAACAAGTTTATACTGATGGTTCAAAAGATGATGAGAGAGTCGCAGCTGCCTTTGTGGCTGATGACACAGAGACAAAATTTCGGCTTCCTGATAATGCCTCTATTTTTTCAGCAGAGATCAAAGCTATTGATTTAGCTCTTGATTATATTGCTGGAAAATCATATAGTAAACATATAATCTTTTCGGATTCTCTTTCTGTTTTACAATCTCTGAGTAAATGTTCTACAAAAAATGTTCTTATTAAAAAACTTGTTTTAAAATACCATGAAATGTCTAATTCAAAAGATGTAATATTTTGTTGGATACCTAGTCATTGTGGAATACAGGGCAATGAGAGGGCGGACATTGCAGCGAAGTCTGCGCTTGAATCGCCTGAATCTGATATGAGATTACCGTATTCTGATTTCAAACCACAAATTACTAGACATATTCTATATAAATGGCAGGAGTCTTGGAATGAGGAAATTCATAACAAGCTCCATGCTGTTAAACCTATTTTAGGTGAACATTTTTGTTCATGCTTGCCAATTCGGCGTGATGAGGTCGTATTGGCCAGAATAAGAATTGGACATTCTTTTTTAACTCATTCATTTTTACTGAAAGGTGAAGTTCAACCTGAATGTTTATTTTGTTTTGAGCCTTATACAATTCAGCACATTCTCATTGAATGTCCTGATTTAATCTTAATCAGAGATAGGTTCTTTCAAGCAGATTCCCTGAGGGAACTGTTTGAGCTGGTAGAGATACCAAAAATATTTGATTTTTTAAAAGCCATTAATATATATTCTAAAATTTAAAAGGTATATTTTTAGAATGTCGATTATGTTTTGTCCTTATTTTATTTACAATCCTGTTGATCGGGACTTGACATTTACATAATCTAGTGAGATTGTCTTTATTTGATTTCATCATATAGTTTTATTTACATTATTTATTCGGCTCTATATGACCATCAGTGTCGATGGGACATTTACATAATCTAGTGAGATTGTCTTTATTTGATTTCATCATATAGTTTTATTTACATTATTTATTCGGCTCTATATGACCATCAGTGTCGATGGGCCGTAAAACACCATTCATTCATTCATTCATTCTACAAAAGTTATATAAATTATGGCCCTGGGGTCAAAATTGGCCCCACCCCAGGGTGGGCAGTTTTCAATAGAAACAAATAGTGAACTCTTTGAAAATCTTCTCCTCTGAAACTGGAAGGCTCTCAGCTTTCATATTTGGCACAGAGCATCATGTTCAGGTCCACTACAAAAGTTATATAAATTATGGCCCTGGGGTCAAAATTGGCCCCGCCCCAGGGGTGGGCAGTTTTCAATAGAAACAAATAGTGAAATCTTTGAAATTCTTCTTCTCTGAAACTGGAAGGCTCTCAGCTTTCATATTTGGCACATAGCATCATGTTCAGGTCCACTACAAAAGTTATATAAATTATGGCCCTGGGGTCAAAATAAGCCCGCTCCAGGGGTGGGCAGTTTTCAATAGAAACACATAGTGAAATATTTGAATATCTTCTCTGAAACTGGGTGGTTCTCAGCCTTCATACTTTGCATGTATCATCATGTTCAGGTCCTCTGCAAAAGGTAAATAAATTATGCCCCAGGGGTAAAAATTGGCCCCGCCCCAGGGAAGGGTAGTTTTCAGTAGAAACAAATAGTGAAATCTTTGAAAATCTTCTTCTCTGAAACTGGAAGGTTCTCAGCTTTCATATTTGGCACATAGCACCATGTCCAGGTCCTCTACAAAAGTTATATAAATTGTGCCTCTTGGGTCAAAATTAGCCCAGCCCCAGGGCAGGCTAGTTTTCTAAAGAAACATATAGTTAAAACTTTGAAAAGCTTCTCCTCTGATTGTCTGGTGAGCGCTTCAGGGCCATTCTGGCCCTCTTGTTTAATAAGATATTCACTTCATTTTTTTAAAAAAAATAGTATCACCTTAATATGGAAATCAAGATCTGAAGCACAGATTAGAAAATGACAACACTTATAAGGCATGTTGAATCAGAGAAAGTTTGCAAGTGGGCGTATTATGTACCGTATGCGGTACTCTTTTGATAACTTTTGAGTTAAGTTTATTTTATTAGACAACGAATGTTATAAATTATAAAACAAATACAGGTAGTTGAGTGTTTGAATAGTTTAGCGAGTAATAAATACGATATATGTACAAGGAAGCTGTCTGAGAGATATACACATGATTCTTTCTGAATTATTAGTTAAATATTCTATTATCAGATAGGAAACATTCTAAACAGTAATATTAATGGTGGCTTTAATGGCTGTTTGTGTGCAAGTGTATATCCCATGCGTTGTCACCGTAATAATACTCATACTTTGTCACAGTGAGACCGGGACATCCACGGAGGAACGTCCCCAGGTCTGCACGACCCTCACTCTCCTCTATATCTGTTACCCAGTCTAGTCTTACCTCTGCGTAACGTCTTGTCTCCGAATATTTGATTTTTTAAAAGCCATTAATATATATTCTAAAATTTAAAAGGTATATTTTTAGAATGTCGATTATGTTTTGTCCTTATTTAATCTACAATCCTGTTGATCGGGACTGACATTTACATAATCTAGTGAGATTGTCTTTATTTGATTTCATTATATAGTTTTATTTACATTATTTGTTCGGCTCTATATGACCATCAGTGTCGATGGGCCGTAAAACACCATTCATTCATTCATTCATTCTTGTCTCCGACATACTACGTGCAAACTCACAGAACCGTCATTTGTAATGTAACATGAAACAGGATAACCTACTTAGTGTCGCGGTGCCGTAAAACCCAACTCACTCACTCACCTCCTCCACACATTGTGATACGGTCGGTAGATTATCTACACACATGCACGACAGCTTAAATGTATGTAACTCAGGGTTGGCAAAATGCCGGCATTTATGAGTATTTACCGTGCCGGCGGTAAATACCGGGATTTACTGGCACTTACTGGTATTTTGAATTGTCCAGGGGCTTAGCACATATTTAACCATCCTAGTGTGCTTTATTAGTTCCCTAATCATATATACAAGTTTTGCCTTATGTATTTGCAGTGTAAAAAACCCAAAAAATAAAAGGTGTAATTAGGGCCCTGCTTGAGCCCTATAGGAATCACAATTTCTGTCCTTCAGTACTTCACATATTGGTTTCATATTAAGGCATATATGCTTAGTGTCTTCAGAGAAAATGCCTATAGTTTTTTGGTTGAATCTGATCACTATGTCTAGAGTTATCTGCCCCTGATTACAGGGCTCTCTCTCTCCCTCTGTGACTGAGTCAGTTTTCTAGTTTAAGCTGAATTTTGAATGAAGAAAGTTTCATGAAAATCAATAGACTGACAGTCAGTTGTAGAAAACTGAGTAACAGATAAGAGAAACAATACTGGCCACCTAACCCACTGCAAATTACTGTCAGATCAGCTCTCAAAACAACAGTTTTGACACCTCTACTGGCCACTATGGTAATTGTTGTAAAAACATACACACTTTTCATTTAAGAGATACACATAATGAACCATGAAGTGTCAAACACAATATAGACAATTTGGAGGGGGCAATGATTCAGATTAAACCAATCAAACTGCAAAGGAGTTGGTCTGTTGTACTGATGATTTTAACATATTATACCAGCAGAATCATGCCATTATTTAAATTTAGAGCTATACAGGACTTTTATGTAAACCAGATGAAACTCCTAGATAAGATATATAAGCCATCTGATGAGTGCCCTTGCCAGGCATGAAACAGTTTAAACCCTCAGTAAAATGATGGTTAGAAATCAATAAATAAACTTATCAATATTCCACTAACCAGCAATTTAAAACAGCCTTTATAAAAACCAATAAACTTCAAAGAAATAATATATATATACCTTTTCTGGAGTATATGCCAGTATTGGCCATTTTGGGAGTATTTACCGGACCGGTATTTACCAGCGGTATTTACCGCCCCCGGTATTTACCGCCCAACCCTGATGTAACTGTGTCATAGTAGACACGTCTATACTAGGTATACACACGTCCTCATGGTCTGTACAGTCTTCTAACGTCAGGCCTAACTCTCTAATGGTGGCTGAATGTGATAATTTGTTCAACAGTCTTACTTGATCTACATGTGTCATGCTCACGTATTCCAGCCTAAGTGCCATTAAACTCCTGTGACATATTGCAGTGATTGCTTCCCCTGTAAGTGTTATATGACCTGATGTACCGTCCAAGTGTAAACTGGTCAGATAGTCTAAACATACATGTATCTTATATGTGTGGCCATTATTGCCACCTTCTGTTATACAATTTGGTCACACGTGTCTGTATGTCTCGTACCAAACGTTTTACAGACCAGCCGTCTAAACCCTGTCTGTTGTTGGTCATACAGGTCTGTATGTCTTTTATCACGCGTATTCCAGCCCAGTCGTCGTGGTCGAAACTCTGTCTGTAGTGTTGTACCCGTTCGTCAGCACTAACAACCCGACCCAAATGTTCCAACAATTGTCTTGTTATATCAAGACTCATTCCAGACACAAACAGCCAAACCTGAGACATTTCTAACATGATGTCTAATGAATCGCATATGTCTCTCATACATTTCAAAATAGTTTCTACAGGGTCAAATGTTACTATGTATAATGCTGCAAGAAATTCTTGCATTTTTTTGTGTAAAAATGAAAACTTTTTATATCTTCCTGTATAATTTCTAAAGTCTTTGGTTTGAGACAAAATGCCACAAAATGTAAACAAATGTTGATATCCGACTGAGATATTCCAAACACATTAAGTTTTGAACTTCTAAATACCAACGCCTCTTCCCTTTGCTCATTAAACAGAGATTTATAGGCAACCTCGGTTAAACACAGGAGTAATTCTGTACGACTCTGACAATAGTCTTTTTCACTGAAACGATCGGGCAGCTTTTGTCGGGGTTCTACATTTTTACATGGACTTTCTGATTGTTTTTCAGGCAGATTTTTCTCTGAACGTTCAAATAACAGATCTAACATATTACAGTACAACTGTAATTGAGAATAACCCAAGTCCTTGCCAAAATGCCACAGAGTTACTAACTATCAAAAGAACTGGTACAGTTATAATACCATCCAGATGTTTCTGGTGTATTGCATCATAAAATCCATCAATAGTTGCTTCTCTCTGCGACATTCTATCTAGATGATCCACCATTTTCTGTGCCAGTTCTTTTGACGATTTATTGCTAATTCCACATAACTCTACATGTTTATCCACATCTTTTGTTTTCAGCTCACTAACATCAAATTTCCAGTTTCGTGTTGTATTAAGTAAGACACGATTCATGTAATATATTTCTGCCTGGTATATGTTTAATCAAACCAGGATATTTTTCCACATCATCTGGAAAACACCATTCATCTAAACCATCAAAAACAATCAAGCATTTCTCAGTTTGCAGCAAATGAGATATGTCGATAGGTATTGATGTTTTGTACAATAACTGGTTTTTAATCATTTCTTCAACATGATACATTTTGTCTGTGTCTCTCAGGTTAATGTAAAACAAGAATTTGAAAACTGACAGAAGTCCCAAGTCTTCAGCAGAAACTGTTTTACATTCGTCTTCAGCAGACAAAGTTTCACTTTGGTCTGCAGAAATTGTTTCAACTTTGTCGTTAGCAGAACTGTTTCATCTTCGTCGTCAGCAGACACTCTCTTTTCTTCTACATTCTGCAAAGCCTTGCACCAACTGAGGACCAGCTGGTTGCAGAATGCAGTTTTTCCACTTCCGGCATCCCCAGTGATATATATATTTATGCATGGTCCAGATGGAGAATTGAAAATTTGTTGGTATTCAAGAAGGGAAGGCTTATACTGTTCCTCTTTTATCTCTACCAATTCTCGATGTTTATCTTTCTTCGATGTTTATCTTTCTTCTCCCTCGTCACCTTTACTGCAGGTGGTACATACATCTCTAGAATGTATTGTTGTTCGGCCGTCACCAGGTTTTCCCAACAGCACATGGTTTTATACAGACGTATGAGGTGTTGCTGAAGATCTGAAACAAAATCATCATGTGAGCAAATAATTTATATGGGTAACGGGAACCGGGTACCAAAACATCTACTATATATACTATATCAGTTGTGCCGGAATAT
Source organism: Azorinus chamasolen (assembly GCA_963576725.1). NCBI lineage: Eukaryota > Metazoa > Mollusca > Bivalvia > Cardiida > Solecurtidae > Azorinus > Azorinus chamasolen. The sequence goes on along the minus strand of OY755253.1, from coordinate 38,314,230 downwards.
GACATCTGACCAAAGTAAATATTGTTTGTCATCCATCAACCTAGGCATGTCGTTTCGTACGTTTAACCTTTCCTTCATGATGAAGAAAATATTCCAAAATAGGGAATTAATATAATACATAAATACTTAAACTGCTCTGATCTAATATTTCGACCACTAAGGGCCTTTGTCAAAGATTATCATGTTTGACAAAGGCCCTTAGTGGTCGAAATATTAGATCAGAGCTTTCTTTATGAACATAAATACGTGAAATGGTCGCGTTGTGAATATTCATTATTGCTTATATTTTATAATGCAAAAATTGTAAGGAACCTTTGACTCAGACAAAACTGCAGAATCGCATCTTTATAATTCAGTAGACACACATGACAGACCTTGATCAGACAGTTCCTACTTGAGCTGACTGATCTGTGTGATCTTGTCTACTGTTTGCAATGACTGAACCAGTGTCTCTATCGAATAAAGGGTTAACTATTCGGAAGTGGATTATCAAGCGTCGCTGAACAGATGCCGAAACATGCCGAAACCTTGAGAATGGTTTCCGACCCTGGGCAAAGATTGTGGAAAAGTTGCAGAACACGCTGAAGGGGTGCCGAATAGTTGCAGAAAAATGCGGAAGAGTTGCCGATCTTAGAGTTTTCCTCGTATTTTTAGCTCACCAGAGCACTTTTGTGCTCAGCGTGAGCTTTTGTGATCGCTTGATGTTCGTCGGGCGTCGTCGGGCGTCAACAATTTAAACCTTTAAAAATATTCTCCTCTGAATCTACAGGGTTCTCAGCTTTCATCTTTGGTACATAGCATCATCTTTAGGTCCTCTACTCGCCAGCTGCATCTCCTGCAGAGGGGTAAGATCCCCCCGAATAGGAGCAACCTGTTTGCCGTGGGTTGAGACTCGAATCGCCCAGGTGATGGGATCCTGGTAGTTGAGCAAAAGAGGTCTCTGAGCGTATGACCTCTGATGCAACACACTGCTTTGGCCCTTAATCTGGGCGCAGACGAGCGGTCAGGCCTGGCCCAGTCTGATCAATCGGCTTACCATGTCTTGCCCAAGGATACTTCATATCTTGAGAGTTCGTCATTTCTCTATTAAATGACTTATTTTCTCTGTTTTAATACATTTAATTAGTTTTGCTAATATTAACTTTATGCTGAAGTGTCTTTGAAGGCGGTGGTTTAGGGCTAATCAGGTAGATTTTGTGTATGGTTGACCAGCGATTCCTGCGTCGATTAACCTATTGGCCAGAAGGTGTTCTATTTAGCGGTAGCGCATTGGAGGTACGGCGTTGGCTCGACTTTGCTATTTATCTGAGTATATCACCCATGTAACCCCGGTGCCTTTCGCTGGAGATATCCCGAAGACATCCCCTTGTTGGGCTCCGAGGTGGGTGGGGAGCATGGGTGATGAACTATAATTAAGCGCTATGGCAACCCCCGCCAAAAAACGCTCAGGTTCAAAGAAACCAAATAATTTCAAAAGGTCACGTAAGGACTCTGAGTCATCAGAGTCTGATCGTGAAAAAAACTCAACACCGTTGATGACTAACTATTGGCCAAGATTCTTAGTAATCTGTCCAGTCAATAATGACGAATCTCTGGCAAAGTTGTCACCCTTTGCAGTTGCGAAAGCACTGCAAGGATTGGCAGGTGAGCCAAAAGATGTTAAGGTTCTTCGTTCAGGCAAAATTCTAGTGGAATGTGTCAAGAAACAACAGTCTGATAATTTACTTAAAAGTTCAATGTTTGCTGGCATTTCTATTCAAGTATCTCCTCACCAGTCTCTGAACTTCTGTAAAGGAGTTGTGCGAGACCGTGATCTTCGACACACCAGTGAGGAAGAAATGCTAACAGAACTGAAAAATCAGAATGTTACGGAGGTTAAACGTATTAGGTTTGTCAGAAATGGTAACGAAATAGTTACCAATACTTTCATACTTAAGTTTAACATCCCATTTGTTCCACCAAGAATTAAATGTGGCTACTTAAGCGTAGATGTCGACCCTTACATCCCAAATCCTCTCCGTTGTTTCAACTGCCAGAGATTTGGTCACCATAAGGACAAATGTTCGAAACAACCAGTTTGTGCTCGTTGTGGTCAGGAAGATCATGATTCCTCGACCTGTGAAAACCCTGTGCAGTGTTTTAACTGCAAAGGGGATCACTATGTTCACTCGAAAGAGTGTGCAAAGTGGAAGCAGGAAAAGGAAATTCAGAGAATTAGGGTTCTGCAGAACGTATCCTTTCCTGAAGCCCGTAAAATTGTGGAAGCTTCAAATCCTTCCACTGTTGCGGGCTCATCTTATGCGGATAAGGTGAAGGAAAACCAGATTAAAACTAAGAACGCTGAAACTCAAACAGTCGTCACCTGGCCACACGCTGCGCCAAACTACAAAAAGATTTCCGACTCTGTCGTCTCTGGCAAGTCTGACATTGCATGTCAGGCGACCCAGGAATCGCCTCAGAGTCAGAAAACTTCAAACACTAAAAGTAAAACTAATAGTATTGTTCCTTTACCAAATGGTAAAGATACTCCTGTAAAGCTGCACAACACTTATAGCAGCTTGGATGAGGAAGAGGTGATGGATGTACATACATCCATTGTCCCTTCTTCCAAATCCCCCAAAAAGAAAAAGGACAAGAAGCTTGTTCCTATTACGCCTCCATCCTAACTAAATTTATTTTCATTAATCAATAATGAAAAATTGCGTAATACAATGGAATTGTAGAGGACTTAAGGCAAATTATAATGAAATTCTTCTGTTGCTGAATAAATATGACCCGGCCATAATGTGTCTTCAAGAAACATTCTTGAAGGACACTGATCAAGTCAACTTTAGAAATTATTCTATTTATAATCATATTTTTAACGATGGTGAAAGAGCTGCTGGCGGCTCTTCAATTATTGTGAACAACTCTGTTGTTCATAGTTATTTACCCATTAAAACTAATTTACAAGTTGTTACTGTCAGTGTCACCCTTCATAAGGTCATTACATTTTGTTCTATTTATATTCCGCCAAGGACAACAATTGACAAGAAAGAAATTGACTCCCTTGTTGAACAATTGCCTACCCCATTTATATTGCTAGGGGATTTAAATAGCCATAATCCTCTATGGGGATCTACAAATACAAATGCTTTAGGTAAGATCGTTGAGGATTTTGTTGGTGAGCATGATTTGTGCATCTTCAACAATAAGTCCCCAACCTATCTTCACCCAGCATCAGGAACTTTTACTTGCATTGATCTTTCTATTTGCTACCCAACCATTTACTTAGATTATGATTGGAAAGTTGGTGATGACCTATGTGGAAGTGACCACTTTCCAATATTTCTAAACCATATTGCTTCTCCAGTCGAGGAGTGTGTTCCTCGCTGGAAACTTAAGAAAGCAAATTGGGAAAAGTTTGAAATATTGTGTAGGGAAAAGATAAGATCAGATGTATTTGAAAACATTGATGACCCCATTGAAACATTTACATCCATTTTATATTCAGTGGCAGAAGAATGCATTCCAAAGTCCTCATCAAACCCAAAGAAACCTCCTAAACCGTGGTATGATGATGAATGTAAGGAGGCGATTAGAAAGCGTAAAGCAGCTCTTAGAAAATTTAAATTCAGTCCTACTCAGGAAAATTTAAATCATTTTAGAGTATTTAGGGCTAAAGCTCGTCGTACTATCAAGACTGTTAAATCGCAGTCTTGGAAGAAATATGTTTCTAAATTAAATTGTCGTTCATCAGTAAAGAAGGTATGGGATATGGTGCGTAAAATAAGTGGTAAAGGTAAATCCTCTTTTGGACATTTAAATGCAAATGATAAAAAAATAACAGATGTAAAAGATATAGCCAATTCCTTAGCTGATGCTTTTGCTAAAAACTCTTCATCAGCTAAGTCTACTCCTGAATTTAGACACATTAAAAAGAGTAAAGAAAAGGAAAAACTTAATTTTACATCTCACAACACTGAAAGCTACAATTTACCTTTTACTGAGAGAGAATTGTTTGATTGATTGATTGATTGATTGTCATTCATTCATTCATTCTCTTACTAAATCGCACGATACAGCTGTTGGACCTGATGACATTCATTATCAATTTCTTAAACACTTGCCCTCAATTTGTATGCATGTTCTTTTAGATATTTTTAACCATATATGGTCAAGTGGTAAATTGCCCAAGTTTTGGAAACAGGCTACAGTTATTCCTGTTCCAAAACCAGGGAAAGATAATACAGATCCAAATAATTATCGTCCTATAGCCTTGACGAGCTGCGTATGTAAAACTTTAGAGCGCATGATTAACGCAAGACTTGTTTGGTATCTTGAATCCAACAACCTCATTACGGAGTATCAAAGTGGATTCAGGAGCCAAAGAAGTACAACTGATCATTTAGTTAGGTTGGAAACATTTATTCGTGAAGCTTTCATCAAGAAGGAGTCAGAAAAACTCTATCTCTAAAACAAAACCCAACAGTGTTGATCCTTTACCAAATGGTAAAGGGAATCCTGTAAAGCTGCACAACACTTATAGCAGCTTGGATGAGGAAGAAGTGATGGATGTACATACATCCATTGTGCCTTCTTCCAAATCCCCAAAAAAGAAAAAAGACAAATCAAAGATTGTTTCTGTTAAGCCTCCAACCTAACTAAATATATATATTTTCATTAATCAATAATGAAAAACTGCGTAATACAATGGAATTGTAGAGGACTTAAGGCAAATTATAATGAAATTCTTCTGTTGCTGAATAAATATGACCCGGCCATAATGTGTCTTCAAGAAACATTCTTGAAGGACACTGATCAAGTCAACTTTAGAAATTATTCTATTTATAATCATATTTTTAACGATGGTGAAAGAGCTGCTGGCGGCTCATCAATTATTGTGAACAACTCTGTTGTTCATAGTCTTTTACCTATTAAAACTAATTTACAAGTTGTTACTGTCAGTGTCACCCTTCATAAGGTCATTACATTTTGTTCTATTTATATTCCGCCAAGGACAACAGTTGACAAGAAAGAACTTGACTCCCTTGTTGAACAATTGCCTGTCCCATTTATATTGTTAGGGGATTTTAATAGCCATAATCCTCTATGGGGATCTACAAATACTAATGCTTTAGGTAAAATTGTTGAGGATTTTGTTGGTGAGCACGATTTGTGCATCTCCAACAATAAGTCCCCAACCTATCTTCACCCGGCATCAGGAACTTTTACTTGCATTGATCTTTCTATTTGTTACCCAACCATTTACTTGGATTATGATTGGAAAGTTGGTGACGACCTATGTGGAAGTGACCACTTTCCAATATTTCTAAACCATATTGCTTCTCCAGTCGAGGAATGTGTTCCTCGCTGGAAACTCAAGAAAGCAAATTGGGAAAAGTTTGAAATATTGTGTAGGGAAAAGATTAGATCAGATGTATTTGAAAATAGTGATGACCCCATTGAAACATTTACATCCATTTTATATTCAGTGGCAGAAGAATGCATTCCAAAGTCCTCATCAAACCCAAAGAAACCTCCTAAACCGTGGTATGATGATGAATGTAAGGAGGCTATTAGAAAGCGTAAAGCAGCTCTTAGAAAATTTAAATTCAGTCCTACTCAGGATAATTTAAATCATTTTAGAGTATTTAGGGCTAAAGCTCGTCGTACTATCAAGACTGTAAAATCACAGTCTTGGAAGAAATATGTTTCTAAATTAAATTGTCGTTCATCAGTAAAGAAGGTATGGGATATGGTGCGTAAAATAAGTGGTAAAGGTAAATCCTCTTTTGGACATTTAAATGCAGATGATAAAAAAATAACAGATGTAAAAGATATAGCCAATTCCTTAGCTGATGCTTTTGCTAAAAACTCTTCATCAGCTAAGTCCACTCCTGAATTTAGACATATAAAAAAGACTAAAGAAAAGGAAAAACTTAATTTTACTTCTCACAACACTGAAAGCTACAATTTACCTTTTACTGAGAGAGAACTGTTTGATGCTCTTAATAAATCGCACGATACAGCTGTTGGACCTGATGACATTCATTATCAATTTCTTAAACACTTGCCCTCAATTTGTATGCATGTTCTTTTAGATATTTTTAACCATATATGGTCAAGTGGTAAATTGCCCAAGTTTTGGAAACAGGCTACAGTTATTCCTGTTCCAAAACCAGGGAAAGATAATACAGATCCAAATAATTATCGTCCTATAGCCTTGACGAGCTGCGTATGTAAAACTTTAGAGCGCATGATTAACGCAAGACTTGTTTGGTATCTTGAATCCAACAACCTCATTACGGAGTATCAAAGTGGATTCAGGAGCCAAAGAAGTACAACTGATCATTTAGTTAGGTTGGAAACATTTATTCGTGAAGCTTTCATCAAGAAGGAGCACTTAGTTGCTGTCTTCTTTGATCTTGAGAAAGCTTACGATACAACTTGGAAGTATGGCATAATGAAAGACCTTCATGAATCTGGACTTAAAGGTCGACTTCCAGTTTTTATTGAAAACTTTTTAAATGATAGGGAATTTCAAGTCCGTGTTGGAACTACTCTTTCTGGTATGCAAAAACAGGAAATGGGTGTTCCACAAGGAAGTATTTTGTCAGTCACTCTATTTAATGTTAAAATTAATAATATTGTTAAATCTATTACTAGTGACACTGACTGTTCATTGTATGTTGATGACTTTTTAATTTGTTACCGTTCTAAACACATGCGTACTGTTGAACGTCAACTTCAACAGTCCATTGATAAAGCTCAATCAAAGTACTGATAGTACTGAAAGTGTCTGTGTTTTTGGAAAGAAAAAGTGTTGAATACAGTAGAACCTCTCTAAACCGGACAAAAATAAACATTAAGGATGGGCGTTAACGACTGCTGTATGCTGAAAATTTCCGTATCGTTGTCAGCCTGCATCAAGCAGCCACCTGTTATGTTTATTTTCTGTTCGATCTAGAGAGGTACTACTGTATTTCGGTGGTTTGTTTGCGAGTTATTTTTTATGTTCCCAGATGTTGAAATCTTATCTGAAGGTAGTTGGTGTTTTGCATGATTTATGTAAATATTTCAAACGCAATTTCCAAATCTGAAGTACAACACATTCAAGGCATAAGTCGATCAGTGTCAAGAAATATTGATCTTCCGAAAAACATTATATAAATATATTGATGTAAATATATACAAAAATAAGTTTGGAATTAGTTAAATATTGGAATCTAACAAACATTACAAGTAGATAATCAAGAATGTTTGTATTGTTTTACATGCTATAATGGTATACTCAGATCTTTTGAACAACTTCAGATCATCTGAAATTGTTCATAGATTTTGAAATGGGAGGAAAACAAAGAGTACATGTAAATATATTCCTGATGGAAATTTTATTGTAGACAATGGCAAGAAAAAGTACAAAACAGCAAATAAACATATATTGCAAGTAAAGCATCTGTTTGAATGTAATAAAAAATGTAATCAAATGTTAAATCGAAACATGGTTGTATTTCCACTTTTACCCGATTTTTGTAAAACCTCTGTTGAACAGCCATTCAGTTGTTAATTGACAATTCCTTATGATAGGTAGAACTTGAATGCAAATTGACAACCCTTTTCGTTGCATTAGGCTGTCACTGTAATCATAGGTCATCATGGTTAAAAACAAGTGGCTGTTCAATAAAGGTTATTGAAACATTAAATGGAATCATGAATAGTAACTCTTACATCTAAACTAAATAGCTACACTACATATGATACAGAAACATTGACAGGCAAACCATATTTCAATAATAATGTTCAGATATGCTATAGTTTTCAACTTTAAAGTGGAAGTCCCTACAATGATCGCATATTTTCAAGAATAGCATAACACTTGGTATTTGTTATGCTCTATCATTATTATGAAGGTTCCCAATTTGAACTTATTTCGAAAACCGATTTCATCAATACTGATCATTTTTGTTCTACAACACAATATTATCGGCCTTTTCCGTTAAATTTTTCCGCGTTTTGCCGATGATCACCCGATCCCTCCATTGTTTACATAATAGCTTTCTCGGAATATACAATATACTACTTTTCAGCATGTAAACAAATGAGTTTTGTATATTTTAAGTGTTTATGAAACGCATCAAATGTAGGGACATCCCGTTTAAGACATTGCAGGGTTTCACAATTTGGAACAAGAGAACCATGATGGTCCTAAATCGCTCACCTGGTTTCTATACACTTATGCATACACTGTATTTCTATGTAAAAATTAGTCGGCTTCAGATTCGGGCCAAAATGAAACCAAGGGCCAAAATTTTAGGCCTGGATGTTACAATTTGAACAATAAAGGAACATTAGGTGATGCTTCATATAAATTTCAAGTCTGGGCCTTACAATTTCACAGAAGGAGATTTCACAGAAGCCCTAGCGGGGCCATTTTGGTCCAGGTCTCATAATTTGAACAATCTTAGTAGAAACCATTAGTTGATACTACATACCAATTTTCTAGGCCTTACAGTTTCGGAGTAGAAGATTTTTAAAGACTTACCAATAAACAAGAGGGCCAGAATGGCCCTGAAGCGCTCACCAGACAATCAGAGGAGAAGATTTTCAAAGAGTTCACTATTTGTTTCTACTGAAAACTGCCCACCCCTGGGGCGGTGCCAATTTTGACCCCAGGGCCATAATTTATATAACTTTTGTAGAGGACCTGAACATGATACTATGTGCCAAATATGAAAGCTGAGAGCTTTCCAGTTTCAGAGAAGAAGATTTTCAAAGATTTCACTATTTGTTTCTATTGAAAACTGCCCAACTCTGGTGCGGGGCCAATTTTGATACCCGGGACCATAATTTATATAACTTTTGTATAGGACCTGAACATGATGCTATGTGTCAAATATGAAAGCTGAGAGCTTTCCAGTTTCAGAGAAGAAGATTTTCAAAGATTTCACTATTTGTTTCTACTGAAAACTGCCCACCCCTGGGGCGGTGTCAAATTTGACCCCAGGTCCATAATTTATATAAATTTTGTAGAGGACCTGAACATGATGCTCTGTGACAAATATGAAAGCTGAGAGCTTTCCAGTTTCAGAGGAGAATATTTTCAAAGTTTTCACTCTTTGTTTCTATTGAAAACTGCCCACCGCTGGGGCGGGGCCAATTTTGACCCCAGGGCCATAATTTATATAACTTTTGTAGAGGACCTGAAGATGATAATATCTCAAAATATGAAAGCTGAGAGCCTTCAAGTTTCAGAGATGAAGATTTTCAAAGATTTCACTATTTGTTTCTATTGAAAACTGCCCACCCCTGGGGCGGGGCCAATTTTGACCCCAGGGCCATAATTTATATAACTTTTGCAGAGTACCTGAGCATGATGCTTTGTGCCAAATATGAAAGCTGAGAGCTTTCCAGTTTCAGAGATGAAGATTTTCAAAGATTTCACTATTTGTTTCTATTGAAAACTGCCCACCCCTGGGGCGGGGCCAATTTTGACCCCAGGGCCATAATTTATATAACTTTTGTAGAGGACCTGAACATGATACTATGTGCAAAATATGAAAGCTGAAAACCTTCTGGTTTCAGAGGAGAAGATTTTCAAAGTTTTACTATATGTTTCTATTGAAAACAAGACACCCCTATGGCGGACCAAATTTCACCCCAGGGCCAATATTTATATAACTTTTGTAGAGGACCTGAACAAGATGCTCTGTAACAAATATGAAAGCTGAGAGCTTTCCAGTTTCAGAGGAGAAGATTTTCAAAGTTTTCACTCTTTGTTTCTATTGAAAACTGCCAACCGCTGGGGGGGGCAATCTTGACCCCAGTGCCATAATTTATATAACTTTTTAGAGGACCTGAGCATGATGCTGTGTGCCAAATATGAAAGCTGAGAGCTTTCCAGTTTCAGAGATGAAGATTTTCAAAGATTTCACTATTTGTTTCTACTGAAAACTGCCCACCCCTGGGGCGGGGCCAATTTTGACCCCAGGGCCATAATTTATATCCCTTTTTGTAGAGGACCTGAATATGACGATATGTGCCAAATATGAAAGCTGGGAGCCTTCCAGTTTCAGAAAAGAAGATTTTCAAAGATTTCACTATTTGTTTCTATTGAATCTGCCCACCCCTGGGGCGGGGCCAATTTTGTCCCCAGGGCCATAATTTATATAACTTTTGTAGAGGATATGAACATGATGCTATGTGCCAAATATGAAAGCTGAGAGCCTTCCAGTTTCAGAGATGAAGATTTTCAAAGATTTCACTATTTGTTTCTACTGAAAACAGCCCACCCCTGGGGCGGGGCCAATTTTGACCCCAGGGCCATAATTTATATAACTTGTAGAGGACCTGAACATGATACTATGTGCCAAATATGAAAGCTAAGAACCTTCTGGTTTCAGAGGAGAAGATTTTCAAAAGGTTCAAATTGTTGACGACTGACGACGGACAACGCACGTCGACGGACATCAGGCAATCACAAAAGCTACCCTGAGCACTTTGTGCTTTGGTGAGCTTAAAACTGATGAGCCATGGGGTGGGGCCATTTTTGGCCCTGGGGTCACAATTTGAACAATCTTGGTAGAAAATCAATAGACTATGCTACATACCAAATATCAAAGGTATAGGCCTTACAGTTTTAGAGTAGAAGATTTTTAAAGATTTTCCTATGAAAAACTGATAAGCTCGGGGCAGGGCCAGTTTTAGTCCAGGAATCATAATTTGAACAATCTTTGTAGAGGACTATTAGATGATGCTACATACCAAATATCAAGGCCTTAAGGTTTCATCAGAAGATTTTTAAAGATTTTCCTATGAAAAAAACCATTGTGATAAATAGAGCATTTGCTCCTAAAGGAGCAAATGCTCTATTTATCATAATGGTTTCACAAAGTGACTTTTACTGAATTGTCAAAAGTCGTCAATATGCGGGAAAGGGTTAAGTGTATGTTAGGCAAATTATTGAAACAAAACCATGTGCTGAAGAAAGAGCAAACAAGTTTTTCAGAAAAATGATGTTGCAGCAACTCAATAGAATTAAGTTACAATCTAGTTACAATCTTTTATCCCATTCCCTGATATGTTATTTTCGATTCAACCTCTATGAACAAATCTACTGAAAAGAAGCACTTACAAGAAAAACAGTAGATTTTAAACCATTGTGATAAATAGAGCATTTGCTCCTTTGCTCTATTTATCACAATGGTTTAAAAAAGTGACTTTAACATACATGCATGCATCAAAATGTATCAATATGAGAGAATGGGTTAAGGATGAAGCAAAACTAGTCTTGACATTAAGTAATTAAAATATCTTCCTTTTCAATCTAATTATATATACTATTGCATTAAACATGTTACATATTTATATAAATACACTATATACATTGACATACTATGTTATACAATGATGATCCATGTTATCCCTTGTTCATAAACATACAATGTTTATCAGAAACTATGATCAATTTGAAGTTTTACTTAACCCTTTCCTACATAAATACGCCTTTCTACGCCTCTGTTAAAGTAACTTTTGGAAACTACATGTATTGTGATAAATAGAGCATTAATTGCTCCTTGGGAATTTATCACAATGGTTTCAGAATTACAAAATTCTAAAAAAATTCTTTTCTCTAGTTGATGCTTCTTTTCGGTAGATTTATTCAAGGAGGTTGGATCTAAAAATAGCCTATGAGGGAATGGGTTAAGAAAAATTCATTCTGGTCCACATTATCAAGCACTTCACTGCCACAGCCTGAATTGTATATTCTGATCTACAGTACTTTAATTAGCAGACAGAGTAGACCTTAGTCAATAAGTTATCATAGGGGCTGTATGATACTGATGTATGTACCCTTTTTGTAAAGACTTAAAAGGGGTGTAAATGTTAAAAGGATAAGGTTACCAAATTTTACTGACATTACATAGCATCATACATTAAAAACAAGATTCAAGGATTGGTGAAGCACCAGGGTCTATAAACCAATGCCCTTTTCAACAAAAATTACTGTGCCTTCATTGGACCCTAGGGGATACACTAGTTAAAGGGACATTCAAAAATGATTAAAAGAGATATTCAGCTCTTATATATATGTATATTGCCATCTGGTTGTCAGTCCTCTTCCTTGTACATGTATACCACTCATGAATACTGTGTTAAATACTCCATAAATACGCAGGGTAGAGCGGTAAATACCGGCCATTCTACACCATTGCAAACAGGGTAGACCCACACCAGATAGCTCCTATACAGAGCTCCAGATAAGATGCACCAATTACATGTTCAGGAATAACTCCTTTATTTCTCCACCAAACCTTATACTATGACCTATCTTCAGAAATCTTCTCGAAGAGACAATTCTATAAAGTGGTCACAGTGTAGGGTTTGGTGGAGAAATGACAATTAAATTAGTATTTGGAAACACACCCTTATCTGTAGCTATATGCCTATAGGAGTTGTCTGATCAGGGTATGTTCTGTTTGCTTATGACATAATATACATCTGGCTCTACAGTTTCTGTTATGGCCAAAAATGCCTGTCTTAATAATGCCATTGCAAAAACTCAACTCATTAATATTCATGATGTCATTATTTCTAACATGAATATTTATGGAGTAAAGACTTAACTGCTATGATCAAAATTTGATCACTATGACATGTCAACTGTGGTTTTTAACAAACTGAGCATCATCTTAATGGGGGATGACCAACAAATACTGGCTGCTTGTGTCCAAAGTAGTTCAGATGGTTCATTCATTTTTGTTGCTCATTTTACAAAACTTCAGCATAGCTTCTGATAGTCCTTTCTGCTTTTTGATATGTCCAAGTTGTTGAAAAGCATCAAGCTTCAGAGTACTGCCCATCTCTCTCAGCATGTCTAACATATATTCTACTTTCCGTTTAGAATCACCATCATACCGTCTTTGACCAAATTGTTTTGTAATTAACTGGTACATGTGAAAAAGTGGTGACTCGAAAGGGACTTGAACCCAGGGCCTTTGACTTACCATGCCAACACTCTACCTACTGTGCTGTCAAGGTCACACAGTCTAAAGCTTTTCAATGTTCCACCACAATCTTTAACCATTTAATGTTCCATCTGGAGATCAGCAAACACTGGCTGCTTGTAGTTCAGTAGATTTTAATAATTCATATATCACAAAGTCAGCACCAGTTGATCAAGCTTTTCATACATGTACTTAGATGAGTATTGGGAAGTCTTGTCTGGATGTTGATAAAAATGTTTCATCGATTCGCTCTTTGTCAATAAAGCAATATTATTCTCCGTTTTTGTGGCAATTAAAGCAACGTGGGCTCTGTTAGAAAACTGGTATGTCAGGTTCATGATTGTTTGGAATCTTGTTGAAATTACTGTCCCCTGCAAATAAAATTATTTTTTATGATTAAAATATATTTCTTAACCCCCTACACCATAAATATTCATATAACAAATAAATACATGTAGAGGTTATTTCATAGGTGACTAGGGCCTCAGCGATATTGGCATGTCACCTTGAGATTGGCTCTAGGGCTTAAACACGAGGGACTACAGGTATATCAAGGTAAGGGACTATATCACTCTGCGGTCCTAGTCACCTGTGTAACAACCTGTTTATTACATTTGTGGATAAAAAGGGATCTACCAGGTGCAATAGTTTCTCAAAGGATTGAAAGAATCAGACGGTTATGACTATTCTGACGTCAGTTGGATAACGTCAAAATGACAGGGTTTTTTTATTATTAAAAATGGGCATTGCAAAGAGCGGCAAGTGTGCACTTTTTATTTACCTGTATGTGTACCGGACATGTAAATAATCTGAATTGAATCGGGCGAGGATTCAGGATTGTCTTTGTAAAAGCCAGGATTTGGGGACTAATCGGTATGTGTATGAGCACTTGGACAACATTTGCATCATTTATAATGATTATAGCAAAATTAGACCTTTTATCGCTTATTGGGGTTCTGTTGCTATAGACAATAGATTTAGAATATTATCTTGGCAGCTGGCACAAAATCAGTTATTGGCCCCGTCGCTAGGTCTGTATTGGCCTGCTCAGACAACACCACTCCATTTTTCAAATTATATTGGACCATTTTTAACGTAAAAATGTTACTATTTATAGTAACAAATATAATAAATAGAGGTTATTACACGGGATGACTAGGGCCTCAACGTGATATTGTCCCGCCACCTTGATATTGGCCTAAGGGCCTAAGCCTGAGGGTCTATATCAAGTTAAGGGCCAATATCACGCCGCGGTACAAGCCAGCCGTGTAATAACCTGTTTATTACATTTGTAAAACATTGATGAACATTTTAGCAGATCAGATATAGAGCAGACAGTATTTCTCAGCATGAAAACGGTGTTAATAACTCAACTGAGGGAATGGCGCTATCCTGACATCATTTGGATGACGTCAAATTGACGGTTTTACACTATCCGAACAATGGGCGATGGAACTAGCGACTAGATGTCACTTTACTGGTATGTGCACGGTGCATTTGAATAAATCTGAATCAAATCCGGCGAGGATCGTGGTTTGGAAATTGGGGCTTATCGGTACATGTACGAGCACTTCGACAACATTTGCAGCATGGGAGCAGAATAAGAATCAGTTATTGGCCCGTCGCTAGGTCCGTACATGCCCGCTCGGAGAATTCCACTTTCGACTGATATTGGACCATTTTGAGTGTTAAAATGATACTATTTATACATGTAGTAACAAATGTAATAATTACATTTATACTGGATATTAACTGAATGTTTATAATGGCACTATGAACAATTCTGTTTTAATCATACTAGAAACTGTAGAATCGTCTAATCTTTATTATTTCATAAGCAAACAAAGCAGACCCTGATCAGAGAGCTCTTATAGACACTGTCTGATATGGATAGATGCTGTTTGCAAAGGCATTAACCCTTTCTCTCAAATAAAATTCATTTGCAAACAGAGTAGACCCAGATCAGGTTTTTCTCTCATTGCTAACCGAATTCAATAGACCTTTCCCTTTACTTTCCAAAATGTCTACAATGTTCCACCTTCCATATTTCATTACTATTTTGTTCATGAATATTCAGTAGGTATTGAAATTTGATATAAACATAGAACTGGGAAAGGGTTAAGAGGTCTATTAATGGAGTATGTATCAGTAAATGACTATAAAACATTTTACATTTAAAATTGTACAGATCATTCACCTTTTTTCACAAGTGCATATTACCAGGATAACAACAATATAGAAAGGCTTTGTACAATCCTTCTTCAGATTTCACTATGTCGATAATTTAAGCCTTTCTCTGTTTAAAATTAAATTTAACCTTTTCCCTCATATAGACACATTTTCACGCATCTGCAAACAGAGTATAGGAGCTGTCTGATCAGGGTCGGCTCCGTTTACTTATGGTGTAATAAAACTCCCAACCAATATAGATCTGACTCAACAGCTTCTGTCTCGGCCAGAATCTCATGTGTTCATATACCATTATAAAAACTAATCTTATTAATATTCATGACATCATTATTTCTTACATGAATACATTGTACACAACAGAGAAAGGGTTATGGATTAATAATGGCATATTGATATTATTAGATCAATTTTTAAAATTGCATTTTAACAAATGACATTTTGGTATAGACAGAAACTGTAGGTAGTGTTTCATAATCGACTGATTGTCTTAATCGATCATCGGATATAATCAGACAGACCACTTCAATTAATCATCGATTATACAATCGAAATGAGAAATTTCAATTTTGAGTACAAACTTAGTAACGAAAATCTTAAAATTGACAATAAAAACCAACAGATTTTATGTTTTTGATTTTAATTGCACATCTGAAGATAAATACATACATTACTAATGTAGTAATGTGTTTTCATACATTTTATATCAGAAACAATATAGCTATTTTAGATAAAATATAATAATTTTTTTATTTCTATTAATCGCTTATTTGATTTTGTAATCGATTATCTATTAAATGAGCACTTTCGATCAATCATCGGAAATAACTGATCATCGATTAAACACTAACTGTAGGAACATAGAATCTGATCTGTATAACACCATAAACAAACGGAGCAGACCCTGATCAGACAGCTCAAATAGGAGGGCTCCGCGCCATCTGATAAGGGTTTACCTTGTTTACAAATGCGTGAAAATGCGTTTATATGAGGGTAGGGGCTATGCTGAACTGTCAGTGGGGCACTACAACAGATGAGACAGAGATGTACTAACTACTCTCATCAGAATCTGTACTGTTTGCCATATACTTATTTATATTATTTCATTCATGAGCAATCAAACCAGACCCTGATCAGATGAGATCCCAGGTCGTTTCGGACCCAATCTGTTTCGGCCTTGGTTGTATTGGCCTTGGTCGTTTCGGCCACGATTACGTGGAATATATCAGCAATGGACATCAAATTTTATTTAAGCAAAATCTGTTCTTTGTTTCAGAAAATTGACAATTGACAAGAAATAAAGAAAGCGAAGATTGCAATATCCAGTCAGATTGAATAGTTCCTATAATTATGTCAGAAATGTTTGTGTAGTACTATTGCACTTAGTTGTTCCTCAACAAGCCCCATCTGTTTCTACCTTATATGAAGCAAATAAACCCATGAGAATAAAGTGTTTAATATTTGCTAAAAAAAATGCTGCAAATACTGCAAATTGCTTAAGTTTGTAATTATATAATGTTTTTGTAAACTCTTATTGAAATATTTTGTTGAATCCACGAAATAGACTAAAATAACGTTTCTCATTATCAAGCAACAAGGCCGAAACGACCAATGCCGAAACGGATTGGGTCCGAAACGACTAAGGACCGAAACGGATTGGGTCCGAAACGTCCCGACTCCCATCATCGGTTTGCAAAAACGTAGAAAGGCATATTTATGGAGGAATGTAGCCGAAGGGGTTTAATTTAAAGTCTCTAGGGGGGTTAATGAGTTAAAACTAAAATATAAAATAGCTCAGGCGCTGCAAATCTTCTTATCTACATGACAGACATTGTTTTAACTCGGGGATTCACCGATAATCGTGTCACGAGTGATTCTGTTAGATAATTATTTTCTTCTTGAAAGTCATAGCAGAACTATTAATAGATACTATTGTATCTTCATGTACTTACGATATTCGAGCTCGTCCAAAATGCGGGTCTGGTAAAAGAAATTCTGTGTAAAGTCAATTCTATGGCTGACAAGTCACGTGATATTCAAAATGGCGGCGACCAATTAATCAAAAATAAATTCGTGTATAAGTGCGCATAAAAAACCCGATATAATAAATATCGCCTCATTTGAACAATATTCGTCATTTTTGTTGAAGAAATAATCCAATACAGTAAATGCTTGTCTTAAAACGCGGTCCACATTCGTACTTTTTGTAATAAATTGAGCTAAATACCGAACTACATTGAAAGTTTGAGTAAATCGTTTTGTGAGGCCCGGCTGATTTACTGTCGCAAATTCGGTAGAATTAGTGTCTGTGTTATCACACAGACACTAAAAATGGGCTACTGAAAACGGTTTTAAATTTTCCAAGTCCAAAACAAATTGTGTACATTTCTGTCAACTGAGAAAATTTCACAATGACCCGGAATTGCACTTGAATGGTGATCCCATTCCTGTTGTAGACCAGGCAAAATTTCTCGGTGTCATTTTTGACAAAAAACTTTCCTATATACCTCATATTAAATATTTAAAGGCTAAATGCCAGAAAACTTTGAAATTGCTTCGCGTTCTTGCACATACCGAATGGGGTGCAGATCGCAATATAATGCTCAAATTGTATAGAAGTTTAGTGAGGTCCAAACTGGATTATGGTAGTGTTGTATATGGCGCTGCAAGGAAATCATACTTGCAGATGCTTGATCCAATTCATCACCAAGGTTTACGTTTAGCATTGGGTGCCTTTAGGACATCCCCTGCTAAAAGTTTATATGTTGAGGCGAATGAGCCATCACTTTACTCTCGTCGTGAAAAACTATCCATGCAGTATACCTCTAAATTAGCTTCAAACCCATCAAATCCCGCTCATAAAAATGTTTTTAGACCTAAATATCAACGTTTATTTGAATCTAAGGAAAAGGTAATTCCACCTTTCGGAATACGTATGAAAAACAGTTTTCAAAATAGTGATATAGATTTGTCTTTAGTTGAAAAGACTAAAGTTGAATCTATACCGCCTTGGACTATTAAACCACCAAAAGTTATCTTTGAACTAACACGGCATAAAAAGTCTGAAACAAGCTCGCTTGAATTCAGTTCTTTTTTAAATGAAATAATTTCAAGATTTGAAGATTATGAACAAGTATATACTGATGGTTCAAAAGATGATGAGAGAGTTGCAGCTGCCGTTGTGGCTGATGACTCAGAGACAAAGTTTCGGCTTCCCGATAATGCCTCCATTTTTTCAGCAGAGATCAAAGCTATTGACTTAGCTCTTGATTATATTGCTGGAAAATCATATAGTAAACATATAATCTTTTCGGATTCTCTTTCTGTTTTACAATCTCTAAGTAAATGTTCTACAAAAATTGTTCTTATTAAAAAACTTGTTTTAAAATATCATGAAATGTCTAATTCAAAAGATGTAATATTTTGTTGGATACCTAGTCATTGTGGAATACAGGGCAATGAGAGGGCGGACATTGCAGCGAAGTCTGCGCTTGAATCGCCTGAATCTGATATGAGATTACCGTATTCTGATTTCAAACCAGAAATTACTAGACATATTCTATATAAATGGCAGGAGTCTTGGAATGAGGAAATTCATAACAAGCTCCATGCTGTTAAACCTATTTTAGGTGAACATTTTTGTTCATGCTTGCCAATTCGGCGTGATGAGGTCGTATTGGCCAGAATAAGAATTGGACATTCTTTTTTAACTCATTCATTTTT
Organism: Azorinus chamasolen; assembly: GCA_963576725.1. NCBI lineage: Eukaryota > Metazoa > Mollusca > Bivalvia > Cardiida > Solecurtidae > Azorinus > Azorinus chamasolen. Next base: position 38,295,334 of record OY755253.1, on the reverse strand, counting down.
ACTGAAAGGTGAAGTTCAACCTGAATGTTTATTTTGTTTTGAGCCTTATACAATTCAGCACATTCTCATTGAATGTCCTGATTTAATCTTAATCAGAGATAGGTGTTTTCAAGCAGATTCCCTGAGGGAACTGTTTGAGCTGGTAGAAATACCAAAAATATTTGATTTTTTAAAAGCCATTAATATATATTCTAAAATTTAAAAGGTATATTTTTAGAATGTCGATTATGTTTTGTCCTTATTTTATTTACAATCCTGTTGATCGGGACTGACATTTACATAATCTAGTGAGATTGTCTTCATTTGATTTCATCATATAGTTTTATTTACATTATTTATTCGGCTCTATATGACCATCAGTGTCGATGGGCCATAAAACACCATTCATTCATTCATTCATCAAGAAGGAGCACTTAGTTGCTGTCTTCTTTGATCTTGAGAAAGCTTACGATACAACTTGGAAGTATACATACATCCATTGTGCCTTCTTCCAAATCCCCAAAAAAGAAAAAAGACAAATCAAAGATTGTTCCTGTTAAGCCTCCAACCTAACTAAATATATATTTTCATTAATCAATAATGAAAAATTGCGTAATACAATGGAATTGTAGAGGACTTAAGGCAAATTATAATGAAATTCTTCTGTTGCTGAATAAATATGACCCGGCCATAATGTGTCTTCAAGAAACATTCTTGAAGGACACTGATCAAGTCAACTTTAGAAATTATTCTATTTATAATCATATTTTTAACGATGGTGAAAGAGCTGCTGGCGGCTCATCAATTATTGTGAACAACTCTGTTGTTCATAGTCTTTTACCTATTAAAACTAATTTACAAGTTGTTACTGTCAGTGTCACCCTTCATAAGGTCATTACATTTTGTTCTATTTATATTCCGCCAAGGACAACAGTTGACAAGAAAGAACTTGACTCCCTTGTTGAACAATTGCCTGCCCCATTTATTAGCTCACCAGAGCACTTTTGTGCTCAGGGTGAGCTTTTGTGATCACTTGATGTCCGTCGTCCGTCGTCGTGCGTCGTCCGTCGTGCGTCGTCCGTCGTCGGGCGTCAACAATTTGAAGTGTCGATGGGCCGTAAAACACCATTCATTCATTCATTCATTCATTCAACAATTTGAACCTTTAAAAATCTTCTCCTCTGAATTTACAGGGTTCTCAGCTTTCATCTTTGGTACATAGCATCATCTTTAGGTCCTCCACAAAAGTTATATAAATTTTGCCCCTGGGGTCAAAATTGGCCCCGCCCCAGGGGTGCCTTGCTTCTATTGAAATATATAGTAAAACTTTGAAAATCTTCTCCTCTGAATCTACAGGGTTCTCAGCTTTCATATTTGGCACAAAGCATCATGTTCAGGTCCTCTACAAAAGTTATATAAATTATGCCCCTGGGGTCAAAATTGGCCCCGCCCCAGGGGTAGCCAGTTTTGAATAGAAACATATAGTGACAACTTTGAAAATCTTCTCCTCTGAATCTACAGGGTTCTCAGCTTTCATATTTGGCACATAGCATCATGTTCAGGTCCTCTACAAAAGTTATATAAATTATGGCCCTGGGGTCAAATTTGGCCCAGCCCCAGGGGTAGCCAGATTTCATTAGAAACATATAGTGACAACTTTGAAAATCTTCTCCTCTGAATCTACAGGGTTCTCAGCTTTCATATTTGGCACATAGCATCATGTTCAGGTCCTCTACAAAAGTTATATAAATTATGCCCCTGGGGTCAAAATTGGCCCCGCCCCAGGGGTAGCCAGTTTTGAATAGAAACATATAGTGACAACTTTGAAAAAAAATTCTTCTCAATCTACAGGGTTCTCAGCTTTCATATTTGGCACATAGCATCATGTTCAGGTCCTCTACAAAATTTGTATAAATTATGCCCCTGGGGTCAAAATTGGCCCCGCCCCAGGGGTGGTCAGTTTTGAATAGAAACATATAGTGAAACTTTGAAAATCTTCTCCTCTGAAACTGGAAGGTTCTAAGCTTTCATATTTGGCACATAGCATCATGTTCAGGTCCTCTACAAAAGTTATATAAATTATGCCCCTGGGGTCAAAATTGGCCCCGCCCCAGGGGTAGCCAGTTTTCAATAGAAATATATGGTAAAACTTTGAATATATTCTTCTCTGAAACTGAACGGTTCTCAGCTTTCATATCTGGCACATAGCATCATGTTCAGGTCCTCTACAAAACTTATATACATTATGCCCCTGAGGTCAAAATTGACCCCGCCCCAGGGGTGCCAGTTTTCTCTAGAAACATATAGTGAAAACTTTGAACATCTTCTCCTCTGATTGGCTGGTGAGCGATGTCAGGGCCATTCTGGCCCTCTTGTATTGTTAGGGGATTTTAATAGCCATAATCCTCTATGGGGATCTACAAATACTAATGCTTTAGGTAAAATTGTTGAGGATTTTGTTGGTGAGCACGATTTGTGCATCTCCAACAATAAGTCCCCAACCTATCTTCACCCGGCATCAGGAACTTTTACTTGCATTGATCTTTCTATTTGTTACCCAACCATTTACTTGGATTATGATTGGAAAGTTGGTGACGACCTATGTGGAAGTGACCACTTTCCAATATTTCTAAACCATATTGCTTCTCCAGTCGAGGAATGTATTCCTCGCTGGAAACTCAAGAAAGCAAATTGGGAAAAGTTTGAAATATTGTGTAGGGAAAAGATTAGATCAGATGTATTTGAAAATAGTGATGACCCCATTGAAACATTTACATCCATTTTATATTCAGTGGCAGAAGAATGCATTCCAAAGTCCTCATCAAACCCAAAGAAACCTCCTAAACCGTGGTATGATGATGAATGTAAGGAGGCTAATAGAAAGCGTAAAGCAGCTCTTAGAAAATTTAAAGTCAGTCCTACTCAGGATAATTTAAATCATTTTAGAGTATTTAGGGCTAAAGCTCGTCGTACTATCAAGACTGTAAAATCACAGTCTTGGAAGAAATATGTTTCTAAATTAAATTGTCGTTCATCAGTAAAGAAGGTATGGGATATGGTGCGTAAAATAAGTGGTAAAGGTAAATCCTCTTTTGGACATTTAAATGCAGATGATAAAAAAATAACAGATGTGAAAGATATAGCCAATTCCTTAGCTGATGCTTTTGCTAAAAACTCTTCATCAGCTAAGTCCACTCCTGAATTTAGACATATAAAAAAGACTAAAGAAAAGGAAAAACTTAATTTTACTTCTCACAACACTGAAAGCTACAATTTACCTTTTACTGAGAGAGAACTGTTTGATGCTCTTAATAAATCGCACGATACATCTGTTGGACCTGATGACATTCATTATCAATTTCTGAAGCACTTGCCTTCAAATTGTATAAATGTTCTTTTAGATATGTTTAATCATATATGGTCAAGTGGTAAATTGCCCAAGTTTTGGAAACAGGCAACAGTTATTCCTGTTCCAAAACCAGGGAAAGATAACACGGATCCAAATAATTATCGTCCCATAGCCTTGACGAGCTGCGTATGTAAAACTTTAGAGCGCATGATTAACGCAAGACTTGTTTGGTATCTTGAGTCCAACAACCTCATTACGGAGTATCAAAGTGGATTCAGGAGCCAAAGAAGTACAAGTGATCATTTAGTTAGGTTGGAAACATTTATTCGTGAAGCTTTCATCAAGAAGGAGCACTTAGTTGCTGTCTTCTTTGATCTTGAGAAAGCTTACGATACAACTTGGAAGTATGGCATAATGAAAGACCTCCATGAATCAGGACTTAAAGGTCGACTTCCAGTTTTTATTGAAAACTTTTTAAATGATAGGGAATTTCAAGTCCGCGTTGGAACTACTCTTTCTGAAATGCAAAAACAGGAAATGGGTGTTCCACAAGGAAGTATTTTGTCAGTTACTCTATTTAATGTTAAAATTAATAATATTGTTCAATCTATTACTAATGACACGGATTGTTCATTGTATGTTGATGACTTTTTAATTTGTTACCGTTCTAAACACATGCGTACTGTTGAACGTCAACTTCAACAGTCCATTGATAAAGCTCAAAAATGGGCTACTGAAAACGGTTTTAAATTTTCCAAGTCTAAAACAAATTGTGTACATTTCTGTCAACTGAGAAAATTTCACAATGACCCGGAGTTGCACTTGAATGGTGATCCCATTCCTGTTGCAGACCAGGCAAAATTTCTCGGTGTCATTTTTGACAAAAAACTTTCCTTTATACCTCATATTAAATATTTAAAGGCTAAATGCCAGAAAACTTTAAAATTGCTTCGCGTTCTTGCACATACCGAATGGGGTGCAGATCGCAATGTAATGCTCAAATTGTATAGAAGTTTAGTGAGGTCCAAACTGGATTATGGTAGTGTTGTATATGGCTCTGCAAGGAAATCATACTTGCAGATGCTTGATCCAATTCATCACCAAGGTTTACGTTTAGCATTGGGTGCCTTTAGGACATCCCCTGCTAAAAGTTTATATGTTGAGGCGAATGAGCCATCACTTTACTCTCGTCGTGAAAAACTATCCATGCAGTATACCTCTAAATTAGCTTCAAACCCATCAAATCCCGCTCATAAAAATGTTTTTAGACCTAAATATCAACGTTTATTTGAATCTAAGGAAAAGGTAATTCCACCTTTCGGAATAGGTATGAAAAACAGTTTTCAAAATAGTGATATAGATTTGTCTTTAGTTGAAAAGACTAAAGTTGAATCTATACCGCCTTGGACTATTAAACCACCAAAAGTTATCTTTGAACTAACAAGGCATAAAAAGTCTGAAACAAGCTCGCTTGAATTCAGTTCTTTTTTAAATGAAATAATTTCAAGATTTGAAGATTATGAACAAGTTTATACTGATGGTTCAAAAGATGATGAGAGAGTCGCAGCTGCATTTGTGGCTGATGACACAGAGACAAAATTTCGGCTTCCTGATAATGCCTCCATTTTTTCAGCAGAGATCAAAGCTATTGATTTAGCTCTTGATTATATTGCTGGAAAATCATATAGTAAACATATAATCTTTTCGGATTCTCTTTCTGTTTTACAATCTCTGAGTAAATGTTCTACAAAAAATGTTCTTATTAAAAAACTAGTTTTAAAATACCATGAAATGTCTAATTCAAAAGATGTAATATTTTGTTGGATACCTAGTCATTGTGGAATACATGGCAACGAGAGGGCGGACCTTGCAGCGAAGTCTGCCCTTGAATCGCCTGAATCTGATATGAGAATACCGTATTCGGATTTCAAACCACAAATTACTAGACATATTCTATATAAATGGCAGGAGTCTTGGAATGAGGAAATTCATAACAAGCTCCATGCTGTTAAACCTATTTTAGGTGAACATTTTTGTTCATGCTTGCCAATTCGGCGTGATGAGGTCGTATTGGCCAGAATAAGAATTGGACATTCTTTTTTAACTCATTCATTTTTACTGAAAGGTGAAGTTCAACCTGAATGTTTATTTTGTTTTGAGCCTTATACAATTCAGCACATTCTCATTGAATGTCCTGATTTAATTTTAATCAGAGATAGGTTCTTTCAAGCAGATTCCTTGAGGGAACTGTTTGAGCTGGTAGAAATACCCAAAATATTTGATTTTTTAAAAGCCATTAATATATATTCTAAAATTTAAAAGGTATATTTTTAGAATGTCGATTATGTTTTGTCCTTATTTTATTTACAATCCTGCTGATCGGGACTGACATTTACATAATCTAGTGAGATTGTCTTTATTTGATTTCATCATATAGTTTTATTTACATTATTTATTCGGCTCTATATGACCATCAGTGTCGATGGGCCGTAAAACACCATTCATTCATTCATTCATTCAATTCATCACCAAGGTTTACGTTTAGCATTGGGTGCCTTTAGGACATCCCCTGCTAAAAGTTTATATGTTGAGGCGAATGAGCCATCACTTTACTCTCGTCGTGAAAAACTATCCATGCAGTATACCTCTAAATTAGCTTCAAACCCATCAAATCCCGCTCATAAAAATGTTTTTAGACCTAAATATCAACGTTTATTTGAATCTAAGGAAAAGGTAATTCCACCTTTCGGAATACGTATGAAAAACAGTTTTCAAAATAGTGATATAGATTTGTCTTTAGTTGAAAAGACTAAAGTTGAATCTATACCGCCTTGGACTATTAAACCACCAAAAGTTATCTTTGAACTAACACGGCATAAAAAGTCTGAAACAAGCTCGCTTGAATTCAGTTCTTTTTTAAATGAAATAATTTCAAGATTTGAAGATTATGAACAAGTTTATACTGATGGTTCAAAAGATGACGAGAGAGTCGCAGCTGCATTTGTGGCTGATGACACAGAGACAAAATTTCGGCTTCCTGATAATGCCTCCATTTTTTCAGCAGAGATCAAAGCTATTGATTTAGCTCTTGATTATATTGCTGGAAAATCATATAGTAAATCATATAGTAAACATATAATCTTTTCGGATTCTCTTTCTGTTTTACAATCTCTGAGTAAATGTTCTACAAAAAATGATCTTATTAAAAATCTTGTTTTAAAATACCATGAAATGTCTAATTCAAAAGATGTAATATTTTGTTGGATACCTAGTCATTGTGGAATACATGGCAACGAGAGGGCGGACCTTGCAGCGAAGTCTGCCCTTGAATCGCCGGAATCTGATATGAGAATACCGTATTCGGATTTCAAACCACAAATTACTAGACATATTCTATATAAATGGCAGGAGTCTTGGAATGAGGAAATTCATAACAAGCTCCATGCTGTTAAACCTATTTTAGGTGAACATTTTTGTTCATGCTTGCCAATTCGGCGTGATGAGGTCGTATTGGCCAGAATAAGAATTGGACATTCTTTTTTAACTCATTCATTTTTACTGAAAGGTGAAGTTCAACCTGAATGTTTATTTTGTTTTGAGCCTTATACAATTCAGCACATTCTCATTGAATGTCCTGATTTAATTTTAATCAGAGATAGGTTCTTTCAAGCAGATTCCCTGAGGGAACTGTTTGAGCTGGTAGAAATACCCAAAATATTTGATTTTTTAAAAGCCATTAATATATATTCTAAAATTTAAAAGGTATATTTTTAGAATGTCGATTATGTTTTGTCCTTATTTTATTTACAATCCTGTTGATCGGGACTGACATTTACATAATCTAGTGAGATTGTCTTTATTTGATTTCATCATATAGTTTTATTTACATTATTTATTCGGCTCTATATGACCATCAGTGTCGATGGGCCGTAAAACACCATTCATTCATTCATTCATTACAACTTGGAAGTATGGCATAATGAAAGACCTTCATGAATCTGGACTTAAAGGTCGACTTCCAGTTTTTATTTTTAAACTTTTTAAATGATAGGGAATTTCAAGTCCGTGTTGGAACTACTCTTTCTGGTTTGCAAAAACAGGAAATGGGTGTTCCACAAGGAAGTATTTTGTCAGTCACTCTATTTAATGTTAAAATTAATAATATTGTTAAATCTATTACTAGTGACACTGACTGTTCATTGTATGTTGATGACTTTTTAATTTGTTACCGTTCTAAACACATGCGTACTGTTGAACGTCAACTTCAACAGTCTATTGATAAAGCTCAAAAATGGGCTACTGAAAACGGCTTTAGATTTTCAGTCTAAAACAAATTGCGTACATTTCTGTCAACTGAGAAAATTCCACAATGATCCTGAGTTGCACTTGAATGGTGATCCCATTCCTGTTGTAGACCAGGCGAAATTTCTCGGTGTCATCTTTGACAAAAAACTTTCCTTTATACCCCATATTAAATATTTAAAGGCTAAATGCCAGAAAACTATGAAATTGCTTCGCGTTCTTGCACATACCGAATGGGGTGCAGATCGCAATGTAATGCTCAAATTGTATAGAAGTTTAGTGAGGTCCAAACTGGATTATGGATTATGGATTAGGACATCCCCTGCTAAAAGTTTATATGTTGAGGCGAATGAGCCATCACTTTACTCTCGTCGTGAAAAACTATCCATGCAGTATACCTCTAAATTAGCTTCAAACCCATCAAATCCCGCTCATAAAAATGTTTTTAGACCTAAATATCAACGTTTATTTGAATCTAAGGAAAAGGTAATTCCACCTTTCGGAATACGTATGAAAAACAGTTTTCAAAATAGTGATATAGATTTGTCTTTAGTTGAAAAGACTAAAGTTGAATCTATACCACCTTGGACTATTAAACCACCAAAAGTTATCTTTGAACTAACACGGCATAAAAAGTCTGAAACAAGCTCGCTTGAATTCAGTTCTTTTTTAAATGAAATAATTTCAAGATTTGAAGATTATGAACAAGTTTATACTGATGGTTCAAAAGATGATGAGAGAGTCGCAGCTGCCTTTGTGGCTGATGACACAGAGACAAAATTTCGGCTTCCTGATAATGCCTCCATTTTTTCAGCAGAGATCAAACCTATTGATTTAGCTCTTGATTATATTGCTGGAAAATCATATAGTAAACATATAATCTTTTCGGATTCTCTTTCTGTTTTACAATCACTGAGTAAATGTTCTACAAAAAATGTTCTTATTAAAAAACTTGTTTTAAAATACCATGAAATGTCTAATTCAAAAGATGTAATATTTTGTTGGATACCTAGTCATTGTGGAATACAGGGCAACGAGAGGGCGGACCTTGCAGCGAAGTCTGCCCTTGAATCGCCTGAATCTGATATGAGATTACCGTATTCGGATTTCAAACCACAAATTACTAGACATATTCTATATAAATGGCAGGAGTCTTGGAATGAGGAAATTCATAACAAGCTCCATGCTGTTAAACCTATTTTAGGTGAACATTTTTGTTCATGCTTGCCAATTCGGCGTGATGAGGTCGTATTGGCCAGAATAAGAATTGGACATTCTTTTTTAACTCATTCATTTTTATTGAAAGGTGAAGTTCAACCTGAATGTTTATTTTGTTTTGAGCCTTATACAATTCAGCACATTCTCATTGAATGTCCTGATTTAATCTTAATCAGAGATAGGTTCTTTCAAGCAGATTCCCTGGGGGAACTGTTTGAGCTGGTAGATGTCGCAGGGTGTGAATACTTTTATTGCTTTTAATTGTAAATTTTGCACGTGCTTACCCTTGTATAGTTATATCCTATAGTGGGACAGTGTAGGCTAAGGGTCAGTGGTGTCCAGTCTGTAGATTATGTGTCCACTGTAAGTTTGGGTAGTGGCTAACTGACCAACCAGTCCATTTAGTGATCGCTGAAGTGTAAATGGACTGGCTTGGTGAGTGTATAAATAGAGTGGTAAGGGTTGGGCAGTTTACCTGGCAGTCCACTTTTCTGAGATGCACGAGTTGAGAGGTGTGGTCGGATGGTTAAAGTCTGGCATTTCGACAGGTGAATGGTAGCCACTAGATTGAGGCAGGTTTCTGGGTAAGTACAGCTTTATTCTCAATTGAGTTTTATTCTATTTCATGCATTAGTTGCATGGCTCTGTCATTCATCTATTTGGCATTTGGGACTGTGATAAGTAATTGTATTAGTAATGAACCTTTAATGTGTTCTCATTCTAGGTGATGTTATAATATAAGTGTGTTTGTTCAATTAATTTAGTCTAATGCTATATTCAGAATAAAGAATTGGTGTATTCAATGCAGCAAAATGTATACATTAAATAATTTATCAACGGGAAAACGTTGGATAAATTTAGTTGTGACTGACTGAGGTTACGTAAGGGTTTGTTGCATATATTGTAATTAATATATACATGTTGGTATTGGGACAGCAAAATGTCTGTTGTGGAGTACATTTAGGACAGCAAAATGTCCTGAGTAATTTGATAGGACAGGAAAATGTCCAGTTAGATTTAATTATAGTAAAGGGTATGTTGTTTAACAGGTTCTGTGTTTGGGCGTGGCAGTATGGAGTAATGGCGTTAGAGAAATAAAGTGTTGAACTGGACTTGTGGCTTGTGGTGAAATAGACCCTCGGTCGGCCTGCGACATTTGGTGTCAGAAGTTGGCGAACTGCGCACAGCATATGAGGCAGATTATATTCAAGGATGGGACGGTGGGGCATGTGGTAGTGACGTGTTGGGCCATGATATTGTGCTGGTCAGGTTGCGTTTGTGACAGTAATATGGAGAGGTGAAAGGTGTTACTATCAGAAACTGGAAACGGCTTCGGCTGTACAATATTTTATATATTCAGACATTTAAAATTCAGACGTTTAATGGTAGCAGATGTAAATAGTGCTGATGACAGGCAAAGTTTAAAGTGACATTAATCAGTGTTTCAGAGGTGTGATGTATATTTAGTTGGGATCAAATTCAGATATGTTTGAATGCTGGTATATTTGAGTATGAGTAGCCGTTGGCAGAACAGAGACAATGTTTACTTTTCATAACAAGGGTTGATGTTTAATCGTACATTGTTGATTTGTAAATACTTATACTGATATGTATGCATATGTACTTATGCCACGCCCATTTTCTGTTGGATTCATTTATTTTACAGAGTGTCTCAGGAGTTAAGTAGATGTTGGAGTCAATGTGTTCAGGAGGGGAACCCAGAAGGCTGCTCTCGTCTAGTGGTGGTTTTCAGTTAGGAAGGTAATCGTTCATGTAGCATTGAATAGCCTATATGTAGACTGCCAGATAAGCTGTACTTCTGTTACACTGCCAGTCTTGGTATTGCAGAGCCCTTTGTAAAGTGCGGTATTTTATTCTCATGATACAGATTTGCCACTGTTGACTCTTGTAGGTTCTCTTGTTGTTGGGGGTTTTTTTTGGGTTGTTTTTTTTATCAAAAGCTTTAGTGCATTACAAACGTTATAATGGAAAGCTTAACTGAGTTGAGGGCATTAGGTGCATCAATAGGGTATGAGGGCGAGGCTCTTAGAGAGTTTATAAAAGATCAGCAGGTGTTGTTAAGGGATGAAAGAGTTGCCCAGAGGCAAAAGGAGAAAGAGGATCAAGAATTTAAGTTGGAGAAGGAGAGATTGGAGTTGGAGAAGGAGAGGGCTACTTTAGAGATACAGAGAGAAAGGGAGAGGTTGGCAGCAGAGCTTAAGAGTAAGGAGTTAGAGTTACAGACCTTAGAGGCAAAAACTAAGTCAGGGTTTTCTGGGGAAGCATCTGTCCCTAAGGGTCCAAAGTTACCTCCCTTTGAAGAGGAGAATGATGAGGTAGATAGTTATTTAAAGAGGTTTGAGGTGTATGCTGTTGCACAGAGGTGGAACAAAGGTTTGTGGGCGACCCACTTAAGTGCGCTGTTGAAAGGGAGAGCACTAGATATTTATGCAATGTTGCCACCTGGAAAGGCGTTAGATTATGATGAGTTAAAAATGGCTTTGTTAAAACGCTATGAGCTCACAGAAGATGGTTTTAAACAGAGGTTTAGAACGTGTAGACCGGAAGTGGGTGAAACATTTGCTCAATTTTCAGTTAGGCAGGCATCGTATTTGACAAGGGGTGTTGAAATGTCGGGATTGGATAATACATATAATGACCTCTTTGATCTCATGGTTAGAGACCAATTAATGCATGTGTGCAATAAGGATCTGAGATTGTTCTTGAAGGAACGTACACCTACTTCTGTTGCTGGAATGGCTGCGTTAGCAGACCAGTATAAAGAGGCAAGAGCAACAAGTGCGTCAAGTTTGTATTCGGTGAGTTCTGGACAAACTTTCAAGAGTGCAGCGGGTGTTGTATCACAGAGCGGTCAAGGTAAGAAACCAAACACTTTTCAGAAATTTCAGAGAGATACTAAGGATAAGAGATGTTTTATTTGTAACCGGATAGGTCATTTTGCAATTGACTGTAGGAATAGGGACGCTGGGTATAACCGTCAGGGGAGAGAATATAGACGCCCAAGCCCAGGGCAAGCTTATGTAAGAAATAGATCTTATTCTCCATATAAGCATGTGACATTCAGGGAGGGATCCCCGGCAAATAGGGGTAGGACTGATACAAATGCGCAGAGTAATGTCTGTAATGCGTGTACTTTGCCATCATGTACTAGTACTCAGGCATTGGGATCAAGTTTTGATACTTTGGTCAGTTCGGCTAACAAATGTGCTCAGGTTACTATGCCAGTTTGTCAAGGTAAGGTTGGTGATTTGGATGTCACGGTGTTACGAGATACAGGTTGTAGTGGAGTTGTAGTTAAGCGAGCGTTGGTATTGCCAAGTCAGTTGTCTGGAGAGAAGGAGTTTTGTACTTTAGCAGATGGTTCGAAAATAAGTGTACCTATAGCGGACATTTATGTACAGTCACCATATTACAATGGTCAAGTTAGGGCTTGGTGTATGGAGAAGCCAGTTTATGATGTGATTATAGGAAATATTCCTGGAGCAAGGCAACCTGGTGATCCAGATCCACAGGTTTTCGTTGGTACTGTGCAGACTAGACAGCAGAGGAAGAAAGCACAGGAGGCCTGTTTGCCGATGAGTGTGCCAGAATCAATATCTGATGTCACACCTGAAGAGATAGGTGGACAACAGGAAACAGACAGTTCGTTAAGAAAGATAAGAGATCTGGTGGCTTCGGGTGAGTCGTTTAGCAAAAATTGTGCCAAAATATTGTATGTGAAGAAAAATGGTGTAATTTTCAGAGAGTTTCAGTCGCAAAAGGTTGAAAATAATAGGCTGTTTAATCAGTTGGTGGTCCCCGAGAGCTGTAGGGCAAGGGTATTAAAGTTGGCACACGAATCTATCATGGGTGGTCATTTAGGCACAGGCAAGACAATCCAGAGGGTGTTGTCAGAGTTTTACTGGCCAAGTATCCGATCAGACACAAAGAAGTTCTGTCGTTCTTGTGACATCTGTCAGAGAACAGTGCCGCATGGCAGAGTAGGTAAAGTACCACTAGGTAAGTTGCCGGTTATTGATATTCCGTTCAAAAGGGTAGCGGTGGATATAATTGGACCACTGCAGCCTGTGACTGACAAAGGTAACAGGTATATTTTGACACTGGTTGATTACGCTAGTAGGTATCCGGAGGCAGTAGCATTGCCAAGTATAGAAACTGAAAGGGTTGCAGAGGCACTTATTGATATGTTCTCTAGAATTGGTTTTCCTCAAGAGATGCTGACTGACATGGGGGCCCATTTTACTAGCAAGTTGTTAGCTGAGGTAAGCAGGTTGATTTCCTTGAAGCAGTTGACTACTACGCCATATCACCCTATGTGCAATGGCTTAGTTGAGCGATTTAACGGCACTTTAAAGCAAATGTTGAAAAAAGTGTGCGCTGATAGACCAAGGGATTGGGATCGTTATCTTAGTGCATTACTGTTTGCATACCGTGAAGTTCCTCAGGAATCTCTTGGTTTCTCCCCCTTTGAGTTGATATATGGTAGATCAGTCAGAGGACCTATGACGATACTTAAAGAGCTGTGGTCTAATCATGTTGAAGAGCCCCAGGTACGTAGTACGTATCAGTATGTTTTGGATTTGAAGGATAAGCTGGAGACTGTATGTGAAATTGCTCAAGAGAATCTGCAACAAGCCTCAAAGCGGCACAAGGTACATTTTGACAAGAAGGCGAAACACCGGGATATTGAGGTAGGTGATAAGGTTCTTGTGTTGCTTCCTAAGAAAGCAAACAAGCTTCTCTTACAGTGGAGAGGTCCTTTCCCAGTAGTTGAGAAAATGGGACACTATGATTATAGGGTAAAAGTTCATGGGAAAGTGAAGACTTACCATGCAAACTTATTGAAAAAGTATATAGACAGAGATGCTGAGGATCTTAGCAGCAAACCTATGACTGGTTCGGGTCAAGTAAGTATAGCTGTAATTGAAGACGAGGTTAGTATGTTTGGCAATGAGGAAAATGAGGAAGAGTCTGGTATAGAACAGGATGAGGGTGAGAAACTTTTGTCGAACCCTCAGTCAGTGAGGAAGGAGTTTCCAGAGAATGTAAGTATTGCTGAAACACTGACATTGGATCAGAAGGAGGAGGTTCGTAGTATTTTGCAAGAATTCGAGGAGGTATTGACAGATGTTCCAGGTCATACAAATCTTATTGAGCATGACATTAAGTTGACTACTAGTACACCTTTACGGCAGAAGCCGTATCCGATTCCATTTGCAAGTTTGCAAACAGTTGAAAATGAGATCAGGTCAATGTTGCTAATGGATGTTATTGAACCTTCAACAAGTCCTTATGCTTCACCAATAGTTTTGGTTCGGAAGAAAGACAATACCATGAGGTTTTGCATAGATATGAGGGGTATCAATAAGATCACAATATTTGATGCTGAACCGGTGCCAAATATTGATGAGATGTTTACAAAATTTGCTGATCATTGTTTTTTCTCAAAGTTTGATCTTGCAAAGGGGTATTGGCAGGTTCCGTTAAGTTCAGAGGCTAAACAAATAACGGCATTCCAGACAGCACAGGGGCTGTTTCAGTTTAAAATGATGCCATTTGGTTTAGTGAATTCTCAGGCAACTTTCAGCAGGCTGATGCGTAGGTTGTTGAAGGGTATGACTAATACAGAGAACTTTGTGGATGACATAATTATCTTTACTCAGACCTGGAAACAGCACTTGCTGGTGATACGGGCACTGCTAGGGCGTTTGAAAGATGCAAAGTTAGCGGCAAGACCATCTAAATGTGCGATTGGGTTCAACAAAATTGAGTGTTTGGGTCACATTGTAGGTGGGAATAGAGTGTTTCCTAATCCTGAGAAGGTCCGTGCAATTGCGAGTGCCCAAAGGCCTCAGACAAAGCGGCAGGTGAAGTCTTTTCTGGGTTTGGTTGGGTTTTACCAAAAGTTTGTTCCAAATTGTGCACACGTTGCAGTCCCTTTAACAGATTTGACTAAAAAAGGTCGCCCTAATAAGGTTGTATGGTCAGACCCACAGGAGGTTGCATTCAACATGTTAAAGAAAGCTCTGGTTACAGAACCTATTCTAAAGTTCCCCCCTGCTGGCGGGGGTTAGAATTCGCCAGCTGCATCTCCTGCAGAGGGGTAAGATCCCCCCGAATAGGAGCAACCTGTTTGCCGTGGGTTGCGACTCGAATCGTCCAGGTGATGGGATCCTGGTAGTTGAGCAAAAGAGCGTCTCTGAGCGTATGACCTCTGATGCAACACACTGCTTTGGCCCTTAACCTGGGCGCAGACGAGCGGTCAGGCCTGGCCCAGTCTGATCAATCGGCTTACCATGTCTTGCCCAATGATACTTCATATCTTGAGAGTTCGTCATTTCTCTATTAAATGACTTATTTTCTTCATTTTAATACATTTCATTAGTTTTGCTAATATTAACTATATGTTGAAGTGTCTTTGAAGGCGGTGGTTTAGGGCTAATCAGGTAGATTTTGTGTATGGTTGACCAGCGATTCCTGCGTCGATTAACCTATTGGCCAGAAGGTGTTCTATTTAGCGGTAGCGCATTGGAGGTACGGCGTTGGCTCGACTTTGCTATTTATCTGAGTATATCACCCATGTAACCCCGGTGTCTTTCGCTGGAGATATCCCGAAGGCATCCCCTTGTTGGGCTCCGAGGTGGGTGGGGAGCATGGGTGATGAACTATAATTAAGCGCTATGGCAACCCCCGCCAAAATACGCTCAAATTCAATTTCAAATACTTTCAAAAGATCACGGAAGGACTCTGAGTCATCAGAGTCTGACCGTGAACATACCAATCAACCAAAATCGATCAATTATTGGCCAAGATTCTTGGTAATTTGTCCAGTAAATGATGCACAATCTTTGGCAAAGTTGTCTCCCTTCGCTGTTGCGAAAGCACTGCAGGGACTGGCAGGTGAGCTAAAAGACATAAAAGTTTTACGGTCAGGAAAGATTCTGGTGGAATGTGCAAAAAAGCAACAATCTGACAACTTACTTAAAAGTAAAACGTTTGCTGGTATTTCGATACAAGTATCTCCTCATCAGTCCTTGAATTTCTGCAAAGGAGTTGTGCGAAGCCGTGATCTTCAGCACACCAATGAAGAAGAAATGCTAGCAGAACTTAACAATCAGAATGTTACGGAAGTTAAACGTATCAAGTTTGTTAGAGACGGTAGAGAAATAGTGACCAATACTTTCATTCTGAAGTTTAACGTCCCGTTCGTTCCACCAAGAATCATGTGTGGCTACTTAAGCCTCGACGTTGACCCTTTCATTCCAAATCCTCTTCGGTGTTTTAACTGTCAGAGGTTTGGACATCATAAGGACAAATGTACCAAGAAGTCAATATGTGCCCGTTGTGGTCAGGAAGATCATGATTCCTCGACCTGTGAAAACCCTGTGCAGTGTTTTAACTGCAAAGGGGATCACTTTGTTTACTCGAAAGAGTGTGCAAAGTGGAAGCAGGAAAAGGAAATCCAGAGAATTCGTGTTCTACAGAATGTGTCTTTTCCTGAGGCCCGTAAAATTGTGGAAGCTTCAAAACCTTCCACAGTTGCGGGCTCATCTTATGCAGATAAGGTGAAGGAAAATACATCTAAAATTCAAACTAGGAATGCTGAAACTCAGACAATTATCACCTGGCCACACGGTGCGCCAAATTACAAAAGTATTTCTGACTCTGTCGTCTCTGGCAAGTCTGACATGGCGTGTCAGGCCACTCAGAGATCACCTCAGAGTCAGAAGAACTCAAACTCCACCCAGAGTCAGAAAAACTCTAAAAAACATAATGGTAGTGATCCTTCACCAAATGGTAAAGGTAACTCTGTGAAGCTGCACAACACGTATAGCAGCTTGGATGAGGAAGAAGTGATGGATGTACATACATCCATTGTCCCTTCTTCCAAATCCCCCAAAAAGAAAAAGGAAAAGCTTGTTCCTGTTAAGCCTCCAACCTAACTAAATATATTTTCATTAATCAATAATGAAAAATTGCGTAATACAATGGAATTGTAGAGGACTTAAGGCAAATTATAATGAAATTCTTCTGTTGCTGAATAAATATGACCCGGCTATAATGTGTATTCAAGAAACTTTCTTGAAGGACACTGATCAAGTCAACTTCAGAAATTATTCTATTTATAATCATATTTTTAATGACGGTGAAAGAGCTGCTGGCGGCTCTTCTATTATTGTGAACAACTCTGTTGTTCATAGTCTTTTACCTGTTAAAACTAATTTACAAGTTGTTACTGTCAGTGTCACCCTTCATAAGGTCATTACATTTTGTTCTATATATATTCCACCAAGGACAACAGTTGAAAAGAAAGAACTTGACGCCCTTATTGAACAATTGCCTGCCCCATTTATATTGTTAGGGGATTTTAACAGCCATAATCCTCTATGGGGATCTACAAATACTAATGCTTTAGGTAAAATTGTTGAGGATTTTGTTGGTGAGCACGATTTGTGCATCTCCAACAATAAGTCCCCAACCTATCTTCACCCGGCATCAGGAACCTTTACTTGCATTGATCTTTCTATTTGTTACCCAACCATTTACTTGGATTATGATTGGAAAGTTGGTGACGACCTATGTGGAAGTGACCACTTTCCAATATTTCTAAACCATATTGCTTCTCCAGTCGAGGAATGTGTTCCTCGCTGGAAACTCAAGAAAGCAAATTGGGAAAAGTTTGAAATATTGTGTAGGGAAAAGATTAGATCAGATGTATTTGAAAATAGTGATGACCCCATTGAAACATTTACATCCATTTTATATTCAGTGGCAGAAGAATGCATTCCAAAGTCCTCATCAAACCCAAAGAAACCTCCTAAACCGTGGTATGATGATGAATGTAAGGAGGCTATTAGAAAGCGTAAAGCAGCTCTTAGAAAATTTAAAGTCAGTCCTACTCAGGAAAATTTAAATCATTTTAGAGTATTTAGGGCTAAAGCTCGTCGTACTATCAAGACTTTTAAATCGCAGTCTTGGAAGAAATATGTTTCTAAATTAAATTGTCGTTCATCAGTAAAAAACGTATGGGATATGGTGCGTAAAATAAGTGGTAAAGGTAAATCCTCTTTTGGACATTTAAATGCAGATAATAAAAAAATAACAGATGTAAAAGATATAGCCAATTCCTTAGCTGATGCTTTTGCTAAAAACTCTTCATCAGCTAAGTCTACTCCTGAATTTAGAAACATTAAAAAGAGTAAAGAAAAGGAAAAACTTAATTTTACGTCTCACAACACTGAAAGCTACAATTTACCTTTTACTGAGAGAGAATTGTTCGATTCTCTTAATAAATCGCACGATACAGCTGTTGGACCTGATGACATTCATTATCAATTCCTTAAGCACTTGCCTTCAAATTGTATACATGTTCTTTTAGATATTTTTAACCATATATGGTCAAGTGGTAAATTGCCCAAGTTTTGGAAACAGGCAACAGTTATTCCTGTTCCAAAACCAGGGAAAGATAACACAGATCCAAATAATTATCGTCCTATAGCCTTGACGAGCTGCGTATGTAAAACTTTAGAGCGCATGATTAACGCAAGACTTGTTTGGTATCTTGAATCCAACAACCTCATTACGGAGTATCAAAGTGGATTCAGGAGCCAAAGAAGTACAAATGATCATTTAGTTAGGTTGGAAACATTTATTCGTGAAGCTTTCATCAAGAAGGAGCACTTAGTTGCTGTCTTCTTTGATCTTGAGAAAGCTTACGATACAACTTGGAAGTATGGCATAATGAAAGACCTTCATGAATCTGGACTTAAAGGTCGACTTCCAGTTTTTATTGAAAACTTTTTAAATGATAGGGAATTTCAAGTCCGCGTTGGAACTACTCTTTCTGATATGCAAAAACAGGAAATGGGTGTTCCACAAGGAAGTATTTTGTCAGTTACTCTATTTAATGTTAAAATTAATAATATTGTTCAATCTATTACTAATGACACGGATTGTTCATTGTATGTTGATGACTTTTTAATTTGTTACCGTTCTAAACACATGCGTACTGTTGAACGTCAACTTCAACAGTCCATTGATAAAGCTCAAAAATGGGCTACTGAAAACGGTTTTAGATTTTCAAAGTCTAAAACAAATTGTGTGCATTTCTGTCAACTGAGAAAATTCCACAATGACCCGGAGTTGCACTTGAATGGTGATCCCATTCCTGTTGCAGACCAGGCGAAATTTATCGGTGTCATTTTTGACAAAAAACTTTCCTTTATACCTCATATTAAATATTTAAAGGCTAAATGCCAGAAAACACTGAAATTGCTTCGCGTTCTTGCACATACCGAATGGGGTGCAGATCGCAATGTAATGCTCAAATTGTATAGAAGTTTAGTGAGGTCCAAACTGGATTATGGTAGTGTTGTATATGGCTCTGCAAGGAAATCATACTTGCAGATGCTTGATCCAATTCATCACCAAGGTTTACGTTTAGCATTGGGTGCCTTTAGGACATCCCCTGCTAAAAGTTTATATGTTGAGGCGAATGAGCCATCACTTTACTCTCGTCGTGAAAAACTATCCATGCAGTATACCTCTAAATTAGCTTCAAACTCATCAAATCCCGCTCATAAAAATGTTTTTAGACCTAAATATCAACGTTTATTTGAATCAAAGGAAAAGGTAATTCCACCTTTCGGAATACGTATGAAAACCTGTTTTCAAAATAGTGATATAGATTTGTCTTTGGTTGAAAAGACTAAAGTTGAATCTATACCACCTTGGACTATTAAACCACCAAAAGTTATCTTTGAACTAACACGGCATAAAAAGTCTGAAACAAGCTCGCTTGAATTCAGTTCTTTTTTAAATGAAATAATTTCAAGATTTGAAGATTATGAACAAGTTTATACTGATGGTTCAAAAGATGATGAGAGAGTCGCAGCTGCCTTTGTGGCTGATGACACAGAGACAAAATTTCGGCTTCCTGATAATGCCTCCATTTTTTCAGCAGAGATCAAAGCTATTGATTTAGCTCTTGATTATATTGCTGGAAAATCATATAGTAAACATATAATCTTTTCGGATTCTCTTTCTGTTTTACAATCTCTGAGTAAATGTTCTACAAAAAATGTTCTTATTAAAAAACTTGTTTTAAAATACCATGAAATGTCTTATTCAAAAGATGTAATATTTTGTTGGATACCTAGTCATTGTGGAATACAGGGTAACGAGAGGGCGGATCTTGCAGCGAAGTCTGCGCTTGAATCGCCTGAATCTGATATGAGATTACCGTATTCGGATTTCAAACCACAAATTACTAGACATATTCTATATAAATGGCAGGATTCTTGGAATGATGAAATTCATAACAAGCTCCATGCTGTTAAACCTATTTTAGGTGAACATCTTTGTTCATGCTTACCAATTCGGCGTGATGAGGTCGTATTGGCCAGAATAAGAATTGGACATTCTTTTTTAACTCATTCATTTTTACTGAAAGGTGAAGTTCAACCTGAATGTTTATTTTGTTTTGAGCCTTATACAATTCAGCACATTCTCATTGAATGTCCTGATTTAATCTTAATCAGAGATACGTTCTTTCAAGCAGATTCCCTGAGGGAACTGTTTGAGCTGGTAGAAATACCAAAAATATTTGATTTTTTAAAAGCCATTAATATATATTCTAAAATTTAAAAGGTATATTTTTAGAATGTCGTTTATGTTTTGTCCTTATTTTATTTACAATCCTGTTGATCGGGACTGACATTTACATAATCTAGTGAGATTGTCTTTATTTGATTTCATCACATAGTTTTATTTACGTTATTTATTCGGCTCTATATGACCATCAGTGTCGATGGGCCGTAAAACACCATTCATTCATTCATTCATTCATTGATCTTGAGAAAGCTTACGATACAACTTGGAAGTATGGCATAATGAAAGACCTTCATGAATCTGGACTTAAAGGTCGACTTCCAGTTTTTATTGAAAACTTTTTAAATGAAAAATTCAAGTCCGCGTTGGAACTACTCTTTCTGATATGCAAAAACAGGAAATGGGTGTTCCACAAGGAAGTATTTTGTCAGTTACTCTATTTAATGTTAAAATTAATAATATTGTTCAATCTATTACTAATGACACGGATTGTTCATTGTATGTTGATGACTTTTTAATTTGTTACCGTTCTAAACACATGCGTACTGTTGAACGTCAACTTCAACAGTCCATTGATAAAGCTAAAAAATGGGCTACTGAAAACGGTTTTAGATTTTCAAAGTCTAAAACAAATTGTGTGCATTTTTGTCAACTGAGAAAATTCCACAATGACCCGGAGTTGCACTTGAATGGTGATCCCATTCCTGTTGCAGACCAGGCGAAATTTCTCGGTGTCATTTTTGACAAAAAACTTTCCTTTATACCTCATATTAAATATTTAAAGGCTAAATGCCAGAAAACACTGAAATTGCTTCGCGTTCTTGCACATACCGAATGGGGTGCAGATCGCAATGTAATGCTCAAATTGTATAGAAGTTTAGTGAGGTCCAAACTGGATTATGGTAGTGTTGTATATGGCTCTGCAAGGAAATCATACTTGCAGATGCTTGATCCAATTCATTCACCAAGGTTTACGTTTAGCATTGGGTGCCTTTAGGACATCCCCTGCTAAAAGTTTATATGTTGAGGCGAATGAGCCATCACTTTACTCTCGTCGTGAAAAACTATCCATGCAGTATACCTCTAAATTAGCTTCAAACCCATCAAATCCCGCTCATAAAAATGTTTTTAGACCTAAATATCAACGTTTATTTGAATCAAAGGAAAAGGTAATTCCACCTTTCGGAATACGTATGAAAAACAGTTTTCAAAATAGTGATATAGATTTGTCTTTGGTTGAAAAGACTAAAGTTGAATCTATACCACCTTGGACTATTAAACCACCAAAAGTTATCTTTGAACTAACACGGCATAAAAAGTCTGAAACAAGCTCGCTTGAATTCAGTTCTTTTTTAAATGAAATAATTTCAAGATTTGAAGATTATGAACAAGTTTATACTGATGGTTCAAAAGATGATGAGAGAGTCGCAGCTGCCTTTGTGGCTGATGACACAGAGACAAAATTTCGGCTTCCCGATAATGCCTCCATTTTTTCAGCAGAGATCAAAGCTATTGATTTAGCTCTTGATTATATTGCTGGAAAATCATATAGTAAACATATAATCTTTTCGGATTCTCTTTCTGTTTTACAATCTCTGAGTAAATGTTCTACAAAAAATGTTCTTATTAAAAAACTTGTTTTAAAATACCATGAAATGTCTTATTCAAAAGATGTAATATTTTGTTGGATACCTAGTCATTGTGGAATACAGGGTAACGAGAGGGCGGATCTTGCAGCGAAGTCTGCGCTTGAATCGCTTGAATCTGATATGAGATTACCGTATTCGGATTTCAAACCACAAATTACTAGACATATTCTATATAAATGGCAGGATTCTTGGAATGATGAAATTCATAACAAGCTCCATGCTGTTAAACCTATTTTAGGTGAACATCTTTGTTCATGCTTACCAATTCGGCGTGATGAGGTCGTATTGGCCAGAATAAGAATTGGACATTCATTTTTAACTCATTCATTTTTACTGAAGGGTGAAGTTCAACCTGAATGTTTATTTTGTTTTGAGCCTTATACAATTCAGCACATTCTCATTGAATGTCCTGATTTAATCTTAATCAGAGATACGTTCTTTCAAGCAGATTCCCTGAGGGAACTGTTTGAGCTGGTAGAAATACCAAAAATATTTGATTTTTTAAAAGCCATTAATATATATTCTAAAATTTAAAAGGTATATTTTTAGAATGTCGTTTATGTTTTGTCCTTATTTTATTTACAATCCTGTTGATCGGGACTGACATTTACATAATCTAGTGAGATTGTCTTTATTTGATTTCATCACATAGTTTTATTTACGTTATTTATTCGGCTCTATATGACCATCAGTGTCGATGGGCCGTAAAACACCATTCATTCATTCATTCATTATTCTAAAGTTACCAAACATCAAAGAACCATTCGTTTTGCAGACTGATGCGTCTGAGGTTGGGATAGGTGGGGTTCTACTTCAGTTTGAAGGGAAAATGAAATTTCCTATCTCGTATGCAAGCAGGAAGCTTAAGTGTGCTGAGAGGAATTATGCAGTAGTGGAAAAAGAGTGTCTTGCAATTGTTTGGGCGGTACAGAAGTTTGCAAGGTATTTGTACGGAAGAGAGTTTCTGTTAGAGACTGACCACAAACCACTGGTACATTTGAACAAAGCAAAAGTAACAAATTCAAGGCTTTTGAGATGGTCTTTGTTGTTGCAGCCATACACATTTAGGATCTGTGCAATCAGGGGTTCTGAGAATGTAGGTGCAGATTACTTATCACGATTGTGAGTGTGCAACTGATGGTTGTATGGTATTGAGGCAGGATATTTTTGTGAGTGTGGAACTGTGTAGAGTTGGGTTACTCACAGATAGATATACAGAATGTAATGTTTATTCATTTTTGTGAATTAAAAATGTTTGTGTAAGTTTAAAAGTACTTCATTATGTTGCGTACTTTTTTTGAAGGGGGGAAGATATGTCGCAGGGTGTGAATACTTTTATTGCTTTTAATTGTAAATTTTGCACGTGCTTACCCTTGTATAGTTATATCCTATAGTGGGACAGTGTAGGCTAAGGGTCAGTGGTGTCCAGTCTGTAGATTATGTGTCCACTGTAAGTTTGGGTAGTGGCTAACTGACCAACCAGTCCATTTAGTGATCGCTGAAGTGTAAATGGACTGGCTTGGTGAGTGTATAAATAGAGTGGTAAGGGTTGGGCAGTTTACCTGGCAGTCCACTTTTCTGAGATGCACGAGTTGAGAGGTGTGGTCGGATGGTTAAAGTCTGGCATTTCGACAGGTGAATGGTAGCCACTAGATTGAGGCAGGTTTCTGGGTAAGTACAGCTTTATTCTCAATTGAGTTTTATTCTATTTCATGCATTAGTTGCATGGCTCTGTCATTCATCTATTTGGCATTTGGGACTGTGATAAGTAATTGTATTAGTAATGAACCTTTAATGTGTTCTCATTCTAGGTGATGTTATAATATAAGTGTGTTTGTTCAATTAATTTAGTCTAATGCTATATTCAGAATAAAGAATTGGTGTATTCAATGCAGCAAAATGTATACATTAAATAATTTATCAACGGGAAAACGTTGGATAAATTTAGTTGTGACTGACTGAGGTTACGTAAGGGTTTGTTGCATATATTGTAATTAATATATACATGTTGGTATTGGGACAGCAAAATGTCTGTTGTGGAGTACATTTAGGACAGCAAAATATCCTGAGTAATTTGATAGGACAGGAAAATGTCCAGTTAGATTTAATTATAGTAAAGGGTATGTTGTTTAACAGGTTCTGTGTTTGGGCGTGGCAGTATGGAGTAATGGCGTTAGAGAAATAAAGTGTTGAACTGGACTTGTGGCTTGTGGTGAAATAGACCCTCGGTCGGCCTGCGACAGTAGAAATACCAAAAATATTTGATTTTTTAAAAGCCATTAATATATATTCTAAAATTTAAAAGGTATATTTTTAGAATGTCGATTATGTTTTGTCCTTATTTTATTTACAATCCTGTTGATCGGGACTGACATTTACATAATCTAGTGAGATTGTCTTTATTTGATTTCATCATATAGTTTTATTTACATTATTTATTCGGCTCTATATGACCATCAGTGTCGATGGGCCGTAAAACACCATTCATTCATTCATTTAGGTCCTCTACAAAAGTTATATAAATTTTGCCCCTGGGGTCAAAATTGGCCCCGCCCCAAGGGTGCCTTGTTTTCTATTGAAATATATAGTAAAACTTTGAAAATCTTCTCCTCTGAATCTACAGGGTTCTCAGCTTTCATATTTGGCACATAGCATCATGTTCAGGTCTTCTACAAAAGTTATATAAATTATGGCCCTGGGGTCAAAATTGGCCCCGCCCCAGGGGTAGCCAGATTTCAATAGAAACATATAGTGACAACTTTGAAAATCTTCTGAATCTACAGCGTTCTCAGCTTTCATATTTGGCACATAGCATCATGTTCAGGTGCTCTACAAAATTTATATAAATTATGCCCCTGGGGTCAAAATTGGCCCCGCCCCAGGGGTAGCCAGTTTTGAATAGAAACATATAGTGACAACTTTGAAAATCTTCTTCACTGAAACTGGGAGCGAAGTCTGCCCTTGAAACGCCTGAATCTGATATGAGAATACCGTATTCGGATTTCAAACCACAAATTACTAGACATATTCTTTATAAATGGCAGGAGTCTTGGAATGAGGAAATTCATAACAAGCTCCATGCTGTTAAACCTATTTTAGGTGAACATTTTTGTTCATGCTTGCCAATTCGGCGTGATGAGGTCGTATTGGCCAGAATAAGAATTGGACATTCTTTTTTAACTCATTCATTTTTACTGAAAGGTGAAGTTCAACCTGAATGTTTATTTTGTTTTGAGCCTTATACAATTCAGCACATTCTCATTGAATGTCCTGATTTAATCTTAATCAGAGATAGGTTCTTTCAAGCAGATTCCCTGAGGGAACTGTTTGAGCTGGTAGAAATACCCAAAATATTTGATTTTTTAAAAGCCATTAATATATATTCTAAAATTTAAAAGGTATATTTTTAGAATGTCGATTATGTTTTGTCCTTATTTTATTTACAATCCCGTTGATCGGGACTGACATTCACATAATCTAGTGAGATTGTCTTTATTTGATTTCATCATGTAGATTTATTTACATTATTTATTCGGCTCTATATGACCATCAGTGTCGATGGGCCGTAAAACACCATTCATTCATTCATTCATTCATATTTGGCACATAGCATCATGTTTAGGTCCTCTACAAAAATGATATAAATTATGGCCCTGGGGTCAAAATTGGCCCCACCCCAGGAGTGGGCAGTTTTCAATAGAAACAAATAGTGAAATCTTTGAAAAGCCTTCTGCTCTGAAACTGGAAGGTTCTCAGCATTCATATTTGGCAAATCTTCCATATTTACGGCTGAAGTCCAAGCAATTGACCTTGCCCTTCGATTCATATCGATGCACAATATGAACAAATACATAATTTTTTCAGACTCGCTCTCTGTTCTTCAAGCGTTGAACAACAGAAATATGAAAAACCCATTAGTTCAGCAAATTCTTCTTAAACACCATAAATTATCTCTGTCGAACAATATTGTTTTCTGTTGGCTACCTAGTCATGTTGGAATTCGGGGAAATGAAGAGGCAGATAAAACGGCCAAGTCATCCCTGAATCTGAATGAGGCAGTTTTCAAAATACCATATACTGATTTTAAACCATTGATTAAACAGCATACATGTTCCAAATGGCAGGTTTCTTGGGACAGCAATGTTAACAATAAACTTCATGCCATCAAACCAACCATTGGTGATTCTCTTTTAAATTATAGAGCTGTACGAAGAGATGAGGTGGTCCTAGCTCGCTGTCGCATCGGACACTCTCATATTACTCATTCCTATTTATTAAAGCGCGAAATTCCACCAGAATGTGTCTTCTGTCAAGAGCCATACACAGTAAAACATTTTTTGATTGAATGTATTGACCTTTCTATAATAAGACATAAATACTTTTCTGTTGATTCTATGCAACAGTTATTTAATACAGTTCCGTACGAGAATATAATTTCGTTTTTGAAAGAGACTGGTCTTTATTCTAAAATATAAATCTGTTTAACCAGTTCTATATTATAATTATTTTATTTCTGTATTCCTTTCTACATTTTCATCTTCGTATATTTTAATGATTTACATACTCGTTGATCGAGATTTTTTATTGATTTTCATCGTTTCATCATAATTTTCGTCATTGGCGCTATATGACCTACTTAGTGTCGTGGTGCCGTAAAACCCAACTCACTCACTCACTCATATTTGGCACATAGGATCATGTTCAGGTCCTCTACATAAGTTATATAAATTATGCCCCTGGGGTCAAAATTGTCCCCGCCCCAGGGGTAGCCAATTTTCAATAGAAATATATGGTAAAACTTTGAATATATTCTTCTCTGAAACTGAAAGGTTCTCAGCTTTCATATTTGGCACATAGTATCATGTTTAGGTCCTGTACAACAGTTATATACATTATGCCCCTGGGGTCAAAATTGACCCCGCCCCAGGGGTCGCCAGTTTTCAATAGAAACATATAGTGAAAACTTTGAAAATCTTCTCCTCTAAATCTACAGGCTTCTTAGCTTTCATATTTGGCACATAGGATCATATTCAGGTCCTCTACAAAAGTTATATAAATTATGCCCCAGGGGTCAAAATTGGCCCCGCCCCAGGGGTAGCCATGTCTCAATAGAAACATATAGTGACAACTTTGAAAATCTTCTCCTCAGAAACTGGAAGGTTCTCAGCTTTCATATTTGACACATAACATCATGTTCAGGTCCCCTACAAGAGTTATATAAAGTATGCCCCCGGGGTCAAAATTGGCCCCGCTCCAGGGGTAGCCAGTTCGCAATAGAAACATATAGTGTCAAATTTGAAAATATTTTCCTCAGAAACTGGAAGGTTCTCAGCTTTCATATTTGGCACATAGCATCATGTTCAGGTCCCCTACAAAAGTTGTATAAATTATGCCCCTTGGATCAAAATTGGCCCGCCCCAGGGGTGGCTAGTTTTCTCTAGAAACATATAGTGAAAACTTTGAACATCTCCTCTGATTGCCTGGTGAGCGATGTCAGGGCCATTCTGGCCCTCTTGTTATGTTTTGGAGTGGAAAAAGATGTGTCTTCTCTCAAATGTTTTCGGCAGTCTAACGACCGCACTTTCTCAGATATACATGTATATAAGTTTGCTGACATCAGCATGTCTTCTGCGTGGCATAAAAAGCTCGCTTGAATTCAGTTCTTTTTTAAATGAAATAATTTCAAGATTTGAAGATTATGAACAAGTTTATACTGATGGTTCAAAAGATGATGAGAGAGTCGCAGCTGCATTTGTGGCTGATGACACAGAGACAAAATTTCGGCTTCCTGATAATGCCTCCATTTTTTCAGCAGAGATCAAAACTATTGATTTAGCTCTTGATTATATTGCTGGAAAATCATATAGTAAACATATAATCTTTTCGGATTCTCTTTCTGTTTTACAATCTCTGAGTAAATGTTCTACAAAAAATGTTCTTATTAAAAAACTTGTTTTAAAATACCATGAAATGTCTAATTCAAAAGATGTAATATTTTGTTGGATACCTAGTCATTGTGGAATACATGGCAACGAGAGGGCGGACCTTGCAGCGAAGTCTGCCCTTGAATCGCCGGAATCTGATATGAGAATACCGTATTCGGATTTCAAACCACAAATTACTAGACATATTCTATATAAATGGCAGGAGTCTTGGAATGAGGAAATTCATAACAAGCTCCATGCTGTTAAACCTATTTTAGGTGAACATTTTTGTTCATGCTTGCCAATTCGGCGTGATGAGGTCGTATTGGCCAGAATAAGAATTGGACATTCTTTTTTAACTGACATTTACATAATCTAGTGAGATTGTCTTTATTTGATTTCATCATATAGTTTTATTTACATTATTTATTCGGCTCTATATGACCATCAGTGTCGATGGGCCGTAAAACACCATTCATTCATTCATTCTGCGTGGATTCGGGAACTCTTTCACGTCTTCAGAAAGCCTTCGGAAGCCTTCCACATCGATTCGTTGTCATTCTTGAACCGCTCGGGATGGATAAGATATCCCGAAGCATTGAAGAATTCTCCCGAAACTACCGCGAACGGTTCCCGAACGTCCGGAAGAGTTCTGGAAGGATTGCCGAAGGCCCCGAAACTCTCCCGAATAAAACATTCGTCGTCCAAATTTTAAAACTTTTAAAATTTGGATGACGAATCTTTTTCGATCACGATCAGTCCCCGAAATGGCCAGAAGGGTTCCTGAAGCATTAAGGAAAGACGCAGAAAGGTTCCAGAACATCCGAAGACATGTCGGACCATCCCGAATCTGCAATATCCACGTTCAGGAACCAGTGGACGCCTGATCTTAGGGTGTGTTGAATGATAGGTTAATTTAGATGCATATTGAGAGGAATTGCAATAATTCTGCTTTATAATATAACTCTTGGCTCCATCGTGGCGTAACGCTATCATATATATTTTGATATTCATTGGCATATATTCACTAGTGAATAACATTCAAACGAACTACATGTAACTGTATTCATACGCGCTGTCAAAACAAACAAACTGGCGGACCGTGACCTATATCTGTCAACGATTGAGTCACAAATATATGGCAAACGGGAAAGGACTGTTGGCACTTGCGCCTTAATTTTAGTAAGATAATACAATTAATAATCGTTGTCCAGTATCTACAAAATATATGCCAAAAATGTCATACCAGCTACTCTGACCCAAACCATCCATTCTACATTGCCGCCACAACTTTATCAGAGCGATCTACTTTGTCCCAGTCACTTAGCAAACCTAATAACACCTTTCATTGATCATTTCTATATGTAAGAAATGTTAACAATCTACGTTACTGCTGGAAAATTTGGCTGCAAAACATATGTGTTATAAATAGAATGCTGCATTCATGTTCATAATTATTGGATTTATTAAATTCGTCTGACATTTACATAATCTAGTGAGATTGTCTTTATTTGATTTCATCATGTAGATTTATATACATTATTTATTCGGCTCTATATGACCATCAGTGTCGATGGGCCGTAAAACACCATTCATTAATTCATTCATTCATTCTTTTTTAATAAATCCAGTAATCAAGAACACTCATGTAAGATCCTCTGTATAAAATACCAAGTATAAGCAGATATATAACTCATGTTTAATATATTTCTTAAACAAGTCCCCCCAGTTCCTTCCCACCTTGTCGTGGTTTGGGGGCTTAATTGTCATCAGGGATGTTCGTGTTTGCAGCATGAATCATCCCCCTTGGCAAGAACTAAGGGGAAGGGCCACCTGTTTGCCGTGGGTGGCGTCCCATAAGCAGGGAAGGGGGATCCTGGTGGCTGAGTGGTTCTGGAAACAGGTGATAAGTTTCTGGACTGCAATACTCCACCTTGGCCTCTAACTCTGTGTAGTCGGGTGGTTGCAGTGATCTGGTGTAATCAATCGGCTGGTCATGCCAGTTCTAGGTCTCAGTTCTTCTGTCTTTTTCATTTCATCGAATCAGTTGTCTGGTTCAAACCGTGTGTCAATCTTTTATTCTTTCTATTATCTTTATATACCTAGCGCGGTGGCCAGACGGGTCAATCTTATCCATTTACTGGGTTCGAGTATACTGTCTGTGTATTCTTGGCGCTTGGAGCTGGAATACCGCTCCGTATAAGCGTCCCCTTGTTGGGCTCCGAGGTGGGTGAGGAGCACAGACGGTGAATCGGCGTGATCACAATCATGGCAAACTCCTCAAATGTATCGCCTTTTGTCATAGAAAAATCACTTTTCGGGGCAATTGGCAATACTCAAGAAGTTAAAAAACTACGAGACGGCAAGCTTCTGGTTCAGATAATTAGGAAAAACAATCTTTAAATTTACAAAAATTGGAAATGTTTTGTGGATTAAAAGTCAAAATCTATCCTCATAGATCATTGAACTCTTCAAAGGGTGTGATTCGGGACAGGAGATTGTACTGCTGTTCCGAAGATAAAATCCAAGAAAATCTTACAGCACAGGGTGTTTCAAATGTTCGACGAGTTGAAATTAGGAAAAATGGCTCTTCTGTGAAAACAAACACTTTAATTCTTACTTTCAATAAACCAAAACGACCAACTAATTTGAAAATATTTTATAAATCAATTCCTGTAACCCCTTATATTCCAAATCCTCTACGCTGTTTTGAATGTCAGAAATTCGGACACCATGAGAACAATTGTAGAAACAATAATGTATGTGTCAACTGTGCACAAGTAGGCAACCACCATGAAGAAAATTGCAAGAATCCTACAAAATGTGTAAACTGCAATGGCCCTCATCCAGCAAAATCTAACCAATGTGCTGTTTGGAAAAAAGAAAAAGAAATTACACGTATTAAATTCACCAACACTATTTCATACACAGAAGTAAGAAAACTGGTCGAAAACATCCCACAGCAAACTTATGCATCTGTTATTAAATCGAAAACAGCATCTGTTGAAATGAAAGACGCTCAAACGTAAACTGTTGATTCGTCTACTCAGACTCCTGAGTCAATTGTTATAACACCCAGTACTGGTGCATCTAATGTGCCGGTATCTGGTATACCTACTGCTAGTGGTAGTACTTCTACTACTTCTATTACTGGTTGTACTGGTAGTAGTACTACTACTACTACTACTGGTTGTACTGGTAGTACGGAGACGCAGGGGAAACCCGCGTCTAAAAAGAAAACTAAAAAAGGGCAGAAAGATTCTGCCTCGCAGCCTGTTGGTCGGCCCGGCAAACCTGCCGGCCGCAACAAAGAGAAAGGGCCTGGGAGGGTGTCTGGTTTGGCTGACCCTAATCGGATGGACTGTCACTCTGTTACTCTAAATTCAGCGCTGCAGGCAGTTGCTGTTCGTATAACTCTTGACAAATCTATTGCTATATGTTCAATTTATCTCCCCCCAAATGATGTTGTTGATATATTAGAATTGGAAAACTTAATTCGTCAGTTACCAGAACCATTTATTCTTCTAGGTGACTTAAATGGGCATAATCCTTTGTGGGGTTGTTCCGATCTCAATAACAGAGGAAAAATTGTAGAAGATTTTATAACTAAAAATGATATATGCTTACACAATGATGAATCTTCCACTTATCTACACCCTGCCACTGGACATTATTCTTCTCTTGATCTTGCAATGAGCAGCCCATCGATATTTATTGACTATACTTTTAAGGTTCATGATGATTTATGTGGTAGTGATCATTTCCCTTTAATCTTATCTAATACATCAGCTTTTACATCTGAATCTGTTCCTCATTGGAAATTTTCGAAAGCCAATAATTGGGAAATGTTTAATTTTAAATGCCACTCAAAACTTGTAACAGAATTGTTTGAAAATACTGAAGATCCGATTGCAGAATTTTCTTCTGCTTTAATACAAATAGCAGAAGAATGTATACCTAAGACCTCCACTAATTTTAAACGCGCAAGGTTTAATGATGATTGTAAAAATGCTGTTGAAGAACGAAGGGCAGCAATTCGAAAATTTAATGTCCGTCCCACTCGTGAAAATCTAGAGAGTGTTAGAATATTTAGTGTTAGAATTTTCTTCTGCTTTAATACAAATAGCAGAAGAATGTATACCTAAGACCTCCACTAATTTTAAACGCGCAAGGTTTAATGATGATTGTAAAAATGCTATTAAAGAACGAAGGGCAGCAATTCGAAAATTTAATGTCCGTCCCACTCGTGAAAATCTAGAGAGTGTTAGAATATTTAGAGCCAAAGCACGTCGTACAATAAGACAAACAAAAAAGAAGTCCTGGCAATCATATGTATCAAAACTTAATTCTCGTACATCAGTTAAAAAGATTTGGGAAATGGTAAGGAAAATTAGCGGCAAAAATAAATCTTCAACAGTTTCTCATCTGAAGCAGAATAATGATACAATAACTGACAAAAAAGATATTGCTAACACTTTGGCTGAAACATTTTCTAAAAATTCATCGTCATCTCACTATTCAGAAACATTCCAATCATTTAAAAGAAAAGAAGAAAGGTCGAAATTAAATTTCAAATCAAATAATGATGAAAATTATAACAAACCGTTCTCTTTATTAGAGCTCAGGGATTCTTTAAGCAAGTGAACTGATACAGCTACAGGACCAGACGACATACATTATCAGCTTTTAAAACATTTACCCGATGTATCTTTGCAAGCACTTTTATCAATTTTTAACCATATCTGGGATTCTGGTGTCCTCCCACCATCATGGAAGGAGGCCATTGTTGTCCCTGTTGCAAAGCCAGGTAAGGATGCATCTAATCCTACTAATTATCGCCCTATCGCTCTTACTAGTTGTGTCTGTAAGACACTTGAAAGAATGATTAATGCACGTCTTGTTTGGTTTCTGGAATCTAACAATCTTATAACTAACTTTCAAAGTGGTTTTAGAAATCAACGTAGTACAAACGATCATCTTGTCCTTTTAGAATCATTTATTCGTGATGCTTTTATTAAAAGAGAACATCTTGTTGCAGTATTTTTTGATATGGAAAAAGCCTACGATACAACATGGAAGTACGGAATTATGAAATACCTGAAAGATCTAGGTCTGAAAGGTAGACTACCTACTTTTATTGCGGATTTCCTTTCTGACAGAAATTTTAAAGTGCGAGTTGGGTCGAGACTCTCCGACACACAACAGCAGGAGGAGGGTGTTCCTCAAGGAAGCATTTTATCAGTAACTTTATTTGGTTTAAAAATTAATAATATTGTCAAATGTTTAAATTCAGGTGTTGACTGTTCCTTGTATGTAGATGATTTTTTAATATGTTATCGTTCCAAAAAACGATAAAAACACCATTCATTCATTCATTCATTCGTTCCAAAAATATGCATACTATTGAAAGACAACTTCAACAATGTCTCAACAAACTTGAAACATGGAATAATGAGAATGGCTTTAAATTTTCAACGTCAAAAACGCAATGTGTTCATTTCTGTCAGTTAAGAAATTGTCACCAAGACCCCGTTTTAAATCTTAATAATATTCAAATCCCTGTGGTTGATCAAACCAAATTTTTAGGACTTATATTTGACAAAAAGTTAACACTTATACCTCATATTAAGCATTTGAAAACAAAATGTCTTAAATCTCTTAATCTTCTTCGAGTTTTAGCTCACACTGACTGGGGAGCTGATCGGAAAGTGCTGCTGCGCCTTTACCGATCATTAATTCGTTCTAAACTGGACTATGGAAGCATTGTATATGGATCAGCTAGAAAGTCTTACCTGAAGATTCTTGACCCCATTCACCATCAGGGACTTCGGTTTCCCTTGGTGCTTTTAACCAATGAACCATCTCTATACATTCGAAGAGAGCAATTAGCTCTTAATTATCTTACTAAAGTGAAGGCAAATCCTACCAATCCTGCTAATGAAATAATTTTTGAACCCAAATATGAAATGCTTTATGAAAGGAAACCTAATGCTATAAAGCCAATCGGTCTTGGTCTCAAATCGGCAATTAACGAGGCAGGTCTGAGAATGGATTCTGTTAGGCAACATGAAGTTTCAAACATTGCGCCATGGACTCTCAAACAACCTAATGTTTTCTTACATCTGGCTACAAATAAAAAGTCTTCTACAAATGCACTAGAACTTCAATCCGAATTTGAAGAACTTAAGTCACAGTATCCTGACCATATTTCCATATATACTGATGGTTCTAAAGATGAAAATAAAGTCGGTTGTGCATCTGTCAGTAAATGTCATACCTCTAAAGTAAGACTACCCGACAAATCTTCCATATTTACAGCTGAAGTCCAAGCAATTGACCTTGCTCCTCGATTCATATCGGTGCACAATATGAACAAATACATATTTTTTTCAGACTCGCTCTCTGTTCTTCAAGCGTTGAACAACAGAAATTTGAATAACCCATTGGTTCAGCAAATTCTTCTTAAACACCATAAATTGTCTCTGTCAAAAAATATTGTTTTCTGTTGGCTACCTAGTCGGGGAAATAAAGAGGCAGATAAAACGGACAAGTCATCCCTGAGTCTGAATGAGGCAGTTTTCAAAATACCATATACTGATTTTAAACCATTGATTAAACAGCATACGCGTTCCAAATGGCAGGATTCTTGAGACAACAATATTAACAATAAACTTCATGCCATCAAACCAACCATTGGTGATTCTCTTTTAAATTATAGAGCTGTACGAAGAGATGAGGTGGTCCTAGCTCGCTGTCGCATCGGACACTCTCATATTACTCATTCCTATTTACTAAAGCGCGAAATTCAACCAGAATGTGTCTTCTGTCAAGAGCCATACACAGTAAAACAGTTTTTGATTGAATGTATTGACCTTTCTATTATAAGACATAAATACTTTTCTGTTGATTCTATGCAACAGTTATTTAATACAGTTCCGTACGAGAATATAATTTCGTTTTTGAAAGAGACTGGTCTTTATTCTAAAATATAAATCTGTTTAACCAGTTCTATTATTTTATTTCTGTATTCCTTTCTACATTTTCATCTTCGTATATTTTAATGATTTGCATACTCGTTGATCGAGATTTTTTATTGATTTTCATCGTTTCATCATAATTTTCGTCATTGGCGCTATATGGCCTACTTAGTGTCGCGGTGCCGTAAACCCCAACTCACTCACTCACTCTTAAACAAGGCTAACAAGTCAATGAAAACCTCCTCCCTACATTAACTCCGTTAATACAGATTATACCCATTTTTAGCTCACCAGAGCACAAAGTGCTCAGGGTGAGCTTTTGTGATCGCCTATAGGGCCTCTACAAAAGTTATATAAATTATGTCCCTGTAGTCAAAATTGGCCTCGCCACGGTCCCAGGGGTGGCCAGTTTTCTCTAGCTGACTGTTGTTTTCTGTACAAGTAGCAGAATGCTGGGCTCACTTAGGTTAGGCATGGGGAAAACTTCAAAATTTTCTTGTCAAAAACTACATGTCACAGAGCTTAGATATGTGGTGTATAGATTTACTTAGTATACCTTATTGACATTGGTTAATATCATAGTTCTGAGGTTAAAATTGGCCCTGCCCTGTTGGTTATACTTTAAAATAGACTTTTACACTATAAAGGTTCCTCTGAGCTAGAAGTACTGTAAACACTCAATCTGTGTTACGCAATCACTTGAGAGGGCATGTTCCTGGTCAAAACTCTATGAAGTTGTCTGCTTCAGAATTAGTGTCTGTTTCTTCACACTGTTTTAACCCATTCCCTCATAGGCTATTTTCAGATCCTGCCTCTTGGAAAATTTCAGAATTGTGTAGATTTGAAACCATTGTGATAAATAGAGCATTTACTCCTATGGAGCAAATGCTCTATTTATCACAATGGTTTCATAAAGTGACTATTATACCTCTTTGAATAAATCTACTGATAAGGAGCATTAATTAAAGAAAAGGAATATTTCAGAATTGTGTAGATTTGAAACCATTGTGATAAATAGAGCATTTACTCCTATGGAGCAAATGCTCTTTTTATCACAAGGGCTTTTTTCAGATCCTACCTCTTTGAATAAATCTACTGATAAGGAGCATTAATTATAGAAAAGGAAATTTTCAGAACTGTAGATTTGAAACCATTGTGATAAATAGAACATTTACTCCTATGGAGCTTTTGCTCTATTTATCACAATGGTTAGCAAATGCTCTATTTATCACAAAGGCTTTTTTCAGATCCTACCTCTTTGAATAAATCTACTGATAAGGAGCATTAATTAGAGAAAAGGAAACTTTCAGAATTGTGTAGATTTCAAACCATTGTGATAAATAGAGCATTTGCTCCATAGGAGTAAATTAACTAATATACAAACCACATATAAAGTTACATACCGGTATGCGTCAGATCAGAATCCAAACTGTGTGCTAGTTTCGGTCAAGTCGTGTTAAGCAGTGATAGGGTTGTCATCTGTTAGAAATGTTGTCTGCTTATTCAAAGAGGTAAATCTGGGTCTACTCTGTTTGCAAATGCGTGAAAACATGTTTATATGAGGGAAAGGGTTAATTAGAGAAAAGAAAATTTCAGAACTGTGTAGATTTGAAACCATTGTGATAAATAGTGCATTTACTCCTATGGAGCAAATGCTCTATTTATCACAATGGTTTCATAAAGTGACTATTATACCTCTTTGAATAAATCTACTGATCAGGAGCATTAATTAGAGAAAAGGAAAATTTCAGAATTGTGTAGATTTGAAACCATTGTGATAAAGAGAACATTTACTCCTATTGAGCAAATGCTATATTTATCACAAAGGCTTTTTTCAGATCCTACCTCTTTGAATAAATCTACTGATAAGGAGCATTAATTATAGAAAAGGAAAATTTCAGAATTGTGTAGATTTGAAACCATTGTGATAAATAGAACATTTACTCCTATGGAGCTTTTGCTCTATTTATCACAATGGTTAGCAAATGCTATATTTATCACAAAGGCTTTTTTCAGATCCTACCTCTTTGAATAAATCTACTGATAAGGAGTATTAATTAGAGTAAAGGAAAATTTCAGAATTGTGTAGATTTCAAACCACTGTGATAAAGAGAACATTTACTCCTATTGAGCAAATGCTATATTTATCACAAAGGCTTTTTTCAGATCCTACCTCTTTGAATAAATCTACTGATAAGGAGCATTAATTATAGAAAAGGAAAATTTCAGAATTGTGTAGATTTGAAACCATTGTGATAAATAGAACATTTACTCCTATGGAGCTTTTGCTCTATTTATCACAATGGTTAGCAAATGCTATATTTATCACAAAGGCTTTTTTCAGATCCTACCTCTTTGAATAAATCTACTGATAAGGAGTATTAATTAGAGGAAAGGAAAATTTCAGAATTGTGTAGATTTCAAACCACTGTGATAAATAGAGCATTTGCTCTATAGGAGTAAATTAACTCATATACAAACCACATATAAAGTTACATACCGGTATGCGTCAGATCAGAATCCATACTGTGTGCTGATTTCGGTCAAGTCATGCTAAGCAGTGATAGGGTTGTCATCTGTTAGAAATGTTGTCTGCTTATTCAAAGAGGTAAATCTGGGTCTACTCTGTTTGCAAATGCGTGAAAACATGTTTATATGAGGGAAAGGGTTAATCAGAGGAAAGGAAAATTTCAGAATTGTGTTGATTTGAAACCATTGTGATAAATAGTGCATTTACTCCTACGGAGCAAATGCTCTATTTATCACAAAGGCTTTTTTCAGATCCTACCTCTTTGAATCAATCTACTGATAAGGAGAATTAATTAGAGACGAGGAAAATTTCAGAATTGTGTAGATTTGAAACCATTGTGATAAATAGAGCATTTACTCCTATGGAGCAAATGCTCTATTTATCACAATGGTTTCATAAAGTGACTGTTACAGAGGCGTAGAAAAAAGGCTTTTTTCAGATCCTACCTTTTTTAATAAATCTTCTGATACGGAGCATTAATTAGAGAAAAGGAAAATTTCAGAATTGTGTAGATTTGAAACCATTATAATAAATACAGCATTTGCTCTATAGGGGTAAATTAACTCATATACAAACCACATATAAAGTTACATACCGGTATGCGTCAGATCAGAATCCAAACTGTGTGCTGATTTCGGTCAAGTCATGCTAAGCAGTGATAGGGTTGTCATCTGTTAGAATGTTGTCTGCTTATTCAAAGAGGTAAATCTGGGTCTACTCTGTTTGCAAATGCGTGAAAACATGTTTATATGAGGGAAAGGGTTAATCAGAGGAAAGGAAAATTTCAGAATTGTGTAGATTTGAAACCATTGTGATAAATAGTGCATTTACTCCTATGGAGCAAATGCTCTATCACAAAGGCTTTTTTCAGATACTACCTCTTTGAATCAATCTACTGATAAGGAGAATTAATTAGAGACGAGGAAAATTTCAGAATTGTGTAGATTTGAAACCATTGTGATAAATAGAGCATTTACTCCTATGGAGCAAATGCTCTATTTATCACAATGGTTTCATAAAGTGACTGTTACAGAGGCGTAGAACAAAGGCTTTTATCAGATCCTACCTCTTTGAATAAATCTTCTGATAAGGAGCATTAATTAGAGAAAAGGAAAATTTCAGAATTGTGTAGATTTGAAACCATTATAATAAATAGAGCATTTGCTCCATAGGAGTAAATTTACTCATATACAAACTACATATAAAGTTACATACCGGTATGCGTCAGATCAGAATCCAAACTGTGTACTAATTTCAGTCAAGTCATGCTAAGCAGTGATAGGGTTGTCATCTGTTAGAAATTTTGTCTCTTATTCAAAGAGGTAAATCTGGGTCTACTTTGTTTGCAAATGCGTGAAAACACGTTTATATGAGGGAAAGGGTTAATTAGAGAAAAGGAAAATTTCAGAATTGTGTAGATTTGAGACCATTGTGATAAATAGAGCATTTACTCCTATGGTCTGATGATGGAGCAAATGCTCTATTTATCACAATGGTTTAATAAAGTGACTATTACAGAGGCGTAGAAATGCGTTTTTATGGAGGAAAGAGTATTCTATTAGCCGGCAGAGCGCAACCTGGTCAGACAGCTCCTATAGAAACCATCTGATACGGGTCTGTTCTGTTTGCAAATGCATCAAATCCCATTTATATGAAGGAAATGGTTTTAAAGGTCCAAAAGTTTAAGATCGACTGCTTCCTGGCCCTTTTCAACATAATTAAGACCAACAGGTATGGCACAGAGTTTGGATCCACAAAGGGTCAAATAACACCCCACAAAACAGGTGTCCAGTTTTGTTTAGAAACATACATGTAGTTAAAATTTTAAAAATCTGAACGTTCAAGGTGGTACTCATGTCCACATCCTATTTGTGTGTTTGTATCATCAGGCGCGGATGTAGAGGGGCGGAACCGGTGTAACGAAGTAAAGTGACCCCCATAGAATACTGACCGGGGGGTCAGTATTTTTTAAAAAATAGTGACACCCCGGTCATAGTATTCTGACTCCCCGGTCATAATATTACGACCCCTGCACACGAAGAAAACTGACCCCTTACGAAGATTTGTGACCCCCATAGAATAGTGACTCCCTGTCTTTGTTTCAACAAAACATACACTCGCACGCCTGCGCACGCACGCACGCACACACGAACACACACAACACGCATGTACACACACAATTACACGCACGCATGCACGCACACATACCGGTACACATATGCACGCACGCACGCACATATACCGATACTTACACATACACTTAGAAACACTCGCATACATGCACGCACACCAATACTCACGCACGCACTCACGCGCACGCAGGAGCACATGTACCAGCATGCATATATAAAGAGATCACTTAATAAATTGTAAAATGTTGTATTGACTTCTATCTGACGTAAATAGCTGTTAAAATTTCAATAATCTAAGTTCTAACTTAAAATTTCGTGGACGGAAAACTGTGTCAGTCACTGTAAAACTAAAAAAAACTTCATTTGGCAGTGGATTTTCTTATGGTCAATGCTGTGTGCAATGCCATATATCATATCCATATTTTGAAAACATTTGTAATTTATCACCTATTGAAATTAATTGAAATAAATCTCACCCAAGTGAGGCAACATAGGGGTTCGACATCATGCCTTTTGAATTATTTTAGCGAAGTGGGAAATAATATTGGCTGTTGCTATTGTGTTTACTTCGTCTACCACCACCATCACCGTCACTAGTACTACTACTACTACTATTACTACTACTACTACTACTACTACTACTACTACTATAATTACTGCCACTACTACTACTACTACTGCTGCTATTAATCGTACTACTACACATACTACTCCTCCTACTCCTATTCCTACTCCTCCTCCTACTACTATTACCTACCTACCTACCTACCTACCCAATAACCCACCCACCCACCCAAAACCCAGCCACCCACCAAAGCACAAACCCAACCACCCACAAACCCACCCACTTACTACTGCCGCTGCTGCTGCTGCTACAACTGCTACTACTACTATTCCTACTTCCTACTACCTACTACTACTACTACCTACACTACTACAACCTATACTTCTACTACCTATACAACTACCTATACTACTACTACTACTTATACTACTACTATCTATCTACCTAACTATCTGTCATGACTAAAGCGCGCAATACTAATTGAACCCCAAGTATTTTGTACATAGGGGGTCACATTTTCTGAAGAATATCGACCCCCGTTCAGTATTTTTTAAAAAATAGCGACCCCCGGTCATAGTGCTTTGACAGACACACGTTCATTATATGTTGAACAGTTCCCGCGACTTTAATCTACCTCCTGTATAATTTAAAGAAAG
This sequence comes from Azorinus chamasolen, assembly GCA_963576725.1. Lineage (NCBI taxonomy): Eukaryota > Metazoa > Mollusca > Bivalvia > Cardiida > Solecurtidae > Azorinus > Azorinus chamasolen. The sequence continues at coordinate 38,254,422 of OY755253.1, read as the reverse complement.
AGTTTAACTTTACTCGTACACTATTTAACCTTGGTCATAATTGTTACAGATGTAGTGCCCCCGGTCATAGCAAAATGTCAGCCGTGTTTATCATATCATGGCTAATGCGCGCCTTGTTAATTGACCCCAAGTATTTTGTACATAGGGGGTCACATTTTCTGAAGAATATCGACCCCCCAGTCAGTATTTTTTAAAACATAGCGACCCCCGGGTCATAGTGCTTTGACACACGTTCATGATATGTTGAACAACTCCCTGCGAACTTAATCTACCGCCAGTATAATTTAAGAAAGAGTTTAACTTTACTCGATTTTATCTAACCTTAGTCATAAATATTACAGATGTAGTGACACCCGGTCATAGCAATTTCAGCACTGTTTAACCTATCATGACTAACGCGCGCAATATTAATTGAACCCAAGTATTTTGTACATAGAGGGTCACATTTTCTGAAGAATATCGACCCCCGTTCAGTATTTTTTAAAAAATAGAGACCCCCGGTCATAGTGCTTTGACACACGTTCATGATATGTTGAACAGTTCCCGCGAACTTAGCAGTGTTGCACTTTCAATTACTGCTCATGAACAGATTCAATAAAACCGAGTCTGCAATTTTCTCTTTTTGTTTTGCAATTTTTGCTTTCGGGGGATCACCACCCTTCAGAATTTTTAATCTACTGTTAGTATAATTTAAGAAAGAGTTTAACTTTACTCGAATTTATTTAACCTTTGTCATAATTCTTACAGATGTAGTGACACCCAGTCATAGCAATTTCAGTTGTGTTTATCCTATCTTGACTAAAGCGCGCAATACTAATTGAACCCAAGTATTTTGTTCATAGGGGGTCACATTTTCTGAAGAGTATCGACCCCCGGTCAGTATTTTAAAAAAAATAGCGACCCCGGTCATAGTTCTTTGACACAAGTTCATGATATGTTAAACAACTCCCTGCGAACTTAATCGACCTCCAGTATAATTTAAGAAAGAGTTTAACTTTACTCGATTTTATTTAACCTGTGTCATAATTCTTACAGATTTAGTGACCCCCGTCATAGCAATTTCAGTCGTGTTTATCCTATCATGATTAAAGCGCGCAATATTAATTGAACCCAAGTATTTTGTACATATGGGGTCACATTTTCTGAAGAATATCGAACCCCCGATCAGTATTTCTTAAAAAATAGTGACCCCGGTCATAGTGCTTTGACACATGTTTATGATATGTTGAACAGTTCCCGCGAACGTAATCTACCTCCAGTATAATTTAAAGAAAGGGTTTAACTTTACTCGTAAACTATATTTTATATCTTGTACATAGGGGGTCACATTACCTGAAGAATATCGACCCCCGGTCAGTATTTTTTAAAAATAGCGACCCCCGGCCATAGTGCTTTGACACACGTTCATGATATAAGTATATGTATGAAGCATTCAGGAAACACCGCATACAAAACACACAACCGCCCAAACAGCACCAAAACGACAAACAGCAAATGTACATGAATATAAAAGACACAAAGTGACGCACGGACATAAGAAACAAACAATAGGGGGAAGATGGAAGTACCGCCTTGGAACGGTCAGTGACAAATGCCACTGGGGGTTTAAACTGGTTTATGGGTGCCCAATCTCACACTTATTCCATCCCCACCCTGAAAAAAACAGTGTAAATAAATAAATCCCCTCTCCGACTAACCTACAGCAACCGCGATGGCAAATACAGTGGTTAAAGATGCAGTGACCTCCGGTTATAGCAATTTCAGCCGTGTTTATTATATCATGGCTAATGCGCGCCATGCTAATTGAACCCAAGTTTTTTGTACATAGGGGGTCACATTTTCTGAGGAATATCGACACCCATCATTATTTTTCAAAATATAGCGACCTCCAGTCATAGTGCTTTGACACACGTTTATTATATGTTGAACAGCTCCTGCGAACTCAATCTACCTCCAGTATAATTTAAAGAAAGGGTTTAACTTTACTTGTAAAATATTTAACATTGGTCATAATTCTTACATTTGTAGTGACCCCTGGTCATAGCAATTTCAGCCGTGCTTATTATATCATGACTAAATCGCGCAATGCTTATTGAACCCAAGTATTTTGTACATAGGGGGTCACATTTTTTGAAGAATATCGACCCCGGTCAGTATTTTTTAAAAATAGCGACCCCCGGACATAGTGCTTTGACACACGTTTAACCGTTCATGATATGTTGAACAGTTCCCGCGAACTTAATCTACCTCTGTTGCAACCTGAATTATGTCCAGTTTAATTTAAAGAAACGGATTAACTTTACTCGTAAACTATTTAACCTTAGTCATAATTCTTACAGATGAAGTGACCCCCCCCGGTCATAGCAAGTTCAGCACTGTTTATCATATCGTGGCTAATACGCGCCATGCAACTTGAGCCAAAGTATTTTGTACATAGGGGGTCACATTTTCTGAAGAATATCGACCCCCCGGTCAGTATTTTTTTTTTAAAAAAAAATAGTGACCCCCGGTCACTGTGCTTTGACACACGTTCGTGATATGTTAAACAGCTCCCGCGAACTTATGTGTGTGGCTTTTCCCGCTTGACTTTACTACTTTTTCATTTAATCTACCTCCAGTATAATTTAAGAAAGGGTTCAACTTAGTTGGCAATCACGCTGGCCTCTTTGCATGTACGCCGACAAGAAAGGTTTAGTACTCTATGAAGGCGACCTCTTAAATCCAGAAATGGAAGGAGAACGTCGGATATCTGTACTATTTCATTTTTGTCGTACCCTTTATTACTTTTCTACAGTTACTCTGTTTGCAGCTCAATCATTGAGTACACTAGCGATAGGTGGATACAGTATGTTCAATTAAATGTTTTCTTTGTTATACATGCACTTTACCACTGTATTTGCTGTCGCGGTTGTTGTAGATTAGTCGGAGAGGGGATACGTTTATTTACACTGTTTGTCTTTTAGGATGGGGATGGAATAAGGGTGAGGTTGGGCGCCCATAAACCGGTTTAAACCCCCGGTGACTTTTGTCACTGACCGTTCCAAAGCGGTACTTCCATCTTCCTCCTATTGTATGTTTGTCTTTGTGCGTCTCTTGTTGTTTTTTCTACCTATGTACATTTGCTGTTTCCTTGTGTTGCTGTTCGGGCGAGTGTTTGTTCTGTATGTGGTGTTTCCTGCATGACTCATTTTTGTACTTTTACTCGATTTTTATTTAACCTTGGTCATAATTCTTACAGATGTAGTGACCCATAAGTATTTTGTACATAGTGGGTCATATTTTCTGAAGAATATCGACCCCGGCCAGTATATTGTCAAAAATAGCGAACCCGATATTAACTCTATGATTCACGTTGATGATATGTTAAACAACTCTAGTATTTATTTATTTTGTAAAAAGGGGGTTCACGTTAATCGAACAATACCTTTTCCTTTGTCATAATTCTTGTAGATGTAGTGACCCCAGTCATTGCATTTTGACCGTGTTTATTATACTATACTAATACGCACAATGTTAATTGAACCCAGGCATTTTGTACATAGGGGGTCACATTTTCTGAAGAATACTGACCCCCGGTCAGTATTTTTTAAAAATTAGCGACCCCCGCTCATAGTGCTTTGACACATATTCATGATATGTTAAACAACTCCCTGAAACTCAAATCTATCTCCAGTATAATTTAAGGAAAGGGTTTAACTTTACTCGAAAAATATTTAACCTTGGTTATAATTCTTACAGATGTAGTGACCCCCTTTCATAGAGTATTTTTAGCCCCGTATATTATATAATGACCAATGCGCCCAATGCTAATTGAACTCAAGTATGTTGTAGAAAGGATGGATGTCATTTTTTTCTGAAGAATATCGAACCCCGGTCAGTATTTTTTAAACAATAGTGATCCCCGGTAATAATGCTTTGGCCCACATTCGTGATATTTTGAACAACACCAGCAACTTTAATTTGCCTCATGTATACTTTACAGAAAGGGTTTCACGTATTTCGAAAAAAAATATTTAACCTTGGTCATAATTGTTACAGATGTGTGACCCCTAGTAATATCATTTTGAGCCCCGTTTAATATATCATGACCAATGCGGGCAATGGACGCCAAGTAATACGACTTGTAATCATTGTTCGTACAGAATATCACACACACTCACGCAAGCAGGCACGCACACGCGCGCGCATGCACACATACACACGCACATGCACGTACACAATCACTTATAAATAAACATCCTTCCGCACGCACCCACACATTCACACACCCCTACACAACATCGGAATACAATTCCATTTATAGAGAATTTTGTCAATTATTGTCGAAGAGATGCTGTTGATTTTCTTATATAAAAGGTCAAGCACGTGTGACATATACCATAGAAATATAGTGTGTACATTTGCAACAGGCCATTTTCCTCTGCAGATAATAAACATTAGATTAGTTGTTCATAATGTTTTTACTTCTATTTTAAACGAGCTTTGTAGAAAACCACACATCAAGGATTTGGTGCGTGTTTACTTTTGTCTAAAAGGACGAGTTTAATAGATCCAATAAATCACGAACACAAGTCTTATATTCTATTCATAACATAACCTAGAGAAGATAGTTTTCCTTGTGTGTACGTCACCTATTTGTGGCTGCCTAGTAAGTAAAATGTATGACATCGAAAATATCAGCACCTGTTGAGTTTCAAAACAGTTTGCCAATCAGACTGAGATTAATCGTCAACTTTTATCCTTTTACAAAATGTATATTCAATTGAACTTAATTTGCATTTGTGTTCGTTTATATTGCGAATTATTACTCAAGGGTACAAAATAAAATACACAAGTAGTAGTATTTGCCTTTATAAAAAGAAGATTTTACTTACTGTAAAGATTTAAAAACATGATTTGACAAGTAAGGTCGGTCGCTGTTAGAAGTATAGAACCATTTATTAGATCGCACAGAAAAGGTTGTTATACTCAAAATGCATTGTAAATGTCCCCTTAAAATAAGTTATATTACCACTACTTCTACTAATACAACTACTTCTTTCACACCCTCTTTCACTTTTCTGCTTGTGTCAACATTTTTCAAAATATTGACAGTATCTAAATAATAAAGTGTTTCCGTTAAATTCCGTTTAACCCCCCCCCCCCCCCCTCACACACACACACACACACGCTACCACACACCACACACCACACACACACATACCCACCCACCCGATGCTGCAGCAACAACAACAACAACAAAACTGCAGCCGCAACAATATTAGGTTATTTGCAATGGTAGCTAATTTGTTAGTAATAGTTGGGGCGGGGGTCAATATTTTATAGATATCGCGGAGGGGGTCACTATTTTTCAGAGGGGAGTCGATATTTTTCAGAAAGGGGGTCGCTTTTTCTGAAGAATAGTGACCGGGGGGTCAGTATTCTATGGGGGTCACTTTACTTCGTTACACCGGCGTACCCCCCCCCCCCCTTAAAATTGCCAAAATAATTTTTAGTAATATTTTAGATCTATATACAGTGAAATCTCCCTATAACGACCACTAAATTGCATTAATTAGTTGGTAATTAGAGCAGGTGGCTGCTTAAAGCAAGGTAAATGTAAAACAACGCTCCCATAGGACTATTACTAACACACTATTTATTTATGTCATCAAACATAAAAATCTACGCCCCCACCACCAATAACATTTCTAATCTGAAATCCTGGATCCGCACCTGATCATGTACCTTTCATACGTTTGTAAATATAATTGTATGTACCTCTATGGTATGTGAATGTATGCGTCCCTCTTCAGTTGCCGTGAGTCGGTGTTTTTGGATTTCCTTCTTGTTCAGTATCCTTTGGCGCTATGTGAATTTTTATTGTCACAGTGCCCTAAACTATCCAATTTAGTGTAGCACTGCCCTAGACCCAGCCCAACCGATAATTACTTTTCAGTAAGTCGTTTCGTGACGTTATGTATATATTATAATATTGCTTAAGTTGTGGCGTCACATCTTGCCCTTTGTGTTTTGATGAGTTTCAGTTTTTGTTTTTTGCTATGTTGTCAATTTCGAGCAGACAATGAATAACTCTATGTGTATGTGTATGGTTTATTCTTCATTTGTTGTGAATCCGTGTTCCGTTATCTTCCTTTGGCGCTACGTAATCTGTTTAGTGTCGCAGTACCCTAAACTCCAAACTCTCCTATTTGGTGTCGATAAGTAAAATTATGACGCTGTGTCTTACCATACGATATGGCTGTCTGTCCTGGTCCTTCTGGATCATTAGTCGATGGTATTGGTTTTGAAAATTGAATACGACTTAAGCCGGTGCTAGGGAACGTGAGTAGTGCTTTTAATAACTGCTCATGAACAGACTCAGTAAAACTGAATCTGCAGTTTTCTTTTTTCACATTGCTACTTTCCTTGCGAAGGATCTCCTACTTCCAGAACTTAAGTTATAACATCTTGTCTGTACTTTTCGATTAGTTTGTACTTTTCGATTAGTTTGGTTATGTGTTGGTTCTAAGACATTGTTTATATGCCGTCGATGTGGAACAGGCAATATAGTTTTTGCGAAGGACGTGTATATATGTGCGAGTGTGCACTTCATCTGTACTTCGGCTCTATATGACCATCAGTGTCGATGGGCCGTAAAACACCATTCATTCATTCATTCATTCTGGTGCATGTGTCATTTCTCAATGTCCTTTCTGGTTTCTGTTCTGTTTTAGTCCGAAATGTTAAACATTATAATATACCTTCACAAGAAATTTATAAACAAGCGAATTTGCTGAATTGATACCATCGCAAATAAGTGCTGGCGTTAGTATTAAACCGTCTTATTGACCAATTTATTGGCAAACGAAAGGCTATAACTCTGGTGTTCCTGGATAATTCCAAGTGATACTTGCAGGGCCGCATTTCATTAGAGTACTTTAAATTTACAATCAGTTTCATAGACCACATCCAAGAGGAAAACACAATCAAACAGGGAGAGTCATGCACAAAAGTGTAGACACCAAACATCATCAAACAAGAAACAGCACAACCACAAGACAAAACGCGACGCACATGTATAAGCCATGCAGGAAACTCCATATACAAAACACACAACCGCCCAGTCATCACCATGACAAGAAAGAACAGCAAATGTAAATGTCTATAAAAACACTAAAAGAGACACACAGACAAAACAAACAAATAATAGGGATGGAGCCTTGGAACAGTCGGGCAATTGTCACTGGGGATTTAAACCGGTTTAGGTGCGCCCAACCTCACACTTATTCCACCTCTACCCTAAAAGACAAACAATGAAAATAAATGTACCCCTTTCCGACTAATCTACAACAACCGGGATGGCAAATACAGTGGTAAATTGCATGTCAGACGAAAACATATTTAAGTGAAAGAACAAAAGGTATATTGCATCCACTGTCAGCACGTACGATTTTTCTACTCTGTACATAACTCTTCCTCATATTTTAATTAAGGATAAGCTTACTAACTTAATCCAGAAAGTATTTGCCCGGGAAATCAAAGGCCTGAATGGCCATAATGGCGTTCGGGTTTGATATGGATGTTATGTGTAAGGGGGGAAATTGATGTACACGTTAATAACAATAACGTCTTGGAATTGAAAACAGTATTAATAACAACATATTTTTGTGAAACACTATGCCCCCGATTGTGACAAATATAAATTTGACCCGTAATGTGACATTTAACTGTTATATAACCTTGATTTTAATAAGCCCCAACCCCCCCCCCCCCGCCAAAAAAAAAACAAAAAAGGAAAACAACTCATGCTAGTGAACAATCCTGTGAAGTTTGGTGACTCTAGCCCTACTGGTTTCAAAGATACGCGCGACACAAAGTTTGTATAAATTTAAGTGTTCATGTCAGGGGCAATAACTTAAGAATCATCAGGGCGAGACAATTCAAAAAACATAGGTGCACAACAACTCATGATGGTGAACAGTTCTCTGAAGTTTGGTGACTCTAGTACTAGCGGTTTCAGAGATATGCGAGACACAGTTTTTTCTAATTTTAAGTCATCAGGGGCAATAACTCCAAAGTTATCAAGGGGAGTCAATTCAAAAAATCCAGGTGCACCACAACTCATGGTGGTGAACATTCCTGTGAAGTTTGGTGACTCTAGCCCAACTGGTTTCAGAGATACGCGCGGCACAAGTTTGTGACGGACAGACAGACGGACGGACAGACAGACAACTCTGGCAAAAACAATGTCTACCCATAAATGGGGGAGACATAAGTAGAGAAAAGGAATGTTTTCATTGTGATGGAGAATTTGCTCCTATAGGAGCAAATGCTCAATTTATTGCAATGGTTGGGGTATAAAAAGTTAAGAGTACATGCAGACAAAGTGTAGTATATCCTTTACAATATACATTATCAAACTTCTTTTCATACCTTGTACAGAGACACAGACCAGTGAGTTCCTTACGGAGATGACTGACCAGGGTCTAGTCTGCTTGCTTATAAAATTCCAATATATCAATACCTGTATTTCTTTATACTATACAATATTTTGTTTAATGCTTCTGATAGGCAAGATAGTTCAATGAATATTCAGCAGGTAGTGATTTAATATAATTTTACCTAGATATTCACAGAGTGAAGTCTTAGAACGAATGAAGAGAACAATTTGTTTTGCTCCCAATATATAATAACGAAAACTTGGTTTCATTTTAACTTTTATTTAACATAATGAAACAAACACGAAGGATGACAGTTCACTTCATTACCCCCGAGTATTTTAGTAAAGTGAGCACAAGACAAGGAAGCCAAGTAACGCTACCTTTCATATAAATGCATTTTCACAGATTTGCAAACAGGAGCCCCAGATCAGGCTGTTCGAATAGGGGCCGCCTGATCAGGGTTTGCTTCTTAACCCATTTCCTCATAAGCTATTTTTAGTTCAAACAGTTTTGAATAAATGTACATGTACCGAAAAGGAGCATTACCTAGAGAAAAGGATTTTTTTTTTTAGAATTTTGTATTTTGAAACCATTGTGATAAATTGAGCATTTAGTCCTAATGGTTTCACAAGGTGACTTTTTACAGTTGTCAATATGAGGGAATGGGTTAATGGGATATGTTACATTTGTATCTGAAATGGCTACAATGTGTTACCTTCTATATTTCATTATTTCTATGTTGTCCATGAATATCCAGTCTGTATTTTAATTTGTGATAAACATAGAACAGGGAAAGGAATAAACATGTTTTCACACATTTGCATACAGAGTAGACCCGGGGCTGTCTGATCAGAGTAGGCTCTGTTTGCTAATGGACTTTGATAGATTGGTTTCTTTACTTTCTGAAATAACTACACTGTTCCATCTTCTACATTGCATAGAATCTATTTTGTCTATGAAAAACCCAGTAGGTACTGAAATTTGGGACTTTACATAGAAAAGTGAAAGCTTAACATAGGATACTGCTGAACATGTGCAGACGAGATGAAAATATGAAATTTGGCACATTATTGTAAAGTGTAAAAACATTTGAAAAGATGTCACACTAAAGTGACCTAGAAAATATCAAAAAGTACAAAATATAAAATGTCAACATATTAAAATACTATTACTAGATGAATACCCAAGCACTGCAGCTTTGATTGCAAATCCAAGTTTGTGACACAAACTACCCATGTAACAAGACCAGAACACAATAAAAATACTAAAAGTTCCAAGGGGAGATAATTGTGTAATGACTGCATATATGAAAATTGTGTCTTGACCAACTTTCAAACTGAGGTATTCATGACATTTCATTCCAAAATGACAAAAACACACAAGGTTCAAAAGGAGAGAATTCTGCAATTCCCAGCAGTAAGCATATGGAAATTGTGTTCTGCACATCAACCATTCATGGTTATTATGTATACCATGTATAAATTCAGTTACTGTAAAACTTGACGAGTTTGCAACCCTAGCTTCCCATGTTTAAATGTGGATCGACTGCCCTACAGGGTGATTCTAGTATATTCCTCTTTAAATGTTTGCGGGGTTATAAAAACACAAAAACAAGATCATAAACTGAATTATGAATATTAAAGTTTCCTACGTTTAAATGCGGACTGCCTGCCCTATAGGCTGATTCTAGTATATCCCTCTTATAACATGTTGCGGGGGTATTAAAAACACAAAAACAAGTTCATAAACTAAAGTATGAACATTAATACAATAAACAAGAGGGCCCTGACATAGCTCACCAGATAATCGGAGGAGAAGATTTTCAAAGTTTTCACTATATGTTTCTATAGAAAACTAGCTGGCTCTGGGGCGGAGCCAATTTTGACCCCTGCGATATAATTTATGCAACTTTTGTAGCTGACCTGACATGATGCTATGTTACAACCCGTTTTGTAGTAACGTTGCAAATTGTAGTAATTACTACAAAACGGGTTACTACAATTTGCGTGAAACCCTCCCAACCCGTTTTGTAGTAACGTTGCAAATTGTAGTAATTACTACAAAGTGGGTTGGCATGCAAAGTTCAATATATAGTAAACTCCTATTACACCGAGCATGGTTGTGTGACTGCAACCAAATTTGGGGTGGTCCTTCATATTGACAATATCCGAGTGCACAGTAAAAATCTTTTCGATACCTTGCCTACTTAAGGAAATAGAGTCAAAAACAGTTTACTACATTTCGTATGGGACCTTGCGACCCGTTTTGTAGTAACGTTGCAAATTGTAATAATTACTACAAAGTGGGTTACTACAGTTTGTTTAAAAACTTGACAACTCATTTTGTAGTAATATTGCATGTATATGAAATGATATAGTATAAAATGATAAAATATTATATAATATATAATATTATATATATATAATATATAATTTTTGAAATTTTTTTTTTTATCAATTTTAAACAATACCATGAAAAAAATGACTTTTTGGCATATGTTCATAATATATAATATTATATAATATAATATATACTATTTTACTACAGTTTGTGTTAAAACTTCACAACTCATTTTGTAGTAATATTGCATGTATATGAAATGATATAGTATAAAATGATAAAATATTATATAATATATAATATTATATATATAATATATAATTTTTGAATTTTTTTTTTTATCAATTTAAAACAATACCATGAAAAAAAATGACTTTTTGGCATATGTTCATAATATATAATATTATATAATATAATATATATTATTTTGTATTATGTATAATAATACTAATATAACATATAACAAAATGTTATAAACAATAATAACATCGCTGAATGTAGTAATTACTACAAAACGGGTTACTACAATTTGCGTGAAACCCTCCCAACCCGTTTTGTAGTAACGTTGCAAATTGTAGTAATTACTACAAAGTGGGTTGGCATGCAAAGTTCAATATGTAGTAAACTCCTATTACACCGAGCATGGTTGTGTGACTGCAACCAAATTTGGGGTGGTCCTTCATATTGACAATATCCGAGTGCACAGTAAAAATCTTTTCGATACCTTGCCTACTTAAGGAAATAGAGTCAAAAACAGTTTACTACATTTCGTATGGGACCTTGCGACCCGTTTTGTAGTAACGTTGCAAATTGTAGTAATTACTACAAAGTGGGTTACTACAGTTTGTTTAAAAACTTGACAACTCATTTTGTAGTAATATTGCATGTATATGAAATGATATAGTATAAAATGATAAAATATTATATAATATATAATATTATATATATAATATATAATTTTTGAAATTTTTTTTTTTATCAATTTAAAACAATACCATGAAAAAAAATGACTTTTTGGCATATGTTCATAATATATAATATTATATAATATAATATATATTATTTTGTATTATGTATAATAATACTAATATAACATATAACAAAATGTTATAAACAATAATAACATCGCTGAATGTAGTAATTACTACAAAACGGGTTACTACAATTTGCGTGAAACCCTCCCAACCCGTTTTGTAGTAACGTTGCAAATTGTAGTAATTACTACAAAGTGGGTTGGTATGCAAAGTTCAATATGTAGTAAACTCCTATTACACCGAGCATGGTTGTGTGACTGCAACCAAATTTGGGGTGGTCCTTCATATTGACAATATCCGAGTGCACAGTAAAAATCTTTTCGATACCTTGCCTACTTAAGGAAATAGAGTCAAAAACAGTTTACTACATTTCGTATGGGACCTTGCGACCCGTTTTGTAGTAACGTTGCAAATTGTAGTAATTACTACAAAGTGGGTTACTACAGTTTGTTTAAAAACTTGACAACTCATTTTGTAGTAATTGTGCATAAATATGAAATGATATAGTATAAAATGATAAAATATTATATAATATATAATATTATATATATAATACATACTTTTAAAAAAGATTTTTTTATCAATTTTAAACAATACCATGAAATAAAATGACTTTTTGGCATATGTTCATAATATATAATATTATATAATATAATATATACTATTTTACTACAGTTTGTTTTAAAACTTCACAACTCATTTTGTAGTAATATTGCATGTATATGAAATGATATCATATAAAATGATTAAATATCACATAATATTATATAATTTATATAATGTATATATTTTTTAAATTTTTATAAAAAAAATTATAATCGATAGGAAACAATACCATGAAATAAAATGACTTTTTGGCATATTTTTATAATATATAATATGATATATAATAATAAGGGTAATCACACAAACTTAAAATGCAAGTAATGCCAAGCTCACTTGCATGAACGTGTGTAGCACTGTGTCCAATTATTATCCCTTATCGCCGGTCCTAATCGCCTTTTAAACCTTAACTCTTTCCAATTTTGTTTATATCTATAACAATTCTAAATACCTAATAAATATTCATTGACCAAATAGTTATAATGAAATATGGACGGTGGAATATTGTAGCATTTTAGAAATTGATCTATAATTTTTCATTAACAAGCAGGAGCCATTTGATCTGGATCTTATCTGTTTGCAAATACGTGAAAATGCGTTTATATGAAGGAACATTTTAAATAATCCATGAATATCCGTGTAAACAATGGCTATTTACAATGGCAACTGTACACTAGCTGGATGTCTTGGTATTGTAGAAACTGTAGAGTCTATTGTAACTTCATAAGCAAACACAACAGGCCCAGATTTGAGACGGCTGCTACAGTAGAGCCATATGCTATGGGTCTACTGTTCTCAAATTCGTATTTATGTAGTAACTGATCAAAAGCGACTGTTCAGAGTAGACCCAGATCCGGTGGACCCTATAATACCTGTTTGATCCTCGGAGTCGTCTGATCAGGGTCCACACTTTTTTTAGCTACTTGGACTATATAGCTCTGAATAGTTTTGTATTTGGAAAAACAATAACCCATATCAATTATAATTATTTCTTATAAAATAGCCATAATGTAAAAGACTAATACACGGTATCTTCTGTCAAGTACTAAAAAAGTTAAAATAATTGCAAAAGGTTTGACAGGGCATTTCCACCAGATAAAAAGACAATGAATATTCATGTAAGATATAGTGATTTTATGAATACTAATTATCTGTTGTTTTATTAAGACATGTGGACAAGATATCAACAGAATCCGATCTATATCATTTTATGCGCAAACAGCAGACTCCTATCTAATAGTTTCGTTTGGGTCTATCCTATTTGCAAAGGTATAGATGTGTGTCTATCTCCAGTAAAGAGTTATGCATGTAGTCGTAATTATCATTTCTTAAATATTCATTAACCCTTAACTCTATGAATATTCATGTAAGAAATAATTGCATTATGAAAAGTAATTAGAATTATTATTAAAATAGCATATGGTCACAGGAAGGTTTGGCCATGGGTCTACTCTGTTTGCAAAGGCGTAGAACGATGTATTTATGGAGTAAAGGGATATTAAGCGGGTTATGCAGGTCCAGTCTGTGGTTTGGAAATATTGACAAATACTCTCCTGGGTCTTGGAAATTTTCAACAAAATCTAGGCCCATAACTCCATCAATGTTCATTGCGATTGGATGAAAACTCGTCAGATGCACAAGTGAACACCCTGAATAATATAATCACAAAGAGTCATGTTGTTTCTAGGATAAATGCTTTTAAAGTTGTTAAAATTCAATATGTTCACAAAATCAAGGTCCATTACTTTGTTAATATGCGACACAAACTTAAAATTCTTATTTTCACAAACCAGCTTTAAATAACCTTGTAGGAGATATGGTCTAGACGCGAAGCGTGACAGACGGATCGACAGAATCGAGAAAAGCTATAGTCCCCCAACTACTAAATGGTGGGGGACTAATAATGAAATCATGAATATTAGTTATATTAATGGTTGTAATAGCATATGGACACACTAACGTTTTTGGTCATTGCAGAAACTAGAATCATTATCGATAATATAAATTCTGAAAGGGTGTGATCCCCGAGAGCAAAAATTGCAACACAAAAAGAGAAAATTGCAGACTCGGTTTTATTGAGTCTGTTCATGAACAGTAATTGAAAGTGCAACACTGCTCACGCCCCCTAGCACCGGCTTAAGCGGTATTCAATTTTCAGAACAAGAAGTACTGAAATTCATGATCTCGAAGGATCAAAAGGTATAACAACACTGAGAATGAAGTACGGGGTATATGTTATGAAGTATATCATAAACAGAGTAGACCCTGATCAGACGGCTTAAACGGGAGTCGCCTGATCTGGGTCTACTCTGTTTGCATAGGCATAGAAAGGCATATTCATGGAGTAAAGATTTAAAATGCTGCGTTATGGTCAATTCATAATGTAAACTACAAACTTTTCTCTTTTATATGATCTTTTTTGGTATATTTATTCGAAGAGCTTGGGTCTTAAAAAGTCTACGGCAAAATGGGTTAATAGTAAAGAAATTATAGTCAAAGTTTTATAAGGACAAGGGGGTCATTTGCCCTATATCGCTCACCTGAATTACGACTTGAACTGAAATTTACACACAGTTTGGATCAAGATCTGATACCAAATTAATGACTGGCTGACCAAGATCCAAGCTGCTTACAATTTGTGACAATTTTGTCTTAGGTCAAAATGCCTAAATCTGATCTTTTAGAAATTCAAGCAGAAGACAATTCTAAAGCAGACATCCTGGTAAGGTTTTGAAAGATCCCATGATTAACTGCGAGATTAGTTTTTATTGAAACGTGTGATAGAAAATTCCAACTAGTATTTGATTTTATTGTAATTATTTACTGCATTGTAATATATTATCTCCAGTCGGCACACATATATTTGATCGAAATTCAAAATGTCCATGTTTCATTTTACTGCAGACAACACTCTTGATTTACAGTCAACTGCAGGTCATGTTCATGTCACTATGTGTTCCAACTACCTTTTGCACTCTTAGCAATTAACTGTTTCAATGCCTAAGAATTGCCGTTATATTTCCGTCTGCTTCAAGTTTAAGAATGGACGTTTGTTCAATGTCTTTGCAAAAAGATAAACAGTGTGTCAAACAGTTTGGATCCTGATGAGAGGCCGAGCTACACGTCGTCTCATCTGGGTCCAAAACTGTTTTGCATATGATATTACAGACCCGTTTATGGCTTTGAAGGGGTTAATGTCTGCAAATATTGTCGCCTGCTTCATTTTTTCCTTCCATATCTATTCAAAAATAAATGTCAGAGTGAAAAACAGTTTTGACCCTGATGAGTGCCAAGTTACTCGGCGTTTCATATGGATTCAGAATGTTTGCAAAGCTTGTCATAAATGCTACGAACCAAAGCAAACGCAACTTGAACAAAACGCATACCTTTTTAGAGGGACAGTTCCTTTTATTATACTTAAACATTTTAAATGAGGCTATGTGTTTTATAATGTCCAAGCTGGTCTAAAACGGCCGGAAGTCAGTTTAAAATAATGATTTGTGTATGTACATGTATATATATACCTAACTATATTGATGCATGACACTTTAACAAAATATTCCGTCTGTATGTCATATAATTTATAGGAGACACACACACTAAACGGGACACCTAAAGAAGATAGACATTAAGAAAGAGAGGGGGGAGATTGCGTGCCTGTGTGCGTGCGTGTGTGTGTGTGTGTAAGAGAAAGAGAGAGAGAGAGAGAGAGAGAGAGAGAGAGAGAGAGACAGAGAGAGAGAGAGAGAGAGAGACAGAGACAGAGACAGACAGACAGACAGACAGAGACAGACAGAGATAGAGAGAGACAGAGAGCCAGAGAGAGACAGAGAGAGATAGACAGACAGACAGACAATGGCAGAAAGACAGACAGAGACAGACATACATAAAGAGAGAACAAGAGGGAGATGATGGCCCTGATATCGCTCACCAGAGTGCCATTGACAGCAGACATTCTAACAGATAATTGCAAAAATCAGTGTTATAACCCTATCAGTGCTAAGCATGACTTGACTGAAATTAGCACAGTTTGGATTCTGATCTGATACATTTGTAACTTCATAATTATGTGGTTTGTACAAGAGGGTTAATTGAAAGATTGGTATGTATTAAAAACAGTGTGAACAAACAGATAATAATTCTGAAGCAGACATCAACTAGAGTATAGTGCAGGTGAACTTCAACTTGACCTCTTAAGATAACTAGCTGGCTAGCTAGTGGTTCAAAGGGTAACCTTTATACTGTAGAAGTCTATTTTAAAATATAACCCACATGGCAGGGCCAAATTTAACCTCAGAACATTGATATTAACACAATTCATAAAGGTATACTAAGTAAATCTATACACCAAATATCTAAGCTCTGGAACATGCAGTTTTGGCAAGAAGATTTTTAAGGTTTTCCCTATGCATAACTAATGAACCAAGCACTCTGTAACAGACAGCTGGTACAACAGTCTGCTTAAAAAAACTAGCCACCCCTGGGGCGGGGCCAATTTTGACCCCAGGGGCATAATTTATATAACTTTTGTAGAGGACCATAACATGATGCTATATGCCAAATATTAAAGCTGAGAACCTTGTAGATTCAGAGGAGAATATTTTTTTAAAGGTTCAAATTGTTGACGAACGACGCACGACGAACGTCATCGGACATCAGGCGATCACAATA
The DNA here is from genome assembly GCA_963576725.1 of Azorinus chamasolen. Taxonomy (NCBI): domain Eukaryota; kingdom Metazoa; phylum Mollusca; class Bivalvia; order Cardiida; family Solecurtidae; genus Azorinus; species Azorinus chamasolen. The sequence continues at coordinate 38,237,351 of OY755253.1, read as the reverse complement.
GCTATTGTTTCTATTGAAAACTTGACAACCCTGGGGCAGGGCACATTTTGACCCCAGGGGCATAATTTATATAACTTTTGTAGAGGACCTAAATATGATGCTATATGCCAAAGATGAAAGCTGAGAACCCTGTAGATTCAGAGGAGAAGCTTTTTTTAAAGGTTCAAATTGTTGACGAACGACGCACGACGAACGTCATCGGACATCAGGCGATCACAATAGCTCACCCTAAGCACTTTATGCTCTGGTGAGTTAAAAACAGAGATAGTGAGGAAGAGAGCGAGACAGGTAGACAGAAACAGACAGACATGCAGAGAAAAAAGAGAAAATGAGCGGGAGTGAGAGAGGAAGACAGAGAGAGGAAGACAGACAAACAGGCAGTAGTCAGACAGAGAGAGCTAGAGAGCAAGAGAGACATGCAGACAGAGAGACAGACAGAGACAAGCAGAGAAAGAAGTGCAGACGATAAGACCATATCTTTCTCTAAATAAGACAATATACTCTTACTCGTCCGAAGGTGTAAAGATGAAAAATCAATGACATAATGAAAGTAATTCAGATGGAAGGGGCTTGTTTTGGTCTTTTTCAGAAAAACTTTTTAAAACAAGAGGGTGATTGGCCCTATATCGCTCACTTGAGTTACAGTAATATATTTTTTTTAAGTGGACAACATTTCTAGCAAATCATAGAAACTTAGTGCATTGTTTCTTCCTTTCACCGCTGAATCAACTTGAACTAAAATTGACACACAGTCTGGATTCAGATCTAATACCAAGTAGCTGTCTGACCACGATCTAAACTGTTTACAATTTAGGTCAAACTGCCTAAAACTGATATTTTAGAAATTCAAATGACAACAAATCTGAAGCAGACGACATTACAGATCTCTTTGGAAGAGCTTGCTTAAAGGCATGTCTAAGCTCCTTATATAAGTGACCCCTATATACACAGTATCCACCTGTGCTGATTGATTTCCTTGAGTGCTCCTGCAGTGTCCAGTCAGGGTCAGTGACCATATGAGATAAAGTTATGCAATTATACCTTGATCCAGGTAGATAGGCAAATAAAATGCTAGGCAATATTTAATGCCAGTTTTTGTGTGAAATGACCAATTAAAATATCCATAAAAATATTTTAACCCCTTCTCTCATATAAACCTGTTTTTACGCAAACAGAGTAGACCAAGATTAAACAGCTCCTATAGAAACCGTTTGATCAGGGTCTGCTCTGTTACAGAAATAATGTGTTCTTACGGATTAAAAATAACCCCTTCTCTCATATAAACCTGTTTTTACGCAAACAGAGTAGACCAAGATCAGACGGCTCCTATAGAAGCTGTCTGGTCAAGGTCTGCTCTGTTTGCTTTTGACAAGATATAGATTTGATTTTACAGTTTTTATCAAAGCTTAGTGATTGAAATTATATTTTGTCCAATGGCGTTGCAGTATTTTTCAAATTCTCTGGCGATTTATTTTAGTAAATCAGCCGTTACTGGCCATTTATTTAGTAAGTGTCTATTTACCGAAGTAAGTGACAATTTACCAAGTAAGTCGGTCTATTTTATATTTCACCTGCGTTCAGAATCAGTCCAGGGCGGCTAGCTGCTGAAGCCTGTTGGAGCAAATGAAATTGACATGACGCCTCGATATTCCGGACAGTTTTTTAGCAACTGATGTGGATTCAAGCTTTTGAAATGATTTCAAAGAAGGGGGATACAAAAGACACAGTTATCACATTTATAAATATTAAAATGATTTTTATAACTCTTGAAGTCATCATGCTGGACGTTAGCATTAAACATACATGTAAATGAAAAATAAATTAAAAACAGTAATCATGTTTGCTGTCTCTTAACGAAAACAATGTTTTATGACACTCTCGGTGATTTAAATTACTAAACATTGTGTGAGTTGGTTGTTAAAGGGGATTTGTGAGTATTTAGCTATAACTTGGAGCCAGGTCGGTTTGAAGCAGTGTTTAGCTCTTTCTCTAAGAAACATTTGTAGATCTACACGAATTGATCAATTAAGGAATATTAATAACCCATTTGTTTAATAATGTAAACGTTTTAAGGGAACATTTGGTTCAAACAAAAACTCTAGGATCTGATCAGATCTATATACTTTTATACGGAAATAGAGCGAACCCTGATATTAGACTTCTGGTCTTTGTCTACTATGTTTGCGATAAAGCGTTGATATGAGGGAAAGGGTTAAGACCGGTGTTTCCTCGATCGAATATAGACAGATTTGTGTTGCTGCCAATTTCGCTGAAGGGGCCACCAAGTTCTGCCTATAGAAATCCTTGCATTTATACAAATAAACTTGTAAACGTTGGTCTACTCCATTTGCAAATGTGTGAAACGCGTTTATATGAAGTAAAGGGTTAAACGATTTGTAGACATGTGCATTGACGAAAAATGAATAGATAATCAATCTTGATAATCCAATCGAAATCACGGGAAATCTCTGCAAGTACAATGTAATCACCTACCGGTTTTATTAGTGAAATTCTGAAGCGGTTATTGGGAGCTTGAGTTGTCGTGACCTCATGTTTGGACAGTATTGGTTCATACATACAAATGTATTTCAATAAATCAAAATCCTCCATTTATAATTCGCTTGAATATCCACTGCTATTCTCGGAAAACTATGGTGTTGCTGTCGGAAATGTATCGCGTCTCAGGTATATACAAGCGTTTGCCGCATGATACTCTTATGAAAGAGGTGACGGGTGGTGACATGAATGTTTATTACATAGGGCCCGCGACATTTTGTGAACAAAACATAATTTCAATCACTAAATTGGTTAGTATTTGTTAGCCAGCATTTACAAAATAAATCGGTCGCGGGACTGCGCCCCGCAAGACCGATTTATTTTTGTAAATGCTGACTAACAAACACTAACCTATACTTAAACTTCTCTTTATGGAAATGACGTGTCTTACGCATCAGCAAACAGAGTAGACCCAGATCAGTTTTTGTCAAAGCAAACGGGAAAGGGTTAATAGGCGTTTAGAAATAATTCTAGCTCTAGGTGTGAATATTTTAAAATCAGCCAATTAAACGAGTCAATAGTTTTTTTAAAAAATCTAAATTGAGAAGATTACTCATTTTTTGAGTAACATTGATTATTAATTTACAATAATTTTGTTTAAATTTAAAACATTATTTGTTTTCAAAATCAAATTAAAATAAATACAATTACATGTAATAGCAATGAGAAAATCTGTATTAAAAACCTAAATTTCAACTTCATACAATTGATAAAGACTATATTACATGACTCGCATAATAAAAAACTATTAAAATAAATGATCCTAATGATACTAAATACTTTTTTTCAATCGCATAAATTAACTGCAGAAACAAACCTAACATTATGCAAAGACCTACGATAGCATCCAGTACAATTTGCAACGTTACTACAAAACGGGTCGCAAGGTCCCATACGAAATGTAGTAAACTGTTTTTGACTCTATTTCATTAAGCAGGCAAGGTATCGAAAAGATTTTTACTGTGCACTCGGATAGTGTCAATATGAAGGACCACCTTAAATTTGGTTGCAATCACACAACCATGCTCGGTGTAATAGGAGTTTACTACATATTGAACTTTGCATACCAACTCACTTTGTAGTAATTACTACAATTTGCAACGTTACTACAAAACGGGTTGGGAGGGTTTCGCGCAAATTGTAGTAACCCGTTTTGTAGTAATTACTACATTCAGCGATGCTATTATTGTTAATAACATTTTGTTATATGTTATATTAGTATTATTATACATAATACAAAATAATATATATTATAGTATATAATATTATATATTATAAAGATATGCCAAAAAGTCATTTTATTTCATGATATTGTTTCCTATCGATTATAAGAAAAATGATGAAAATTTAAAATATATATATATATATTATATAATATTGTTTTAAATTGATAAATAAAAATTGTTCAAAAATTATATATTATATATATAATATTATATATTATATAATATTTTATCATTTTATACTATATCATTTCATATACATGCAATATTACTACAAAATGAGTTGTCAAGTTTTAACACAAACTGTAGTAAAATAGTATATATTATATTATATAATATTATATATTATGAACATATGCCAAAAAGTCATTTTATTTCATGGTATTGTTTTAAATTGATAAAAAAAATTTTTCAAAAATTATATATTATATATATAATATTATATATTATATAATATTTTATCATTTTATACTATATCATTTCATATACATGCAATATTACTACAAAATGAGTTGTGAAGTTTTAACACAAACTGTAGTAAAATAGTATATATTATATTATATAATATTATATATTATGAACATATGCCAAAAAGTCATTTTTTTCATGGTATTGTTTAAAATTGATAAAAAAAATTTTTTCAAAAATTATATATTATATATATATAATATTATATATTATATAATATTTTATCATTTTATACTATATCATTTCATATACATGCAATATTACTACAAAATGAGTTGTGAAGTTTTAACACAAACTGTAGTAAAATAGTATATATTATATTATATAATATTATATATTATGAACATATGCCAAAAAGTCATTTTTTTTCATGGTATTGTTTTAAATTGATAAAAAAAAAATTTCAAAAATTATATATTATATATATAATATTATATATTATATAATATTTTATCATTTTATACTATATCATTTCATATACATGCAATATTACTACAAAATGAGTTGTCAAGTTTTTAAACAAACTGTAGTAACCCACTTTGTAGTAATTACTACAATTTGCAACGTTACTACAAAACGGGTCGCAAGGTCCCATACGAAATGTAGTAAACTGTTTTTGACTCTATTTCCTTAAGTAGGCAAGGTATCGAAAAGATTTTTACTGTGCACTCGGATATTGTCAATATGAAGGACCACCCCAAATTTGGTTGCAGTCACACAACCATGCTCGGTGTAATAGGAGTTTACTACATATTGAACTTTGCATGCCAACCCACTTTGTAGTAATTACTACAATTTGCAACGTTACTACAAAACGGGTTGGGAGGGTTTCACGCAAATTGTAGTAACCCGTTTTGTAGTAATTACTACATTCAGCGATGTTATTATTGTTTATAACATTTTGTTATATGTTATATTAGTATTATTATACATAATACAAAATAATATATATTATATTATATAATATTATATATTATGAACATATGCCAAAAAGTCATTTTATTTCATGGTATTGTTTTAAATTGATAAAAAAAAATTTTTCAAAAATTATATATTATATATATAATATTATATATTATATAATATTTTATCATTTTATACTATATCATTTCATATACATGCAATATTACTACAAAATGAGTTGTGAAGTTTTAACACAAACTGTAGTAAAATACTATATATTATATTATATAATATTATATATTATGAACATATGCCAAAAAGTCATTTTTTTCATGGTATTGTTTAAAATTGATAAAAAAAAATTTTTCAAAAATTATATATTATATATATATAATATTATATATTATATAATATTTTATCATTTTATACTATATCATTTCATATACATGCAATATTACTACAAAATGAGTTGTGAAGTTTTAACACAAACTGTAGTAAAATAGTATATATTATATTATATAATATTATATATTATGAACATATGCCAAAAAGTCATTTTATTTCATGGTATTGTTTTAAATTGATAAAAAAAATTTTTTCAAAAATTATATATTATATATATAATATTATATATTATATAATATTTTATCATTTTATACTATATCATTTCATATACATGCAATATTACTACAAAATGAGTTGTGAAGTTTTAACACAAACTGTAGTAAAATAGTATATATTATATTATATAATATTATATATTATGAACATATGCCAAAAAGTCATTTTTTTCATGGTATTGTTTAAAATTGATAAAAAAAAATTTTTCAAAAATTATATATTATATATATATAATATTATATATTATATAATATTTTATCATTTTATACTATATCATTTCATATACATGCAATATTACTACAAAATGAGTTGTGAAGTTTTAACACAAACTGTAGTAAAATAGTATATATTATATTATATAATATTATATATTATGAACATATGCCAAAAAGTCATTTTTTTTCATGGTATTGTTTTAAATTGATAAAAAAAAAATTTCAAAAATTATATATTATATATATAATATTATATATTATATAATATTTTATCATTTTATACTATATCATTTCATATACATGCAATATTACTACAAAATGAGTTGTCAAGTTTTTAAACAAACTGTAGTAACCCACTTTGTAGTAATTACTACAATTTGCAACGTTACTACAAAACGGGTCGCAAGGTCCCATACGAAATGTAGTAAACTGTTTTTGACTCTATTTCCTTAAGTAGGCAAGGTATCGAAAAGATTTTTACTGTGCACTCGGATATTGTCAATATGAAGGACCACCCCAAATTTGGTTGCAGTCACACAACCATGCTCGGTGTAATAGGAGTTTACTACATATTGAACTTTGCATGCCAACCCACTTTGTAGTAATTACTACAATTTGCAACGTTACTACAAAACGGGTTGGGAGGGTTTCACGCAAAGTGTAGTAACCCGTTTTGTAGTAATTACTACATTCAGCGATGTTATTATTGTTTATAACATTTTGTTATATGTTATATTAGTATTATTATACATAATACAAAATAATATATATTATATTATATAATATTATATATTATGAACATATGCCAAAAAGTCATTTTTTTTCATAGTATTGTTTTAAATTGATAAAAAAAAAAATTTCAAAAATTATATATTATATATATAATATTATATATTATATAATATTTTATCATTTTATACTATATCATTTCATATTTATGCACAATTACTACAAAATGAGTTGTCAAGTTTTTAAACAAACTGTAGTAACCCACTTTGTAGTAATTACTACAATTTGCAACGTTACTACAAAACGGGTCGCAAGGTCCCATACGAAATGTAGTAAACTGTTTTTGACTCTATTTCCTTAAGTAGGTAAGGTATCGAAAAGATTTTTACTGTGCACTCGGATATTGTCAATATGAAGGACCACCCCAAATTTGGTTGCAGTCACACAACCATGCTCGGTGTAATAGGAGTTTACTACATATTGAACTTTGCATGCCAACCCACTTTGTAGTAATTACTACAATTTGCAACGTTACTACAAAACGGGTTGGGAGGGTTTCACGCAAATTGTAGTAACCCGTTTTGTAGTAATTACTACATTCAGCGATGTTATTATTGTTTATAACATTTTGTTATATGTTATATTAGTATTATTATACATAATACAAAATAATATATATTATATTATATAATATTATATATTATGAACATATGCCAAAAAGTCATTTTTTTTCATGGTATTGTTTTAAATTGATAAAAAAAAATTGTTCAAAAATTATATATTATATATATAATATTATATATTATATAATATTTTATCATTTTATACTATATCATTTCATATACATGCAATATTACTACAAAATGAGTTGTGAAGTTTTAACACAAACTGTAGTAAAATAGTATATATTATATTATATAATATTATATATTATGAACATATGCCAAAAAGTCATTTTTTTCATGGTATTGTTTAAAATTGATAAAAAAAAAAATTTCAAAAATTATATATTATATATATATAATATTATATATTATATAATATTTTATCATTTTATACTATATCATTTCATATACATGCAATATTACTACAAAATGAGTTGTGAAGTTTTAACACAAACTGTAGTAAAATAGTATATATTATATTATATAATATTATATATTATGAACATATGCCAAAAAGTCATTTTTTTTCATGGTATTGTTTTAAATTGATAAAAAAAAATTTTCAAAAATTATATATTATATATATAATATTATATATTATATAATATTTTATCATTTTATACTATATCATTTCATATACATGCAATATTACTACAAAATGAGTTGTCAAGTTTTTAAACAAACTGTAGTAACCCACTTTGTAGTAATTACTACAATTTGCAACGTTACTACAAAACGGGTCGCAAGGTCCCATACGAAATGTAGTAAACTGTTTTTGACTCTATTTCCTTAAGTAGGCAAGGTATCGAAAAGATTTTTACTGTGCACTCGGATATTGTCAATATGAAGGACCACCCCAAATTTGGTTGCAGTCACACAACCATGCTCGGTGTAATAGGAGTTTACTACATATTGAACTTTGCATGCCAACCCACTTTGTAGTAATTACTACAATTTGCAACGTTACTACAAAACGGGTTGGGAGGGTTTCACGCAAAGTGTAGTAACCCGTTTTGTAGTAATTACTACATTCAGCGATGTTATTATTGTTTATAACATTTTGTTATATGTTATATTAGTATTATTATACATAATACAAAATAATATATATTATATTATATAATATTATATATTATGAACATATGCCAAAAAGTCATTTTTTTTCATAGTATTGTTTTAAATTGATAAAAAAAAAAATTTCAAAAATTATATATTATATATATAATATTATATATTATATAATATTTTATCATTTTATACTATATCATTTCATATTTATGCACAATTACTACAAAATGAGTTGTCAAGTTTTTAAACAAACTGTAGTAACCCACTTTGTAGTAATTACTACAATTTGCAACGTTACTACAAAACGGGTCGCAAGGTCCCATACGAAATGTAGTAAACTGTTTTTGACTCTATTTCCTTAAGTAGGTAAGGTATCGAAAAGATTTTTACTGTGCACTCGGATATTGTCAATATGAAGGACCACCCCAAATTTGGTTGCAGTCACACAACCATGCTCGGTGTAATAGGAGTTTACTACATATTGAACTTTGCATGCCAACCCACTTTGTAGTAATTACTACAATTTGCAACGTTACTACAAAACGGGTTGGGAGGGTTTCACGCAAATTGTAGTAACCCGTTTTGTAGTAATTACTACATTCAGCGATGTTATTATTGTTTATAACATTTTGTTATATGTTATATTAGTATTATTATACATAATACAAAATAATATATATTATATTATATAATATTATATATTATGAACATATGCCAAAAAGTCATTTTTTTTCATGGTATTGATTTAAATTGATAAAAAAAAATTGTTCAAAAATTATATATTATATATATAATATTATATATTATATAATATTTTATCATTTTATACTATATCATTTCATATACATGCAATATTACTACAAAATGAGTTGTGAAGTTTTAACACAAACTGTAGTAAAATAGTATATATTATATTATATAATATTATATATTATGAACATATGCCAAAAAGTCATTTTTTTCATGGTATTGTTTAAAATTGATAAAAAAAATTTTTTCAAAAATTATATATTATATATATATAATATTATATATTATATAATATTTTATCATTTTATACTATATCATTTCATATACATGCAATATTACTACAAAATGAGTTGTGAAGTTTTAACACAAACTGTAGTAAAATAGTATATATTATATTATATAATATTATATATTATGAACATATGCCAAAAAGTCATTTTTTTCATGGTATTGTTTAAAATTGATAAAAAAAATTTTTTCAAAAATTATATATTATATATATATAATATTATATATTATATAATATTTTATCATTTTATACTATATCATTTCATATACATGCAATATTACTACAAAATGAGTTGTGAAGTTTTAACACAAACTGTAGTAAAATAGTATATATTTAAGAAATGAATGATGTGCTTCCGGTGTTCATGAGGTTATGCAACGCATAGCTTTACGAGCAAAGTTAGTGAAGCCCGAAGGGCTTCACATGAATCTTTGCTCGTAAAGCTATGCGTTGCATAACCTCATGAACACCCGGAGCACGTCATTCATTTCTTATATTTATATTCCATTGTATTTCTTATATTTCAACGGATCCGGTATTGAAATGAACGTTCATTGGAAAATGCAACTTTCTTTTTAGAATAAGGTTATATAGGGACGTTGCAGGGCGAATGTAAATATTATATTATATAATATTATATATTATGAACATATGCCAAAAAGTCATTTTTTTTCATGGTATTGTTTTAAATTGATAAAAAAAAATTGTTCAAAAATTATATATTATATATATAATATTATATATTATATAATATTTTATCATTTTATACTATATCATTTCATATACATGCAATATTACTACAAAATGAGTTGTGAAGTTTTAACACAAACTGTAGTAAAATAGTATATATTATATTATATAATATTATATATTATGAACATATGCCAAAAAGTCATTTTTTTCATGGTATTGTTTAAAATTGATAAAAAAAAATTTTTCAAAAATTATATATTATATATATATAATATTATATATTATATAATATTTTATCATTTTATACTATATCATTTCATATACATGCAATATTACTACAAAATGAGTTGTGAAGTTTTAACACAAACTGTAGTAAAATAGTATATATTATATTATATAATATTATATATTATGAACATATGCCAAAAAGTCATTTTTTTCATGGTATTGTTTAAAATTGATAAAAAAAAAATTTTCAAAAATTATATATTATATATATATAATATATATTATATAATATTTTATCATTTTATACTATATCATTTCATATACATGCAATATTACTACAAAATGAGTTGTGAAGTTTTAACACAAACTGTAGTAAAATAGTATATATTATATTATATAATATTATATATTATGAACATATGCCAAAAAGTCATTTTTTTTCATGGTATTGTTTTAAATTGATAAAAAAATTTTTTTCAAAAATTATATATTATATATATAATATTATATATTATATAATATTTTATCATTTTATACTATATCATTTCATATACATGCAATATTACTACAAAATGAGTTGTTAAGTTTTTAAACAAACTGTAGTAACCCACTTTGTAGTAATTACTACAATTTGCAACGTTACTACAAAACGGGTCGCAAGGTCCCATACGAAATGTAGTAAACTGTTTTTGACTCTATTTCCTTAAGTAGGCAAGGTATCGAAAAGATTTTTACTGTGCACTCGGATATTGTCAATATGAAGGACCACCCCAAATTTGGTTGCAGTCACACAACCATGCTCGGTGTAATAGGAGTTTACTACATATTGAACTTTGCATGCCAACCCACTTTGTAGTAATTACTACAATTTGCAACGTTACTACAAAACGGGTTGGGAGGGTTTCACGCAAATTGTAGTAACCCGTTTTGTAGTAATTACTACATTCAGCGATGTTATTATTGTTTATAACATTTTGTTATATGTTATATTAGTATTATTATACATAATACAAAATAATATATATTATATTATATAATATTATATATTATGAACATATGCCAAAAAGTCATTTTTTTTCATGGTATTGTTTTAAATTGATAAAAAAAAAATTTCAAAAATTATATATTATATATATAATATTATATATTATATAATATTTTATCATTTTATACTATATCATTTCGTATACATGCAATATTACTACAAAATGAGTTGTGAAGTTTTAACACAAACTGTAGTAAAATAGTATATATTATATTATATAATATTATATATTATGAACATATGCCAAAAAGTCATTTTTTTCATGGTATTGTTTAAAATTGATAAAAAAAAAATTTCAAAAATTATATATTATATATATATAATATTATATATTATATAATATTTTATCATTTTATACTATATCATTTCATATACATGCAATATTACTACAAAATGAGTTGTGAAGTTTTAACACAAACTGTAGTAAAATAGTATATATTATATTATATAATATTATATATTATGAACATATGCCAAAAAGTCATTTTTTTTCATGGTATTGTTTTAAATTGATAAAAAAAAAAATTTCAAAAATTATATATTATATATATAATATTATATATTATATAATATTTTATCATTTTATACTATATCATTTCATATACATGCAATATTACTACAAAATGAGTTGTCAAGTTTTTAAACAAACTGTAGTAACCCACTTTGTAGTAATTACTACAATTTGCAACGTTACTACAAAACGGGTCGCAAGGTCCCATACGAAATGTAGTAAACTGTTTTTGACTCTATTTCCTTAAGTAGGTAAGGTATCGAAAAGATTTTTACTGTGCACTCGGATATTGTCAATATGAAGGACCACCCCAAATTTGGTTGCAGTCACACAACCATGCTCGGTGTAATAGGAGTTTACTACATATTGAACTTTGCATGCCAACCCACTTTGTAGTAATTACTACAATTTGCAACGTTACTACAAAACGGGTTGGGAGGGTTTCACGCAAATTGTAGTAACCCGTTTTGTAGTAATTACTACATTCAGCGATGTTATTATTGTTTATAACATTTTGTTATATGTTATATTAGTATTATTATACATAATACAAAATAATATATATTATATTATATAATATTATATATTATGAACATATGCCAAAAAGTCATTTTATTTCATGGTATTGTTTTAAATTGATAAAAAAAAATTTTTCAAAAATTATATATTATATATATAATATTATATATTATATAATATTTTATCATTTTATACTATATCATTTCATATACATGCAATATTACTACAAAATGAGTTGTGAAGTTTTAACACAAACTGTAGTAAAATAGTATATATTATATTATATAATATTATATATTATGAACATATGCCAAAAAGTCATTTTTTTCATGGTATTGTTTAAAATTGATAAAAAAAAATTTTTCAAAAATTATATATTATATATATATAATATTATATATTATATAATATTTTATCATTTTATACTATATCATTTCATATACATGCAATATTACTACAAAATGAGTTGTGAAGTTTTAACACAAACTGTAGTAAAATAGTATATATTATATTATATAATATTATATATTATGAACATATGCCAAAAAGTCATTTTTTTTCATGGTATTGTTTTAAATTGATAAAAAAAAAATTTCAAAAATTATATATTATATATATAATATTATATATTATATAATATTTTATCATTTTATACTATATCATTTCATATACATGCAATATTACTACAAAATGAGTTGTCAAGTTTTTAAACAAACTGTAGTAACCCACTTTGTAGTAATTACTACAATTTGCAACGTTACTACAAAACGGGTCGCAAGGTCCCATACGAAATGTAGTAAACTGTTTTTGACTCTATTTCCTTAAGTAGGCAAGGTATCGAAAAGATTTTTACTGTGCACTCGGATATTGTCAATATGAAGGACCACCCCAAATTTGGTTGCAGTCACACAACCATGCTCGGTGTAATAGGAGTTTACTACATATTGAACTTTGCATGCCAACCCACTTTGTAGTAATTACTACAATTTGCAACGTTACTACAAAACGGGTTGGGAGGGTTTCACGCAAAGTGTAGTAACCCGTTTTGTAGTAATTACTACAATTTGCAACGTTACTACAAAACGGGTTGTAACAATGCTATCTGCCAAATATGAAAGCTGAGAACCTTCCAGTTTCAGGAGAAGATTTTCAAAGTTTTCACTATGTATCCATTGAAAACTGACCACCCATGGGGCGAGTCCAATTTTTACCCCAGGGACTGACATTTACATAATCTAGTGAGATTGTCTTTATTTGATTTCATCATGTAGATTTATTTACATTATTTATTCGGCTCTATATGACCATCAGTGTCGATGGGCCGTAAAACACCATTCATTCATTCATTCATTACTCCAGGGGCATATATTTATATAACTTATGTAGAGGATCTGAACATAATGCTATGTGCCAAATATGAAATCTGACAGCCTTCCAGTTTCAGAGAAGTTTTTCAAAGTTTTACTAAAGCAGACGACGTTTAAATGCTCGTTAAGAAAGTATCTTCTTGCGATGAAAGCAAGCTGGACACTGGAGCCAAAAGATACTATTTAAACTACAATTTATATGTCAATCTAAAACATTCTGAACATTTGTTGCTTTGAAAGCATATAATACAACACATGCAAGGATGTGCATGCAATAGTGTGAATGGCGAACCAGTTGAGCCAGCAGGCAAACATATCATTTCATGATCCTTGACCTGAAAGTGTGACATTTGAACACTACATGAATATTCATGTAAGATAATATGACACCATGAATATTAATTAGATTTATTCCCAGAATAGCTCATGGACATAGGAGTTTATCATGACAAAAACTATGAAACCATACCTATATTTCATCGTAAGCAAACAGCAGATCCTCATAAGACAGCTACTATAGGAGCTGTCTTGTCAGGTTTATATCTGTTTGCAGAAATTAAGCCAAATTATTTTAAACTATCCATGCAAAAAGAGGTTATAGCTGGGATAAGACATTTTGAATGAAAAGACTCGTCGGCATACACAGTGGAGACATTATGGTGACCATTTCAAGCTGACAAGTGGACTTGATTTTTATATACAGAATTTAGCAAATTCAGGCGAGTTCAACGATATTTAAGCTTATTTTAATTTGTATCAAAGTTACAGGTCTGTTGACTTGCAGAAAGAAAATGTTACTGTCAAACCCTATTAAACATGTATTTTTCAAATCATCATATGTATAGCATATAAGGCTAAATTGGTACTCATATTCATCATCATACGTATTGCATAAAGGACAAGTTATTTCAATACACATTTTGTTACTATGGTGATCAAATTGAATAAAATGTTGCGACATTAATCTTAGTTCTGTTGGGGTTTTTTTTATGTTAGTACTTCATATCAGCCAAAGTTCTAAGATACATAGATCTTTCAAAGACTGGTCTTAATTCTGTAAATGAGGTTAAAGAAGTACTATTAGTATTATTGTCATGGTATTTCAAAATGGAATGAATTGAGTAAATCTAGTGAACCTATAAGTCCAAACATCTGTACAACAGTACATTTCTAGCTTTCCCGGCCCAATGAGAGGTCTATCCTTGTCCCCCCCAATGTCTCTTCTTTGCATTTAAATTACTGATTAGAGTATACAGAAATGTCTTTCATATGCAAAACACTTGAAATTCTATCTATCTTCCCATATAAAGTGGATATAGTCTGATATTTAGAGGATGCTTTTACATAAACGAACGTTTTACAAAATATTCTCTGCACTCTTCAAACTTTAACAAATTCTCATACTTCACAACTTTCAATGTACTCTTACATGTACCAATAACCTTAGTTTTGTGACAGTTAAATTTATATACACATATATGCTGAGCCAAAATATTGCACAAATCACATACAGTGTGTTATATTAAAAATATAAGATTTTTTTAAAAACAGATAACATATGCATCTAGCAGATTAAACACGACATCAATAATAAATTGGCAATTTGGCACTATCATTTCTTTAACTCTTTCGCCGTTCTATTCTGAATTTCAGTACCTACCGAATGCGCATGGACAAAGAAGCTACAATGAAATGCATAAGGTGGAACATTGTAACCATTTTAAAAAATTCAATAGCAAACAGAAGACCCTGATCAGACGGTTGCTTTAGGAGCCATCTGATCTGGGTCTACTCTGTTGCGGATGTGTGAAATGGCATTTATATGAGGGAAAGGGTTAACTAAATGAAAGGGAGCATTCATAGATCTCTCAGTTGTTTGAACTTTAAAGTGTTAAACATGTGTGGCTTGAAGAAAACGAAGCCTAGATAGTTAAACGTACTAACAATCTCAATACACAAATTTGACTCTGTAGGTGTAACAAATTGTCTAAACACCTAATTTGGAAAAACAAAAGAGTCATAGAACTAGTATCTGCATAGCATTTTCATGGGGCAAACTGTTTGTAAGTGGGTTTTAATAAATATGTTTAATTGAACTAGTTCAGTAATGCAATGCAATTAAAAAGATAGTGGCAAGATAAGATCTGAACAAAAGTAAAAAAACAAGAGCTGTCACAGGACAGCGCGCTCGACTATTCTCAGATGTAAATATGCCGGATAGTGGAGTAACATAGAGTCCAATGATACTAGAAGCAAGTAATCTATCTCAGTAAAATATCTTTAATAGTATTCAGAATGTAGGATCTCTTTGAACTCTTTAATGAAAGAGAAAAGCTTAAGTAAAAAGGGCAATAATTTCTGTTAAAATGCTTGACAGAGTAATGTATTCTTGCCTACATATGAAGCTTGGGGAGGTGAACACGTGTTCCAAAATGCAAAGCTTTATCTGAAAGGGTTATGTAAATAAGTGGACTTTAACAAAAACCTTAACAAAATTTTCTAAGTTAAAAAGGGCCATAATTATGTCAAAATGCTTGACAAGAGTTATGTACTCTTGCCTACAGATGAAGATTGTGATGGTGAAAAAATGTTCCAAATTTTAAAGCTTTATCTCAAAGGGTTATGTAAATAAGTGGACTTTAACAAAAACCTTAACCAAAGTGTGACGCGGACGCCGGGGCGAGTAGGATAGCTCCACTATTCTTCGAATAGTCGATCTAAAAAATGGCAGTCTTTTAGATAAGGTATAAAACAATAATGAATATGTCTGCTCTTTGTGTTACATTTAGAATAAAATACATCTTAGCCCAAATTCTTCAAACAAAAATGTGTTCACTAAGGATTTTGTATTGAAAAAGTTATTTATCAAATTGTCCTATTTTACATACATGTGAATGTTGGGCAATACTAACTTGTTCTAGAAAACAGATGTAACATGCATAATACAAAACATACATTTACTATTAATATTAACATTTACTATTAATATTATAACACTGAAAGTAGAGTAACAATTATATATGTGAAGAAGTGCAGACCTAGATCAGGCGCTACGCATTGTTTGATTAGGGTCTTCACTATTTGACACTCGCAAGTATCAAGATTAATAAATGATTTACCATGTCAAACATCGTAGACCGTGATAAGGTGCCATGTTGACATAATCTAGGTCTACACTGTTTGCATCAGTTTTTTTATCCAGTTAATGTGCAAATGGACTGAAGATACTACAACAATCTAGATGTCAACCTAAAGAATCTTCTACATAGATTTATTATAAAACATGCATAATATAATACAAGAACCCGACTTTAACCCATTGCCACATGAGATGTGTCTTTAGCAAACATCTAAAGCAACCTGACAGAAACGTATAACAATATAGAACAACTTGAAATACTTTCAAAGAAAACATTGTGGCAAAGGAAAACATTGAGCAATTCCTTCCTTTGGTACATTATTTTGAAAAGATATTTGCTAGTAAGGCATTGTAAGGCACTTACAGGAGGCATTGGGTTAAATAAACAGAAGGGCCATGATGACTTAACGCTCACCTAGTCTGCTACATGTTCTAGATAGACATAAGGAAAATAGACCTTGCCTCCTAGCAGCCATGTTGTTTTAGATATTGGAATGGTTTTAGTTAGTTTGGTAGACCGTTACGTAATGATTGGTAATGAAATTGTTTTGAAATCTATCGGTTTTGGAGATGTTTCTTTTGGTTGCCTTGCAAACCAGCATTCTACATTGATTCAAACCATTTTAGCTAATTTGACAGACAATCATTTAAGACCATCCTTGGAAACTTCCATTAAATTTGACCATATAATTTTGAGATGTTTAAAATGAAGACAATGGATGGCGCACAGCAGAGCTACAGATAAGGTGCGTGTACAAATACTTAAATCGTCATTTTCCCACCCAACCCTATGAAACCGTTTTAATTTATGCATCTTATCTAGACCTTTTGCGCACAGTGTATGATGGACACATGATAATCACAATAGCTCACCTTGGCACTTTGTGTCAGGTGAGCTGAAAATGAATTGACATAAATGTTCTGATTCAAGAAGAATTACATAATGGAAAAAATGTTCTAATGATTGGAAAAAAAGTTCTACCAATTGGAAAAAAAGTTCTACTGAAATTAACAAAACTTCTATAAATGAACTGAATATAGCAAACTAAGATATTACTTAAAAAGAAACAACTGTTGAGTACAAAAATACTTGGGGCACATGTTTACAGTTCAAATGCTCATGGAAAGGATCTGGTTTTCCTTCACTGTGGCTGTAGCAGACACTGGTAATTTCTTTGTAAGGTTGTCCTCCACATCTTCGTAATTACAATTCAATGCACTGCACAGAATCATCTTTTCAACAAGATATTCTGGGTATTCCCCATCTTCAGCAGTCAGTATTAAAAGCTCGGCATCAGTCCCTTCAAAGGCAATAAACTGAATGACTTTTGACACTTCTGGAACAGCAACTTCCTGAAAAATTGAATACATTACAAAATTTTAATAAAAAATTAGGTAATTTGAAAAGTAGTAAAGTCAAGCAGGCAAAGCCACATACAAGACGCAACCACCACCAAAACACCGATAGACAGCATGACACACACACACAACCACACACTCAAACGCACACACACACACACACACAAAACGAACACAGAAAATACCAAATGACACACAAGAACCAGAGACAAACGTTCCACACACGAACAAAATCACAAACACAAAGACGCAAGGCAAACAAAAGGAAGGGTGACAAAGAGAGTACCGCCTTGGCACGGTCAGTAGCAAAAACACCACTGGGGGTTTAAACCGGTTTACGGACGTCCTAACCTCACACTTCTCTCAAAGTCACCCTAGCTTTACAAATATTGTAAATAAAGGTATCCCCGCTGGACTTACCCACAACATAGCCTTTATCAGTGATTTGGAAAGTTCATGAGAAATAGCGGCAATAATTTTAAAAGAAAAAGTCTCATTGATGTAAGATTTGCAAATTGAGTGTCTCATTGATTTTCTTACCGGTCTACTTTATATACACAAGAGAGCCATGATGGCCCTGATATTGCTCACTAGACAATCAGTGGAGAAGATTTTCACAATATGTTTCTATTGGAAACTGGCCACCCCTGGGGTGAGGGCCAATTTTGTCCCTTGGAGCATAATTTATAAAACTTTTGTATAGGACGTGAACATGATGCTTTGTGCCAAATATGAAAGCTAAGAACCTTTCAGTTTCAGGGGAGAATTTCGAAGTTCTAATGAACACTGGCCACCCCTGGTGCGGGTCAATTTTGCCCCAAGGGGCATAATTTAAACTTTTGCAGAGGATCTGAACATGATGCTATGTGCCAAATATGAAAGCAGAGACCCTTCCGGTTTCTGGAGAACATTTTCGAAGTTTTCACTATATTTTTTTATGTTTCTGTTGAAAACTGGCCACTACTTGGATGGGGGCAATTTTGACCCCAGGTGCATAATTTATATAACTTTTGAGGAGGACCTACATATGATGCTATGTGCCAAAGATGAAATCTGAGTACCCTGTAGATTTATTAGAAGAAGATTTCTAACGCACACCACATGCCAGACATCAGGTGACCACAAAAACTCACACCACATGCCAGACATCAGGTGACCACAAACACTCGGCCTGAGCACTTAGTGCTCTGATGAGCTAATAATGAACAAGAGGGCCTGAAAGGCCCTGACATCGCTCACCAGACAATCAGAGGAGAAGATTTTCAAAATTTTCACTATGTGTTTCTATAGAAAACTAGCCAGCCCTGGTGAGGGCCAATTTTGACCCAAGGGGCATAATTTATGTAACTTTTGTAGAGGACCTCAAGTGAAGAAAATTTAAGAAATTGTAAATGAAAACATATAACAATGTAAATCTAAAGAAGGGCATGTACAAATGTATACCCTCTCCCTGGGCAAATTAGTTGAATTTTAGAAAGAACAAGGGCATGTTGTATTGCTATGCAAGACATGAGTCCCCCACAGGACTGAAAAAAAAAAAACTCACTCACTCACTCCACTCTCCCCACCCCACCCACCCATGGTGTGGTTGACCATGGTATATACATGACAACCTGAATGGTATTAGTACCTACTTTCATACATTGAATCAGTAAATAAAAAGTTGTTGTCCCGACAAGAAAATATGAAAAAGGGGAGTAACTCCAAAAATATTAATGCTAGAGTTATTGCCCTTGTGCATGACACTACACCTCATCATGCTTGTTCCATATGAGAAGTTTCAAATCAATTGAACAAATACATAAAGAGTTATTACCTGGACAAGAAATTATGAAATGGGGAATAACTCCAAAAATATAGATGCTAGAGTTATGGCCCTTGTGCATGACACTACCCCCTCATCATGCGCGTTCCATATGTGAAGTTTCAAATCAATTGAACCAGTAGATAAAGAGTTATTGTCCGGATAAAAAAAATATGACAAGAGGGCCATGATGGCCCTGATATCGCTAACCAGACAAACAGGAGAAGATTTTCAAAGTTTTCACTATGTTCTATAGAAAACTGGCCACCCCTGGGGTGGGGCTTTATTTCTTAGCATGACTTGACTGAAATTATAACACAGTTTGGAATCTGATCTGACATATATTTGTATGTAACTTCATATGTGGTTTGTACATGAGTTAATTGTAAGATTGATATACATTAACCCTTTATTTGATTTCATCATATAGTTTTATTTACATTTTTTTTCGGCTCTATATGACCATCAGTGTCGATGGGCCGTAAAACACCATTCATTCATTCATTCATTCCTCCATAAAAACGCCTTTCTACGCCTCTGTAATAGTCACTTTATGAAACCATTGTGATAAATACAGCATTTGCTCCATAGGAGTAAATGCTCTATTTATCACAATGGTTTCGAATCTACACAATTCTGAAATTTTCTCTAATTAATGCGCCAATGGTACATGCCTTTCCAAACCACTGGATAATGCGAGCTAGCAGGTAAACTTTATTAAGTGCAGCAGATGTGGACTAAGAAGGGAAAACCTTAGTGTCAGCATTCAACTACACTGATAGTAGAAGTCAACCCTTTGCCTCATAAGCCTACACATGCAGGAGCTGTCTGGTCTGATTCTGCTCTGTTTGCTTATACAGTTTCATAGATCAACACATGCAATTCTTTTTTTCTGACCGAATTTTTACCTCACAAACCTCTATCGATATGAAAGTTCTATGAATATTCACGAGTTCATGAAATAAGGTAGAGGGAAAGGGTCAACAGAAAGGCAAAATGTAGAGTAGATCTCTTCAATCAGTACAAGATTTTACCTCAATCTTTGTCCTTGAGGTAGTGGATACCGATTTTTCATCATTGTAAACCTGCACAAGGACATTGGTTAGGGTGATGTGGCTTCCAACAGAGGTTGTTTGCTTAGCCAAGTCTCGCCACAATGAAACCTTACAACTTCCGGAGCCGTCTTTGACTTTAATGGTTCTCACATGTGTGTATTCGCCATGGACACGCACTGACTGTTCCATCCCCTCCTGTTAAAAATATAAATACTGTATGAAAGTGGATTTTTTCAAGAGAAGGACATTTTCGCTATATGTTTGCGTGTCCATCAAACACGCGTGATTATAATCCGCTAAAAATTCCTTCGTTTCTTTCCCATACAACAGACGACAACTTCCTACAGACAGTAAACGTAAACATCCTTCACCGTCATTTGATACATGTATATCCTTAGTTTATGTGGTGTGCATGTTTTTTTTATATAGAAACAGGTATGGAAGGAGCATTTGTTCTAATTTGGTAAGGAGCATTTGTTCCAATTATGCAATCGAGTGTTAAAGAAGATACGGCTAGCTTTTTTCTGTCCAACTTTCAATAAATAAACTTTAACGAAGTTTTAGTAAAGTTCCGAAATTTCTTTCTACGTATTATTTCGTTTTCAAGACGTGGTGAGATGGACTACGTTTTCGGTAATATGATGTCAGTTTTCGCCTCCAAAGTGTCTTGTTTGCATGCAATTAAGAGTTTAATTGACAGTTCGAGGTGTGAATTCGACTTTTGATCTGAACCCGATAATATACGCCCAGTGTTTACAACAGAGGTACATAAAAGTGTTATGTGGGTGAACAATCACTGGTGTGGGATATTTATTCAAACCGTTTAACCCATTCCCTGTTCTGTATTTAGGTCAAATTTCAATACCTGAATATTCATTAACAAAATATTTACAAAGAAAAAGGTATTGTGGAACGTTGTAGACATTTTAGAAAGCAAAGCAACAAATCAAATTCTATTAGCAAACAGAGTAAACCCTGAGTAGATCCTGGAGGAGCCGTCTGATCTGGGTCCACCCTGTTTGCAAATGCGTGAAAACACGTTTATATAAGGGAAAGGGTTAACAAACCATATGCCCAAATGAGTGAATGTTAATTATTTTCTAAAACGTCATGTAAACTGATTTCTTCTCTTCGATTATCCCCCTTAGTTCGGAATGCGCCACTTGCACTGACTGTTTTACCAAGATGCAAAACAGCATGGTAACATAAGAACAATTTTTATTTCGTTTCCGTGAAAAATAGATTTTCACACAGTTTCTGCGAATCAAAAAGATGTGGAAAATTAATTAGGTAGATTGGTGACATTTGTGCCCTGCGTAAAAATCCGCTTGTATGGTAATATAGGCCGTTTCTATGAAAACTTGCACAATTGATTTTGAACATCATAATAGAAAACCCTGTAAAACTTGATGTCAAGATATTTAAATATACACACCTTACTGTCCGACTTTGTTCGATAACCACAATTAGTATCAAACATAGCGTAATTTGACATTTTACATGTACCCGAGTGAAAGCATTTATATTAAGCAAAGGGTTAAAACAATAACCATATCTAATACATTATTGAATTTACTGTATTGTTATCTATCATTGCAGCAAAGATAACTGTGCATAAATGTTACCTAGAACTATCACTAAAGGTAATGGAATTTCTCGGCTTAGCTGGCTTAACTGCAAATCAAACCAGACCTGTTCAAATGCAATGGCCAGACAGACAGACCAACCCACATACTCCTTTATACCCCCTCTCAAACTTAATGGGGGTATAATAATCTTTGAAATATATTTATGGAGAATTGTAATAAATTCATTAACAAAATATATCTGAAATAGATACTCACCGACACAACTGCCCCGGAGGGTGACCAATGTCTTCACTGGGGAAGTTTGGACAGACTGTCCACCTCAGGAGCAGGAGGTGGACAGGCAATAACTTTCCCCTCCTGAATTAGGGAATCAGACACTTCCAGAGGTCCAGTCTGCAGAATGTTACTTCTGTTTGTGATTACTATTGATTTGCCACTGTCCCTTTTAAGTATGACGTTTAGTAGCATCACTGTTGTTCCTTCTTTCATGAGGTTCAGTTTCTTGCTATCATATAGCACACCCTTGTTGTATCAGCAAATCCAATAACAGTTGATTGGCGATGTTCACCACTAGCATTTTTGTAGTCTACTACGGGACCAACCCCACAAATTCTCAGTTTCATGGCTCCTGGATAGGGAGTGCTTGCTGTACTGCTGCCACGAAAGGCTTCCTCTAAAGTCTTCATCTAAAATTGAAGCAAAATCTGAAGTCAATAAGAAAGTTCATTTTGTTATCTTTTTACATGCTACCTAAAGCAATAAATACAGGTTTATGATCTGAAAAGTATGACTCCAGTACACCACATGAGCATATTAGTTTTTAGCTCACCAGAGCACTTTTGTGCTCAGGGTGAGCTTTTGTGATCGCTTGATGTCCGTCGTCCGGCGTGGTCCGTCGTCCGTCGTCCGGCGTCAACAGTTTGAACCTTTAAAAATCTTCTCCTCTGAATCTACAGGGTTCTCAGCTTTCATCTTTGGTACATAGCATCATCTTTGGGTCCTCTACAAAAGTTATATAATTTTTGCCCCTGGGGTCAAAATTGGCCCCGCCCCAGGGGTGCCTTGTTTTCTATTGAAATATATAGTAAAACTTTGAAAATCTTCTCCTCTGAATCTACAGGGTTCTCAGCTTTCATATTTGGCACACAGCATCATGTTTAGGTCCTCTACAAAAGTTATATAAATTATGCCCCTGGGGTTAAAATTGGCCCCGCCCCAGGGGTAGCCAGTTTTGAATAGAAACTTATAGTGACAACTTTGAAAATCTTCTCCTTTGAATCTACAGGGTTCTCAGCTTTCATATTTGGCACATAGCATCATGTTCAGGTCCTCTACAAAAGTTATATAGATTATGGCCCTGGGGTCAAAATTGGCCCCGCCCCAGGGGTAGCCAGATTTCAATAGAAACATACAGTGAAAACTTTGAAAATCTTCTCCTTTGAATCTACAGCGTTCTCAGCTTTCATATTTGGCATATAGCATCATGTTTAGGTCCTCTACAAAAGTTATATAAATTATGCCCCTGGGGTCAAAATTGGCCCCGCCCCAGGGGTAGCCAGTTTTGAAAAGAAACATATAGTGACAACTTTGAAAATCTTTTCTTCTGAATCTACAGCGTTCTCAGCTTTCATATTTGGCACATAGCATCATGTTCAGGTCCTCTACAAAAGTTATATAAATTATGCCCCTGGGGTCAAAATTGGCCCCGCCCCAGGGGTGGTCAGTTTTCAAAAGAAACATATAGTGAAACTTTGAAAATCTTCTCCTCTGAAACTGGAAGGTTATCAGCTTTCATATTTGGCACATAGCATCATGTTCAGGTCCTCTACAAAAGTTATATACATTATGCCCCTGGGGTTAAAATTGGCCCCGCCCCAGGGGTAGCCAGTTTTGAATAGAAACTTATAGTGACAACTTTGAAAATCTTCTCCTTTGAATCTACAGGGTTCTCAGCTTTCATATTTGGCACATAGCATCATGTTCAGGTCCTCTACAAAAGTTATATAGATTATGGCCCTGGGGTCAAAATTGGCCCCGCCCCAGGGGTAGCCAGATTTCAATAGAAACATACAGTGAAAACTTTGAAAATCTTCTCCTCTGAATCTACAGCGTTCTCAGCTTTCATATTTGGCATATAGCATCATGTTTAGGTCCTCTACAAAAGTTATATAAATTATGCCCCTGGGGTCAAAATTGGCCCCGCCCCAGGGGTAGCCAGTTTTGAAAAGAAACATATAGTGACAACTTTGAAAATCTTTTCTTCTGAATCTACAGCGTTCTCAGCTTTCATATTTGGCACATAGCATCATGTTCAGGTCCTCTACAAAAGTTATATAAATTATGCCCCTGGGGTCAAAATTGGCCCCGCCCCAGGGGTGGTCAGTTTTCAAAAGAAACATATAGTGAAACTTTGAAAATCTTCTCCTCTGAAACTGGAAGGTTATCAGCTTTCATATTTGGCACATAGCATCATGTTCAGGTCCTCTACAAAAGTTATATACATTATGCCCCTGGGGTCAAAATTGACCCGGCCCCAGGGATGGCCAGTTTTCAATAGTTCTAAACATATAGTGAAAACTTTGAAAATCTTCTCCTCTAAATTTACAGGGTTCTTAGCTTTCATATTTGGCACATAGCATCATATTCAGGTCCTCTACAAAAGTTATATAAATTATGCCCCAGGGGTTAAAATTGGCCCCGCCCCAGGGGTAGCCATGTCTCAAAAGAAACATAGTGAAACTTTGAAAATCTTCTCCTCAGAAACTGGAAGGTTCTCAGCTTTCATATTTGACACATAATATCATGTTCAAGTCCTCTACAAGAGTTATATAAATTATGCCCCCGGGGTCAAAATTGGCCCCGCCCCAGGGGTAGCCAGTTCGCAATAGAAAAATATAGTGTCAAATTTGAAAATATTTTCCTCAGAAACTGGAAGGTTCTCAGCTTTCATATTTGGCACATAGCATCATGTTCAGGTCCTCTACAAAAGTTACCCCCTGCTGGCGGGGGTTAGAATTCGCCAGCTGCATCTCCTGCAGAGGGGTAAGATCCCCCCGAATAGGAGCAACCTGTTTGCCGTGGGTTGCGACTCGAATCGCCCAGGTGATGGGATCCTGGTAGTTGAGCAAAAGAGGTCTCTGAGCGTATGACCTCTGATGCAACACGCTGCTCTGGCCTTTAATCTAGACGTAGAAGAGCGGCCAGGCCTGGCCCAGTCTGATCAATCGGCTTGCCATGTCTTGTCCAAGGATACTTCATAACTAAGAGTTTATCATTTTCTATTAAATGACTTCTCTATTTTAATACATTTTATTTGTTTTTCTAATATTAACTTTGTTCAGAAGTGTCCTTGAAGGCGGTGGTATTAGGGCTAATCAGGTGGATTTGTGTATGGTTGACCAGCGATTCCCGCGTCGATTAACCTAATGGCCAGAAGGTGTTCTATTTAGCGGTAGCGCATTGGAGGTACGGCGTTGGCTCGACTTTGCAATTTATCTGAGTATATCACCCATGTAACCCTGGTGTCTTTCGCTGGAGATATCCCGAAGGCATCCCCTTGTTGGGCTCCAAGGTGGGTGGGGAGCATGGGTGATGAACTATAATTAAGCGCTATGGCAACCCCCGCCAAAAAACGCTCTGGTTCGAATAAAACCAATACTTTCAAAAGATCACGGAAGGATTCTGAGTCATCAGAGTCTGACCGTGAAAATACACAACATCAGTCAACTAACTATTGGCCAAGATTATTGGTAATTTGTCCTGTAAACGATGACCAATCTCTGGCAAAGTTGTCACCCTTTGCAGTTGCGAAAGCACTGCAGGGATTGGCAGGTGAACCCAAAGATGTCAAAGTGTTACGATCGGGTAAAATATTGGTGGAATGTACAAAAAAAACAACAGTCTGATAACTTATTAAAGAGTAAACTTTTTGCTGGCATCTCAGTACAGGTGTCTCCTCATCAGTCTCTGAACTTCTGCAAAGGAGTTGTGCGAGACCGTGATCTTCAACACACCAATGAGGAAGAAATGCTAACAGAACTTAGTAATCAGAATGTTACGGAAGTTAGGCGTATTAAGTTTGTTAGAGACGGTCGAGAAAGAGTGACCAATACTTTCATTCTTAAGTTTAACGTCCCGTTCGTTCCACTAAGATTAAAATGTGGCTACTTAATCATCGACGTTGACCCTTTCATTCCAAATCCTCTTCGGTGTTTTAACTGTCAGAGGTTTTGCCATCATAAGGACAAATGCACCAAAAAACCAGTATGTGCCCGTTGTGGTCAGGAAGATCATGATTCCTCGACCTGTGAAAACCCTGTGCAGTGTTTTAACTGCAAAGGGGATCACTTTGTTCACTCGAAAGAGTGTGCAAAGTGGAAGCAGGAAAAGGAAATTCAAAGTATAAAGGTTCTTAGAAATGTTTCCTTTCCTGAGGCCCGTAAGATTGTGGAAGCCTCAAAACCTTCTACTGTTGCGGTCTCGTCTTATGCAGATAAGGTGAGAGAAAAGAAAGTTGAAACTAGGAACGTTGAAACTCAGACCATTATCTCCTGGCCGCACGGTGCGTCCAATTTCAAAAAGCTACTTAGTGTCGCGGTGCCGTAAAACCCAACTCACTCACTCACTCACTCAAAAAGCTTTCTGAGTCTGCCGTCTCTGGCAAGTCTGACATGGCGTGTCAGGCGACCCAGGGATCGTCTCAGAGTCAGAAAAACTCAAACTCTACTCAGAAAAAATCTAAAAAACATACTGACAGTGATCCCTTACCAAATGGCAAAGAGAATCCTGTAAAGCTGCACAACACTTATAGCAGCTTGGATGAGGAAGAAGTGATGGATGTACATACATCCATTGTTCCTTCTTCCAAATCTCCAAAAAAGAAAAAAGACAAAAAGATTGTACCTGTTACGCCTCCATCCTAATTAAATGTTTTTTAATTAATCAATAATGAAAAAATGCGTTATACAATGGAACTGTAGAGGACTTAAGGCAAATTATAATGAAATTCTTCTGTTGCTGAATAAATATGACCCGGCTATAATGTGTCTTCAAGAAACTTTCTTGAAGGACACTGATCAAGTCAACTTCAGAAATTATTCTATTTATAATCATATTTTTAATGACGGTGAAAGAGCTGCTGGCGGCTCTTCTATTATTGTGAACAACTCTGTTGTTCATAGTCTTTTACCTATTAAAACTAATTTACAAGTTGTTACTGTCAGTGTCACCCTTCATAAGGTCATTACATTTTGTTCTATATATATTCCGCCAAGGACAACAGTTGCAAAGAAAGAACTTGACGCCCTTATTGAACAATTGCCTGCCCCATTTATATTGTTAGGGGATTTTAACAGCCATAATCCTCTATGGGGATCTACAAATACTAATGCTTTAGGTAAAATTGTTGAGGATTTTGTTGGTGAGCACGATTTGTGCATCTCCAACAATAAGTCCCCAACCTATCTTCACCCGGCATCAGGAACCTTTACTTGCATTGATCTTTCTATTTGTTACCCAACCATTTACTTGGATTATGATTGGAAAGTTGGTGACGACCTATGTGGAAGTGACCACTTTCCAATATTTTTAAACCATATTGCTTCTCCAGTCGAGGAATGTGTTCCTCGCTGGAAACTCAAGAAAGCAAATTGGGAAAAGTTTGAAATATTGTGTAGGGAAAAGATTAGATCAGATGTATTTGAAAATAGTGATGACCCCATTGAAACATTTACATCCATTTTATATTCAGTGGCAGAAGAATGCATTCCAAAGTCCTCATCAAACCCAAAGAAACCTCCTAAACCGTGGTATGATGATGAATGTAAGGAGGCTATTAGAAAGCGTAAAGCAGCTCTTAGAAAATTTAAATTCAGTCCTACTCAGGAAAATTTAAATCATTTTAGAGTATTTAGGGCTAAAGCTCGTCGTACTATCAAGACTGTTAAATCACAGTCTTGGAAGAAATATGTTTCTAAATTAAATTGTCGTTCATCAGTAAAGAAGGTATGGGATATGGTTCGTAAAATAAGTGGTAAAGGTAAATCCTCTTTTGGATATTTAAATGCAGATAATAAAAAAAATAACAGATGTAAAAGATATAGCCAATTCCTTAGCTGATGCTTTTGCTAAAAACTCTTCATCAGCTAAGTCTACTCCTGAATTTAGACATATAAAAAAGAATAAGGAAAAGGAAAAACTTAATTTTACGTCTCACAACACTGAAAGCTACAATTTACCTTTTACTGAGAGAGAATTGTTCGATTCTCTTAATAAATCGCACGATACAGCTGTTGGACCTGATGACATTCATTATCAATTCCTTAAGCACTTGCCTTCAAATTGTATACATGTTCTTTTAGATATTTTTAACCATATATGGTCAAGTGGTAAATTGCCCAAGTTTTGGAAACAGGCAACAGTTATTCCTGTTCCAAAACCAGGGAAAGATAACACAGATCCAAATAATTATCGTCCTATAGCCTTGACGAGCTGCGTATGTAAAACTTTAGAGCGCATGTTTAACGCAAGACTTGTTTGGTATCTTGAA
This sequence comes from Azorinus chamasolen, assembly GCA_963576725.1. NCBI lineage: Eukaryota > Metazoa > Mollusca > Bivalvia > Cardiida > Solecurtidae > Azorinus > Azorinus chamasolen. Next base: position 38,208,008 of record OY755253.1, on the reverse strand, counting down.
TCCAACAACCTCATTACGGAGTATCAAAGTGGATTCAGGAGCCAAAGAAGTACAAATGATCATTTAGTTAGGTTGGAAACATTTATTCGTGAAGCTTTCATCAAGAAGGAGCACTTAGTTGCTGTCTTCTTTGATCTTGAGAAAGCTTACGATACAACTTGGAAGTATGGCATAATGAAAGACCTTCATGAATCTGGACTTAAAGGTCGACTTCCAGTTTTTATTGAAAACTTTTTAAATGATAGGGAATTTCAAGTCCGCGTTGGAACTACTCTTTCTGATATGCAAAAACAGGAAATGGGTGTTCCACAAGGAAGTATTTTGTCAGTTACTCTATTTAATGTAAAAATTAATAATATTGTTCAATCTGTTACTAATGACACGGATTGTTCATTGTATGTTGATGACTTTTTAATTTGTTACCGTTCTAAACACATGCGTACTGTTGAACGTCAGCTTCAACAGTCCATTGATAAAGCTCAAAAATGGGCTACTGAAAACGGTTTTAGATTTTCAAAGTCTAAAACAAATTGTGTACATTTCTGTCAACTGAGAAAATTCCACAATGATCCGGAGTTGCACTTGAATGGTGATCCCATTCCTGTTGTAGACCAGGCGAAATTTCTCGGTGTCATCTTTGACAAAAAACTTTCTTTTATACCTCATATTAAATATTTAAAGGCTAAATGCCAGAAAACACTGAAATTGCTTCGCGTTCTTGCACATACCGAATGGGGTGCAGATCGCAATGTAATGCTCAAATTGTATAGAAGTTTAGTGAGGTCCAAACTGGATTATGGTAGTGTTGTATATAGCTCTGCAAGGAAATCATACTTGCAGATGCTTGATCCAATTCATCACCAAGGTTTACGTTTAGCATTGGGTGCCTTTAGGACATTCCCTGCTAAAAGTTTATATGTTGAGGCGAATGAGCCATCACTTTACTCTCGTCGTGAAAAACTATCCATGCAGTATACCTCTAAATTAGCTTCAAACCCATCAAATCCCGCTCATAAAAATGTTTTAGACCTAAATATCAACGTTTATTTGAATCTAAGGAAAAGGTAATTCCATCTTTCGGAATACGTATGAAAAACTGTTTTCAAAATAGTGATATAGATTTGTCTTTAGTTGAAAAGACTAAAGTTGAATCTATACCACCTTGGACTATTAAACCACCAAAAGTTATTTTTGAACTAACACGGCATAAAAAGTCTGAAACAAGCTCGCTTGAATTCAGTTCTTTTTTAAATGAAATAATTTCAAGATTTGAAGATTATGAACAAGTTTATACTGATGGTTCGAAAGATGATGAGAGAGTCGCAGCTGCCTTTGTGGCTGATGACACAGAGACAAAGTTTCGGCTTCCCGATAATGCCTCCATTTTTTCAGCAGAGATCAAAGCTATTGACTTAGCACTTGATTATATTGCTGGAAAATCATATAGTAAACATATAATCTTTTCGGATTCTCTTTCTGTTTTACAATCTCTGAGTAAATGTTCTTCAAAAAATGTTCTTATTAACAAACTTGTTTTAAAATACCATGAAATGTCTAATTCAAAAGATGTAATATTTTGTTGTATACCTAGTCATTGTGGAATACAGGGCAACGAGAGGGCGGACCTTGCAGCGAAGTCTGCCCTTGAATCGCCTGAATCTGATATGAGAATACCGTATTCGGATTTCAAACCACAAATTACTAGACATATTCTATATAAATGGCAGGAGTCTTGGAATGAGGAAATTCATAACAAGCTCCATGCTGTTAAACCTATTTTAGGTGAACATTTTTGTTCATGCTTGCCAATTCGGCGTGATGAGGTCGTATTGGCCAGAATAAGAATTGGACATTCTTTTTTAACTCATTCATTTTTACTGAAAGGTGAAGTTCAACCTGAATGTTTATTTTGTTTTGAGCCTTATACAATTCAGCACATTCTCATTGAATGTCCTGATTTAATCTTAATCAGAGATAGGTTCTTTCAAGCAGATTCCCTGAGGGAACTGTTTGAGCTGGTAGAAATACCAAAAATATTTGATTTTTTAAAAGCCATTAATATATATTCTAAAATTTAAAAGGTATAGGTTTAGAATGTCGATTATGTTTTGTCCTTATTTTCTTTACAATCCTGTTGATCGGGTCTGACATTTACATAATCTAGTAGTGAGATTGTCTCTATTTGATTTCATCATATAGATTTATTTACATTATTTATTCGGCTCTATATGACCATCAGTGTCGATGGGCCGTAAAACACCATTCATTCATTCATTCTACAAAAGTTGTATAAATTATGCCCTTGGATCAAAATTGGCCCGCCCCAGGGGTGGCTAGTTTTCTCTAGAAACATATAGTGAAAACTTTGAACATCTTCTCCTCTGATTGCCTGGTGAGCGATGTCAGGGCTATTCTGGCCCTCTTGTTTATCAATATTTGTGTACACATGATCTAGAATAGTGTCGTAATTAGTTGTACAAACGCTAATCAGTTGAGACAACGAATAATTAGAGTACAAAAAAGAAGGCAAAACTTGACTTCGATTAAAATCTAAGTTGAAGTCTCCAATTAGTATGTGTGGATTCTTTAAATTGTACATGCTGTCCAAATGAGCAAAGAACTTCTTGTACAATTTTAATGAGGCAAGCTTAGGAGAACAGTACAAGAAACACACATGAATAAGCAGGTCTGAGTGCAAAATATAGCCATGTGTGAATTCAACATTGTAGATACTGGCTCCAACAAAAGAATTCAAGACACCCTTAGAATAAACTGCTAAACCATGATATGCTCTGCTCCCACAGCAAGTGTCATCATTTCTTGACAACTGAAATCCTTCCAGATTTACAATACATGACTGGTCATTTTTTCCAAGACAGGTCTCTCCAAAGGCTAAGATATTTGCAGCTAACTTATTAGTGTCTGCACGGATATCAGCAATGTGCTTTTTCAACCTGAATGTTTATTTTGTTTTGAGCCTTATACAATTCAGCACATTCTCATTGCATGTCCTGATTTAATATTAATCAGAGATAGGTTCTTTCAAGCAGATTCCCTGAGGGAACTGTTTGAGCTGGTAGAAATACCAAAAATATTTGATTTTTTAAAAGCCATTAATATATATTCTAAAATTTAAAAGGTATATTTTTAGAATGTCGATTATGTTTTGTCCTTATTTTATTTACAATCCTGTTGATCGGGACTGACATTTACATAATCTAGTGAGATTGTCTTCATTTGATTTCATCATATAGTTTTATTTACATTATTTATTCGGCTCTATATGACCATCAGTGTCGATGGGCCGTAAAACACCATTCATTCATTCATTCATTTTTCAATGATCTGCCGTTGTGAAAAATAATTTTGAAAATATTTTCTGACATGTTGTACAGCAAAGGGATTGATATATGAACCTGAGAAAATGTTCGCAATCTATTCATTTCTTCCACAACAGCATCGGACACTTTTATACAGTCTGGATCAAAATTAAGCAAGAAGACAGAAGATAAATGTTTAACACGACTCAAAGCAACATAATACAAATGATCAATTTTTCTTTTGCCAAGTCCCAACACAGCACATTCAAGAGTACAACCTTGTGCTTTGTGTAATGTTTTTGCTGCTGCAAGGCTAAGGGGAAATTGGCGGCGAGTTACATGGAAAGATTTGTAATCACTGATGTTAAACTTTCTTGTTATTTCTAAAATTGGGGTACATGTTGAAGAAACTGCTGTAGAGAATAAGTGTTTATATTGAGCCCTGCACTTTTCCCTATATTTTCTGAGGAGATTTTCACCCAAACAATACTACATCTTGAAGAGCCAGGTACACGAAAGTCAAGTTTAGTTATAGTGCAGGGTGTGCCATTTGCCAATCCATCTGATACATGAATATTAACGCAAATTTCTGCAGGTAGACCTTCACCTATACACAAATATGTGTATAGGCCCTTTGTTTTTGTTGCATCTTCAGGAATTTTCATGAGAATTTTTTCATGTAATGAAGATGGTAAATCTCCAGATATACTGTCAATAGCCTCAACTGTGGGTTTTTTTACTCGCAAATTTGCTTGAAAATGCTCTTGTTGTAGTTCTGAACGTCACACCTGCGTGTAAATAAATGTGGCATATTCCTTGTTCTGTCATTTTCTTCTTCAATAAGCTGCATTTTTAAAGTAGTCATGTCTTCTTCCTGATGAATTCCTTCTCGAATTCGATTCAACATTTGAGCAAATCTTAAATCATCTTTCTGCCTCATAATTTGATCCAGTCCAAACAAGAGAAAATTATCAGTCCATAAATTTGAACCTAATGTTGCAATACTTTCAGTGTTTCTATAAGCATATAAAAAAGAATAAGGAAAAGGAAAAACTTAATTTTACGTCTCACAACACTGAAAGCTACAATTTACCTTTTACTGAGAGAGAATTGTTCGATTCTCTTAATAAATCGCACGATACAGCTGTTGGACCTGATGACATTCATTATCAATTTCTTAAACACTTGCCCTCAATTTGTATGCATGTTCTTTTAGATATTTTTAACCATATATGGTCAAGTGGTAAATTGCCCAAGTTTTGGAAACAGGCTACAGTTATTCCTGTTCCAGAACCAGGGAAAGATAATACAGATCCAAATAATTATCGTCCTATAGCCTTGACGAGCTGCGTATGTAAAACTTTAGAGCGCATGATTAACGCAAGACTTGTTTGGTATCTTGAATCCAACAACCTCATTACGGAGTATCAAAGTGGATTCAGGAGCCAAAGAAGTACAAATGATCATTTAGTTAGGTTGGAAACATTTATTCGTGAAGCTTTCATCAAGAAGGAGCACTTAGTTGCTGTCTTCTTTGATCTTGAGAAAGCTTACGATACAACTTGGAAGTATGGCATAATGAAAGACCTTCATGAATCTGGACTTAAAGGTCGACTTCCAGTTTTTATTGAAAACTTTTTAAATGATAGGGAATTTCAAGTCCGCGTTGGAACTACTCTTTCTGGTATGCAAAAACAGGAAATGGGTGTTCCACAAGGAAGTATTTTGTCAGTCACTCTATTTAATGTTAAAATTAATAATATTGTTAAATCTATTACTAGTGACACTGACTGTTCATTGTATGTTGATGACTTTTTAATTTGTTACCGTTCTAAACACATGCGTACTGTTGAACGTCAACTTCAACAGTCCATTGATAAAGCTCAAAAATGGGCTACTGAAAACGGCTTTAGATTTTCAAAATCTAAAACAAATTGTGTACATTTCTGTCAACTGAGAAAATTCCACAATGATCCTGAGTTGCACTTGAATGGTGATCCCATTCCTGTTGTAGACCAGGCGAAATTTCTCGGTGTCATCTTTGACAAAAAACTTTCCTTCATACCTCATATTAAATATTTAAAGGCTAAATGCCAGAAAACTCTGAAATTGCTTCGCGTTCTTGCACATACCGAATGGGGTGCAGATCGCAATGTAATGCTCAAATTGTATAGAAGTTTAGTGAGGTCCAAACTGGATTATGGTAGTGTTGTATATGGCTCTGCAAGGAAATCATACTTGCAGATGCTTGATCCAATTCATCACCAAGGTTTACGTTTAGCATTGGGTGCCTTTAGGACATCCCCTGCTAAACGTTTATATGTTGAGGCGAATGAGCCATCACTTTACTCTCGTCGTGAAAAACTATCCATGCAGTATACCTCTAAATTAGCTTCAAACCCATCAAATCCCGCTCATAAAAATGTTTTTAGACCTAAATATCAACGTTTATTTGAATCTAAGGAAAAGGTAATTCCACCTTTCGGAATACGTATGAAAAACAGTTTTCAAAATAGTGATATAGATTTGTCTTTAGTTGAAAAGGCTAAAGTTGAATCTATACCACCTTGGACTATTAAACCACCAAAAGTTATCTTTGAACTAACACGGCATAAAAAGTCTGAAACAAGCTCGCTTGAATTCAGTTCTTTTTTAAATGAAATAATTTCAAGATTTGAAGATTATGAACAAGTTTATACTGATGGTTCAAAAGATGATGAGAGAGTCGCAGCTGCCTTTGTGGCTGATGACACAGAGACAAAATTTCGGCTTCCTGATAATGCCTCCATTTTTTCATCAGATATCAAAGCTATTGATTTAGCTCTTGATTATATTGCTGGAAAATCATATAGTAAACATATAATCTTTTCGGATTCTCTGTCTGTTTTACAATCACTGAATAAATGTTCTACAAAAAATGTTCTTATTAAAAAACTTGTTTTAAAATACCATGAAATGTCTAATTCAAAAGATGTAATATTTTGTTGGATACCTAGTCATTGTGGAATACAGGGCAACGAGAGGGCGGACCTTGCAGCGAAGTCTGCGCTTGAATCGCCTGAATCTGATATGAGATTACCGTATTCGGATTTCAAACCACAAATTACTAGACATATTCTATATAAATGGCAGGAGTCTTGGAATGAGGAAATTCATAACAAGCTCCATGCTGTTAAACCTATTTTAGGTGAACATTTTTGTTCATACTTGCCAATTCGGCGTGATGAGGTCGTATTGGCCAGAATAAGAATTGGACATTCTTTTTTAACTCATTCTTTTTTACTGAAAGGTGAAGTTCAACCTGAATGTTTATTTTGTTTTGAGCCTTATACAATTCAGCACATTCTCATTGAATGTCCTGATTTAATCTTAATCAGAGATAGGTTCTTTCAAGCAGATTCCCTGAGGGAACTGTTTGAGCTGGTAGAAATACCAAAAATATTTGATTTTTTAAAAGCCATTAATATATATTCTAAAATTTAAAAGGTATATTTTTAGAATGTCGATTATGTTTTGTCCTTATTTTATTTACAATCCTGTTGATCGGGACTGACATTTACATAATCTAGTGAGATTGTCTTTATTTGATTTCATCATATAGTTTTATTTACATTATTTATTCGGCTCTATATGACCATCAGTGTCGATGGGCCGTAAAACACCATTCATTCATTCTATAAGCAAATATCCACTGATCAAATGCCGGTTTGAGCTGATATAAATCACCAAAAGAAATAACTGAAATACCACAAAAAGGTTTCATGCAGCCTAATATTTCTTGCAAACGCAGATTGATGAAATTAAACATATTTGTCCCCATCATAGATATTTCATCAATAAAAAGGATTTTAAGGAATTTGTATTTTGACTGAAAGCTGCTCAATTGCTGCATGTCAAGGGGTTTATAATGAAACCCTTGGTCTGCTGGAATATGGAAAGCAGAATGTATTGTACAACCACCTACATTGAAAGCAACTTTACCAGTTTGTGCACAAATTAAAAGATGTACATCATCTGGATTTTCTCCTGGCTTATGTGAGAAATACTTAACCAGTGCTTGATAAAGAGCTTTAAGGAACACACTCTTGCCAACACCTGCACCTCCACTAAGGAAGTGATAAAGAGGATCTGTTTTAGTTTTCACCCAATTCAGTACATGATGGAAAAACTCCTTTTGCTTAACGTTTAATTGTTGAACAAGATCTCTGTACTCATCATCGGGCATTTCTCCTGCAAGCTGTTCATCTTGGTTTATTATTTGTTTTCTTCCAATGTTCAGATCTAATGCCAGGTCATACTCAATACCAAAGTTATTTCCTGGATTAAAACATCCATATTCTTCAGACACTCTTGATCCCCGTTCAGCATCACATTCATCTTGGTGTTGCATTTCAGAAATTGCAGCATTTTCCTCAGTTTATGACACTGTATATTCCAGTTGAGATATATCTACAGTGTTATCACAAACATAGTTTTTTCTTTTTCTCTGAATTTCTGCTTGATTATCAGTATATATGTCTTCATAACTTGTGCAATTCCCCAAAATGTCAGAATATTTCTTCCTTGGCAAATATAACATTCTCAGTGTTGTTATACCTTCTGATCCTTCGAGATCATGAATTTCAGTACTTCTTGTTCTGAAAATTGAATACCGCTTAAGCCGGTGCTAGGGGGCGTTAGCAGTGTTGCACTTTCAATTACTGCTCATGAACAGACTCAATAAAACCGAGTCTGCAATTTTCTCTTTTTGTGTTGCAATTTTTGCTTTCGGGGGATCACCACCCTTCAGAATTTATTAACTGTTCACGAAAATAATTTTCATTGTCATTTCCTTTACTGTAACCTACAGAATAAATAACTCGTGGACATTGTCTTCTGACCATAACAGTGCCATCTTTAAAAAGATGTTCTTCACATTCTGACCTTTCGTCCTGATCTGAAGACACTTGGTCATCATCAGTGCTGAAGTCATATGTTTCCGGTAATTCTGCTGGAATATCTTTACTAGAGGTTTTATTTGGAAATTCAGGTCGTTTTTTCCTATACTGTACTGTATAAAGAGCAACAAAATCTGCCAAGCTTAATTTACTCATTGAATGAGGTCTTCTCTGATACCGCTTGATAGTGCTGTCTGATTCAATGGATGTTGATGTTTTGGGTAGTTCTTTTAACACAGACATTGGTTTCATCAGAGTTACTCGTCATTTTCTGGATTTGTATCTACAAATACTACATCTCTAGAAGGCCGTCTCAATGGCATTTGCAGCAACAGATAACATGCCTCTTGAGCCCCAACCTCCACATGATTCAAAAATCAACCTTACGTACTTGTTCCCGAATGTTGCTGGAAGATTTTTTGGCTTCCTGGCATGCACTACTTAGCAAGTTAGACATTCCACGCTTTTGAAATGTATGAAACAATGTAAGCTGCACAGGCATAGGGATCAAGAATATATTGTATATCCATGTTAGCTGCCCAACACTTGAGTAACAATTTATTGCAGTTGTTAACCCTAATTTCAGACAATGTTCGCTTAAGGAAAACCTTTTTTTGCCCTGATTTAATACTTGATCTTAAAGCTAAAATATACTCATTGTATGACAGTTTCAATGCCTCCAGAAACTGTTCAAGTGTTAAATCGCAACATTCCCCTGATTTCAACCCATCTAGAAATGAAGAGTTTGTTTTAAATTATCCCTAGCCTCTCCAATGTCTTCTCTGTTATCATTTAACCCCTCAAGAATCATAGTTTTATCAACTGGGGGTATTGGAAATCCAAAGCAACAAACAGGTTGACCCTTTTTTCGGCATGATCGGGCATGTCTATGAGTTTGATAATTTACAAGTGTAGATATAGATTGATTTTTTTGGCAAGAAACATGCTTGTCTATAAAATTTTCAATTCTATCATTTGTGTCATTGATAGTAGATGGGGCTTTATCAATCCAAAGAAGCATGTGAACATGTGGGGAACCTCTCTGTTGAAATTCTACTCTAAAGAAAAAGTCCACAATTTTACCTATTGGAGAACTCTCATGCTTCAATACATTGTTTAGAAACATTTGGAATCTATGATCGAAATACCTAGAGCAAGTCACAGGATCAGCTGAAATTAATTCACTTTTTTCAAACCAAGTAAGATTTTCTATTTCTGAATCTGTAAATATTTTGTTTTTTAAAAGTTTTCCCAATACTCTTAGTAATGGTGTCTATTTAGTTTCTGCAGCAGAAAAAGAGCAGAACCATTTTGGAATGCCTAGTTGTCGAATCATTGCATAGATGTCTTTTTTAGCTCTTTCCCAATATGATGGTGAGCCACGAATTGTTCGCAGAACTCGAAAGCCCTCATCATGCTTAATAATATTTTCTATTGATCCCTCCGACAATACTTCATTTACAGAAAGTTTTTTACCCTGCATTTTACATTTTCTTACAGCAAGGGAAACTTTATCAGATATTTGCTTTATCTGCAATTTTTTAAGTTTGAAAAAGATATTTGTAACATTTTTTGCAACCCTTCTATCAGAATGTCTCAATTCCCACTTACAAATCGTGCTAAAGTGAACAGGGGTAGACCGTGTATTGTTGTTTTTCCGGGGTTCACCACAATATATAGCAGGAAATGAGAGGAATTCAGAATTCCAATCCTGAAACATTCCTAATGGAGTGTTCCCTTCTGCTGGAGCAACATTCAAAATTATATTGAATTCTCTGATATCTGCAGGGTGCATGACAGTATCAAGATTTCCCGAGGACTTTAAAACAGAACCATCATCCTCCGACCACTGATCATTTTCGAGTTCCTCATCCCATTGTTCACAATCTGAGCTGCATGACCTATCTTGAATTACCTTCTCCTTTAACAAACTCTCATTATTCATTTCGTTCCAATTTTCATTTAATTGTATTCCTTCATTTTGAAATAATCTGCTATTTCTTATTAACCATTTTGTTGCCACAAGAATCTTTTCTGGTCTGACTTGTTCAAATGCTATGTGGCTTTTAAAGCCGAGTCCCCTTTTCAATTTTATAGGGATTGTTTCACTAGCATCCATATTTCTAGGCAGGAGTTTTACGGTTTTGTTTACATCGGCTGGAACATTTACTATGTTGCCATGCACAGCAAACTGACCCCCTCTAGGCAGTTCTTTGATCTGCATAAACGGTATTCTTGGGGATATTAATCGTTCTTCTAATTTTGTTAATCCTTTCAACTCATTTGGTATTACTGGAAAGCAGAAACCATTACCAATGGAGCAAGGTGGAACTTTACCTTCCATGAAATATGTCTTGCATTGTTTGCAGATCCATTCCTTGTTATTTACACTCTTTATAGATTTAGCACACATTTGCACAAAGTTCTCTGACAGTTTCTTTGTACATGTAAGTTCCGTAACTGATTGTTTAAAGAATAACTGACTGCAACTGACGCATACATATTCTGGTCCCTGTGATGTTAGGACATGAAACTCTGTTAACAATCTATCAGGTTCATGACAACGTTGTTTTTTGCACTGAGGAAATATTCCCGTTCTCTTTTTGCGTTTCTTTTGATGAACATTTACAAAATCACCTATCAGAGACTGATCGAAAGGCAGATCAACTAGTTGTATAGCTTCTGGGTATTCATATTCAGTTATATTTGAGGGACAGACAATTTTATCATTTACAAATATTGCTTTTTTACTCTTCAGACAAGTTTCCTTTGGAATAGAGCAAACATTAACATTGGCTACTTTGTGTTCATATCTAAGTTTGAACTCAGACATAGTACTGATTTTAATCGCATGTAAATCATATTGTTCATTACTCCTTCTTATATCAGCAACAAGTCTCAAATGCAGACACAGTTCCTGCAGAGTTTTCTTTTGAATAACAACACTTGTTTCATCAGGTGAAGATAAACCTTCAGCATTTCTGGCATGTGAATCAAAAACAACAAAACAGCCACTCTGAAGTGATATTGCAATGGCGCTTTCCCTACACAGAAAAATACAAAACTGGTGATCACTTACGTTCCCAGACAGTCCGACTGAAAGTGCTAGCTTCAAATTAACCAACGGATAATTTCCAGTTATAATAATTTTTATCTAGATGGATAAATGGTGGTAAATCGTGTGGTTCAAGAAAGGACCTCGAAGACCTGATAGACTTTTTAACAAAGTTATGTACATAATCTCCTTGAACCAGTATTTCATCTAAATCTTTAGCTACCCACTCTAAAGATATAAATGGTTTCATGTAAAGTCTAATGAGAAAAACAATGCAACAAGGTACGCATTGACGCCCACGAGACTCAATGCTGAATAACCCATCTCCTTGGTGGAACGTTCCCAGGATTGGGAAATTTTCGGTTTTGGGCCCAGGGTTCAATTCTACATTACCACACAAATACAACAAAACTGACACAATTGAACAAACCCTGTTGAGTTGAGATGCCATGTAAAGAAGAAATAAGCATCTTTTATTTATTACCAGACTACTTCTCTTTTGGATGATTTTATTTTTGTTCTTTAAACAAAAACACCCAATTCTTGCACGCCATAATACAACATCAATTCCCATTTTGTGGACAACAAGAAAAACGTTTCAAATGTTATTGCTGTGAAGATACAAGATGAATATTTCTCTAGAATATTTGCCACATCAACTCCAGCAAAATCAATATTCAACTCCAGTAAATTCAATCAAACCATCAACTCTAAAGAGTGCAGATTTCTACTCCAGAGAATTGTTTTTAGAATTCTTTTTCAACTCCAGCTCATAATTTGTGTATTAGCAACTCCAGAATACTGTTTTATCATGCAACAAATGTATTTCAACTCCAGATCATAAATTATCTATTAGCAACTCCAGAATAAATAGTACAGTATGTTTTTCCCCATGCAATTCAGTAGTTTATGAAAGCTGTAGCTCAAGTCGCATAAATGAACTGTAATTTATATTATAAATGAAATATTTGCCCAATATTCTATATTTCGATTCTGCTTAAAATCAAACTTAAAAATCGAAACTATTCAACATTCAGCTTTTAAACCATTTCTCATCGCGATTATACACTCTGTACCTTATACAATTCAGCACATTCTCATTGAATGTCCTGATTTTATCTTAATCAGAGATAGGTTCTTTCAAGCAGATTCCCTGAGGGAACTGTTTGAGCTGGTAGAAATACCAAAAATATTTGATTTTTTAAAAGCCATTAATATATATTCTAAAATTTAAAAGGTATATTTTTAGAATGTCGATTATGTTTTGTCCTTATTTTATTTACAATCCTGTTGATCGGGACTGACATTTACATAATCTAGTGAGATTGTCTTTATTTGATTTCATCATATAGATTTATTTACATTATTTATTCGGCTCTATATGACCATCAGTGTTGATGGGCCGTAAAACACCATTCATTCATTCATTCATACACTCTGTAAGTTCTGCGGTTACTGAAGATGATGATGGGGTATAAGGGGTTGAAAATGTCCGACTCTCGGACATATCGGTTCAATATAATAAATTCTGAAGGGAGGTGATCCCCCGAGAGCAAAAATTGCAACACAAAAAAAGAAAATTGCAGACTCGGTTTTATTGAGTCTGTTCATGAACAGTAATTGAAAGTGAAACACTTCTCACTAGCACCGGCTTAAGCGGTATTCAATTTTCAAAACAAGAAGTACTGAAATTCATGATCTCGAAGGACCAGAATGTATAACAACACTGAGAATGAAGTACGGGGCGACGATAAGTTTGCCTTAACCGCGCTAACATCTTAGTGATCTTCAGTGTATATCTATTGTAAACGTCAATTATCTGTTTATACTGTCATATTGTAGTCATTAGCTACCAAACACAATGTCGACCAATATGATTTTATATCTCTCCGCCTATGGTCGGGAATAACAAAATGTACATTAAGAATTGTAGCTGTCAACAATTTTCCGCATACAAAAGTTACCAAGTGTTGAAATGATTTAATGTTTGACGAAATTTCTAAAATTCTAAAATATCTAAATTGTTAAAGCAAATCTTCCATATTCCATGGAATATTTATTTATTTATTCGGCTCTATATGACCATCAGTGTCGATGGGCCGTAAAACACCATTCATTCATTCATTCATTCAAAACATGGTCGGTTTCACTTTGGAATCCGATGAGAAATCAAGTTGTTTCTTATTGATCATTGTTTTGTCTTCAGTGACCACAGCAGCAGTCATGGATAGAAATTAGCTTACAAAACCCAGTTACATTTTGTCACTGACCGTCCCAAGGCGGTACTTCAATCTTGTTTGTTTATTTTGTCTTTGTGCGTTTTTTGGTAGTTTTGTACATTTGTTGTGTTTCATTGTGTTGCTGTTCGGGCGGTTGTTTGTTCTGTATGTGGTGTTTCCTGCATTACTCACGTTTGTACTTTTACAAGATGTATACATGTCTCATACAGAGAGCAGCGCAATAAAAGTCTACAAGATGGAATTAATGTCACTTTTTGCTACAGGCTAAGTGTAGTATTGAAATCAAAACAGTTCTGCCACATATGAGAATCTGACAAGTCGTTTAGAATCTTTAGCTCCATTTGCTATTGCATTGAGAACTATCTATATTGTTTGAACATCTTTGGTGGAGGTCTACTGAGAACATCTATGTAATCATTATATTCAATATTTTGTTTTGTAACAAACTCTTACTTTTATTCCTTGTTTCCTTTCTTGACTCATTCCCATTTTCACTTGTAAGTATTTCAGCCACGGACTCATTTCCTGACTGTTTCAAGAAATTTCTGAAAGAAGTCGGGACCTTTTGACAGAACCATTGCAACTATCTTCCTGTTCTTTTCAGTAGAAGTGCCTGTCTCCTGAAATTAAACACACCCAGAAAGTGACAGAGAAATGGAAAGTTCCATAATAACTAAATTGACCTCTAAACAACAATAAAAACAAGAGCCATTACATGATATTATATGGCTCAACCGGGTATAATTAGTCAGAATAATGACATTTTTGTCTCATCATGTCATTTTCTTTTAGCGGTTGCTTCTAGCTTCTGTGAACTACTAATACAGCAAGTACGCGTGTTGCACTCATACTGCGGAAGCTATTCAAGAATTCTGCATCAAATGGTGTCGGTGAGAACATGCTGATGTGAGTGCCCTTTCGAATTAGAAGAAACGTAGTATTGATACACGTATTGCTTTTTACAAATTACCAGCTATTACCAGCTTGACATAGTTACATTTCGATTCTTGAAGAAAAACATTTCGAATTTCCATTCACATTATGTTCTTACTCCTCCTGACAAGGCAACTAATAATGTAATGATTCTTTAAAGATTCTCCTATGTTGATTTTATAAAGAAGGAGTTAACTGGTTCACAAACGTATTTTACAGTTCAAACCCTTGGAAAAGACATAGTCTAGGAACAAGTTAAAATGTGCAATGCTTTTAACATAAACAACATAAACTCTCTACTATGCACAGGGTTCCGAAGCTACATAAAATCCTTATAAGGCGCGTTTTATTGCTAATTGTAGTTGTTATACTACTACTAAACTATCTAAACTTTTGATGCCGTGTCTTATTACTATCAAAGAACATGTAAAACGTTACTGTGATCAAATATATGAAAATTCTGGCATTAATGTGTTTTGGTCCATACAAAATTCAAATGATATTTTAACTACTCTACCTCACCATCTTATAAAGGATCAACTGATTTCTTCTTTTCGAATTCAGACGTTGAACATTACACAATGTGGACTTGATGTTTGTAGATCTCTTACGTTTCTTTTAGATAACATATGTGTGTGCTTGGGGATAACATATATGGTCGAGATGTTGGTTCACCTATAGGAATAAATTTTGTCCCTCTTGTTGCAGGTTTGTTTTTGTATTTCTATGAGAAGGATTTTTTGCTAAAAGTACAAAACATGGGTCATGCAGGAAACACCACATACAGAACAAACAGTCGCCCGAACAGCAACACAAGGAAACAGCAAATGTACATAACTATAAAAACACCAAGAGACGCACAAAGACAAAACAAACATACAATAGGGGGAAGATGGAAGTACCGCCTTGGAACGGTCAGTGACAAAAGTCACTGGGGGGGGGGTTAAACCGGTTTATGGGCGCCCAACCTCACACTTATTCCACCCCCACCCTTAAAGACAAACATTGTAAATAAACGTATCCCCTCTCCGACTAATCTACAACAACTGCGACGGCAAATACAGTGGTAAAGTACATGTATAACGAAAACATTTAAGTGAACAAACTGTATCCACCTATCGCTAGTGTACTCAATGATTGAGCTGCAAACAGAGTAACTGTAGAAAAGTAATAAAGGGTACGACAAAAACGAAATAGTACAGATATCCGACGTTCTCCTTCCATTTCTGGATTTAAGAGATCGCCTTCATAGAGTACTAAACCTTTCTTGTCGGCGTACATGCAAAGAGGCCAGCGTGATTGCCAACTGTAAAAGGGTTCACAACGTTGTAGTACTACAGGATCATATCCCTTTTTAATGAATTTTTGGCCGGATTGCTCGCAATCGAGGCTTATAGATTGGCGAATGCCGTCCGTCAGTCCGGTGTAACGAAGTAAAGTGACCCCCATAGAATACTGACCCCCCGGTCAGTATTTTTTAAAAAATAGTGACCCCCCGGTCATAGTATTTTGACTCCCCGGTCATAATATTACGACCCCTGCACACGAAGAAAACTGACCCCTTACGAAGAATTGCGACCCCCCATAGAA
The DNA here is from genome assembly GCA_963576725.1 of Azorinus chamasolen. Classification (NCBI taxonomy): domain Eukaryota; kingdom Metazoa; phylum Mollusca; class Bivalvia; order Cardiida; family Solecurtidae; genus Azorinus; species Azorinus chamasolen. The sequence continues at coordinate 38,191,933 of OY755253.1, read as the reverse complement.
TAGTGACTCCCTGTCTTTGTTTCAACACAACATACGCCCGCCCGCACGCACGCACACACACACACAACACGCATGTACATAAACAATTGCACACACGAACGCAAGTACGCACACATACCGGTACACATATGAACGCACGCACGCACATATACCGATACTTACACATACACTTCGAAACACTCTCATACATGCAAGCACACAAACACTCACGCACACACTCACACGCACGTAGGAACACATGTATATATGAAGAGATCACTTAATGAATTGTAAAATGTTGTATTGACTTCTATCTGACACTTTACAAAACGTAAATAGCTGTTAAAATTTCAATAATCTTAGTTCTCACTTAACTTTCATGGATGGAACATTGTGTCAGTCACTGTAAAACTAAACAAAACTTCATTTGGCAGTGGATTTTTGTATGGTCAATGCTGTGTGCAATGCCATATATCATATCCATATTTTGAATACATTTGTAATTTATCACCTATTGAAATTAATTGAAATAAGTCTCATCGAAGTGAGGCAACATAAGTGTTCGACATCATGCCTTTTGAATTATTTTAGCGAAGTGGAAAATAATTTTTTTTTTGTTGTTGTGTTTGCTTCGTCTACCACCACCACCACCGTCACTACTACAACTACTACTACTATAATTACCGCTACTACTACTACTACCACTACTACAACTTCTACTACTACTACTAATCCCAAAACTACACATACTACTCCTCCTACTACTACTCCTATATCTCCTCCTATTACCTACCTACCTTCACAATACCCAATAAAAAACCCACCCACCCAAAACCCACCCACCCACTCAAGCACAAACCCAACCACCCACAAACCCATCCACCTACTACTGCCGCTGCTGCTGCTACAACTGCTACTATTACTATTCCTACTTCCTAGTACTACTTCTGCTATTGCCTGCTACATTCCACCTATACTACTGCTACTACTACCTATACTACTACTATTTTAAATACTACTATCTACCTACCTACCTACCTACCCTACCCTACCCTACCCTACCTACCTACCTAGTGACCGCACGGTCATAGCATTTTGAGCCCTTTTTATCACTGACCAATGAGCACAACGTTCATTAGAACAAATGTATTATTTAGAAAGGGGGCACTTTTACTGAAGAATATGTACCCTGGTCAATATTCTTAAAAAGGGCAACCCCCGGTCATAGTGCTTTTTAATTTATCTCCAGTATAATTAAAGAAAGTTAAACTTTACTTGAAAAAAATAACCTTGGTCATTATTATTATAGATGAAGTGACCCCCGGTCATAGCAATTTGAGCAGCGTTTATTATATCATGACTAAAGCGCGCACTGCTAATTGAACCCAAGTATTTTGCTCATAGGGGTCACATTTTCTGAAAGAATATCGACCCCGGTCAGTATCTTATAAAAAAATATCGACCCCCGGTCATAGTGCTTTGACACACGTTCGTGATATGTTGATCAACTCCCGCGAACTTAATCTACCGCCAGTATAATTTAGGAAAGAGTTTAATTTTACTCGATTTTATTTAACGTTGGTCATAATTCTTACAGATGTAGTGACCCCCGGTCATAGCAATTTCAGCCGTGTTTATACTGTAATGACTAAAGCGCAATCCTAATTGAACCCAAATATTGTGTGCATAGGGGGTCACATTTTCTGAAGAATATCGACCCCCGGTCAGTATTTTTTAAAAAATAGCGACCCCCAGTCAAAGTACTTTGACACACGTTCATGATATGTTGAACAGTTCCCGCGACTTTAATCTACCTCCTGTATAATTCAAAGAAAGGGTTTAACTTTACTCGTAAACTATTTAACTTTGGTCATAATTACAGATGTCATGATCCCCGTTCAGAGCAATTTCAGCCCTGTTTGTCATATCATGGCTAATGCGCGCCTTGCTAACTGAACCCAAGTATTTTGTACACAGGGGGTCACATTTTCTGAAGAATATCGACCCCCGGTCTGTATTTTTAAAAAATAGCGACCCGGTCATAGTACTTTGACACATGTTCATGATATGTTGACCAACCCCTGCCAACTTAATCTACCTCTGGTATAATTTAAGACAGAATTTAACTTTACTCGATTTTATTTAACCTGTGTCATAATTCTTACAGATGTAGTGACCCCCGGTCATAGCAATGTCAGCCCTGTTTGTCCTGTAATGACTAAAGCGTGCACTACTGATTGAACCCAAGTATTTTGTGCATAGGGGGTCACATTTTCTGAAGAATATCGACCCCCGGTCAGTATTTTTTAAAAAATAGCGACCCCCGGTCATAGTAATTTGACACACGTTCATGATATGTTGACCAACTCCTGCCAACTTAATCTACCTCTGGTATAATTTAAGACAGAATTTAACTTTATTTGATTTTATTTAACCTTTGTCATAATTCTTACAGATGTAGTGACCCCCGGTCATAGCAATTTCAGCCGTGTTTATGATATGTTGAACAGTTACCTCGAACTTAATCTACTTCCAGTTTATTTTAAAGAAAGGGTTTAACTATACTCGTAAACTATTTAACTATGGTCATAATTCTTACAGATGTAGTGACACCCGGTTATAGCAAGTTCAGCCGAATTTATCCTACCATGACTAAAGCGCGCAATACTAATTGAACCCAAGTATTTTGTACGTAGGGGGTCACATTTTCTGAAGAATATCGACTCCCGGTCAGTAGTTTTTAAAAAATAGCGACCCTCGGTCATAGTGCTTTGACACATGTTTATGATTAGTTGAACAGTTCCCGCGAACGTAATCTATCTCGAGTATGATTTAAAGAAAGGGCTTAACTTTACTAGTAAACTATATTTTGTATTGTGTACATAGGGGGTCACATTACCTGAAGAATATCGACCCCGGTCAGTATTTTTCAAAAATAATTCGTATAACTCCCCCAACCCTAACACACACATACCCACCAACCCGATGCTGCAGCGACAGCAACAAAAACAAAGCTGCAGCCACAGCAGTATTAGGTATTCAAGTATTTGCAATGGTTACTAATGTGTAAGTAATAGTTGGGGCGGGGGTCAATATTTTATAGATATCGCGGAGAGGGTCGCTATTTTTCAGAGGGGAGTCGATATTTTTCAGAAAGGGGGTCGATTTTTCTGAAGAATAGTGACCGGGGGGTCAGTATTCTATGGGGGTCACTTTACTTCGTTACACCGGCCGTCCGGTTGACCTTTTTGTTTGAGTTATAGCCAAAGTATAATACCTACAGTAACCAAACTTGGCATGTGGGTTCAGAATGAGGGTCCCATTACATGTCATAGGTTAGCAGGTTACTATGATCCCTTTTTGACCTAGTTTTTACGCTTCATTGACTTAGAGATTTCATTTCTGTATTCCTTTCTACATTTTCATCTTCGTATATTTTAATGATTTACATACTCGTTGATCGAGATTTTTTATTGATTTTCATCGTTTCATCATAATTTTCGTCATTGGCGCTATATGACCTACTTAGTGTCGCGGTGCCGTAAAACCCAACTCACTCACTCACTCATTGACTTAGAGAATTTTCAGGTTTACCTTTTTGTTTGTGTTAGTTATAGCCAAAGTATAACACCTACAGTAACCAAACTTGGCATGTGGTTCCGATCGATAACTAATAAACGACTTGGCCTAGAATCTTCAAACTTGCTGTGGTGGTTGGTCATGACAATTGGATGACCCCTATTGTTTTTGAGGTCACTAGGTCAAAAGTCAAGGTCACAATGACCTTAACTGGTGAAATAGTTTCCAATCAATAACTGCTCAAGGGTTTGGCTTGGGATCTTCAAACTTGCTGTGATGGTTCGTCATGACCACTAGATGACCCCTATAGTTTTTTAGGTCAAAGGTCAAGGTCACCATGACCTTAACTAGTAAAATGTTTTTTGATCAATAACTGCTCAAGGGGTTGGCTTAGGATCTTCAAATTTGCTGTGGTTGTTGGTCATGACCACTAGATGACCCCTAATGTTTTTGAGATCACTAGGTCAAAGGCCAAGGTCACAATGACCTTAACTGGTGAAATGGTTTCCGATCAATAACTGCTCCTGGGTTTGGCTTAGAATCTTCAAACATGCTGTGGTAGTTCGTCATGACCACTGGATGATTCCTATTGTTTTTGAGGTCACACGTCAAAGGTCAAGGTCACCATGACCGTAACTGGTAAAATTGTTTCTGATCAATAACTACTCAAGGGTTTGGCTTAGGATCTTCAAATTTGCTGTGGTGGTTTGTCATGACCACTAGATGACCCCTAATGTTTTTAGGTCACTAGGTCAAGGTCATCATGACATTAACAGGTGAAATGGTTTCCAATCAATAACTGCTCAAGGGTTTGGCTTAGGATCTTCAAACTTACTGTGGTGGTTGGTCATGACAACTAGATGACCCCTATTGGTTTTGAGGTCACAAGGTCAAAGATTAAGGTCACCATGACCTAAACTGATGAAATGGTTTCCGATTAATAACTGCTCAATGGTTTAGTTGGGGATCTTCAAACTTGCTGTGGTGGTTGGTCCTAACCACTAGATGACCCCTATAGTTGTTGAGGTCAATAGGTCAAAGGTCAAGGTCACCATTACCTTAACTTGTGAAATGTTTTCAGATCAATAAATGATTAGTGGTTTGGCTTAGGATCGTCAAAGTTGCTGTGGTGATTAGTCATGACCAGTAGATGACCTCTATAGTTGAGGTCACTAGATCAAAGGTCAGGGGGTCTAGGGTTATACATGCTTTACAAATATCTCTTGTTTTTTATGCTTCAATGAATTTCTAGATTGGCATTTTGAACATGTGGAGTCATGATGAGGACCTCATTACATGCAATTGGAATATGTTTAACTATTTATTATGCCTTCTGCTGATGCAGAAATGTATAATGATTGACTGTTCATCTATATCACTTTAATCGGCAATCCGGCCATACCGACTTTGGCGGTTTCTTGTTTAACTATTTGATGAACAAAGTGAGAAAATGGGTATGTCCAATAATTTTACGAATTTTGTAAATCACATCACCATAAAATCCAGGATGTGAAATACAATGTCGCAGAAGCTCCTTGAGATTACATTGGTACTTGCCAATAAGCGAGAGATTTCGATAGTAAAATTTAGAGAAATTTTTCTAGTTTATGGTATCTATATCCTTGCTTAAGCAGTTTTTCAGTTAAAATGAGATTTCGACTGTTAAAATCGTCAATAGATGAACAAGCTCTAGCAAAACGAATAAGTTGAGATAAATAAACCCCGTAAGATGGTGCACGGGGAACATCCCCGTCAAGATGAGGAAAATTTACAATATTAAAATCAAAATCATCTCATAAGCTTAAAACCTTATACACCATCTAATATTAATGCTTTTAATAAAACGTCTAGGCACCTCTAGGTACATAAGAAATTACTTTATTAAGTCTCTATTTCTGTCTCACCTTTAAGTATATGTAACATACGAGGTCTGCTTCATAAGTAGTAATAGTTTTACTTATGCAACACTTAATAGGTGTTCCATCTGCTGTTATATCACACCGTTTAATTTTCTTTCACATACTTAAAACAAGAGGTCTCCATCGTAATACTTTACATACCGAATGGGGTGCAGATCGCAATGTAATGCTCAAATTGTATAGAAGTTTAGTGAGGTCCAAACTGGATTATGGTAGTGTTGTATATGGCTCTGCAAGGAAATCATACTTGCAGATGATTGATCCAATTCATCACCAAGGTTTACGTTTAGCATTGGGTGCCTTTAGGACATCCCCTGCTAAAAGTTTATATGTTGAGGCGAATGAGCCATCACTTTACTCTCGTCGTGAAAAACTATCCATGCAGTATACCTCTAAATTAGCTTCAAACCCATCAAATCCCGCTCATAAAAATGTTTTTAGACCTAAATATCAACGTTTATTTGAATCTAAGGAAAAGGTAATTCCATCTTTCGGAATACGTATGAAAAACTGATTTCAAAATAGTGATATAGATTTGTCTTTGGTTGAAAAGACTAAAGTTGAATCTATACCACCTTGGACTATTAAACCACCAAAAGTTATTTTTGAACTAACACGGCATAAAAAGTCTGAAACAAGCTCGCTTGAATTCGGTTCTTTTTTAAATGAAATAATTTCAAGATTTGAAGATTATGAACAAGTTTATACTGATGGTTCAAAAGATGATGAGAGGGTCGCAGCTGCCTTTGTGGCTGATGACACAGAGACAAAGTTTCGGCTTCCCGATAAGGCTTAATTTTTTCAGCAGAGATCAAAGCTATTGACTTAGCTCTTGATTATATTGCTGGAAAATCATATAGTAAACATATAATCTTTTCGGATTCTCTTTCTGTTTTACAATCTCTGAGTAAATGTTCTTCAAAAAATGTTCTTATTAAAAGACTTGTTTTAAAATACCATGAAATGTCTAATTCAAAAGATGTAATATTTTGTTGGATACCTAGTCATTGTGGAATACAGGGCAAAGAGAGGGCGGACCTTGCAGCGAAGTCTGCCCTTGAATCGCCTGAATCTGATATGAGAATACCGTATTCGGATTTCAAACCACAAATTACTAGACATATTCTATATAAATGGCAGGAGTCTTGGAATGAGGAAATTCATAACAAGCTCCATGCTGTTAAACCTATTTTAGGTGAACATTTTTGTTCATGCTTGCCAATTCGGCGTGATGAGGTCGTATTGGCCAGAATAAGAATTGGACATTCTTTTTTTTAACTCATTCATTTTTACTGAAAGGTGAAGTTCAACCTGAATGTTTATTTTGTTTTGAGCCTTATACAATTCAGCACATTCTCATTGAATGTCCTGATTTAATCTTAATCAGAGATAGGTTCTTTCAAGCAGATTCCCTGAGGGAACTGTTTGAGCTTGTAGAAATACCAAAAATATTTGATTTTTTAAAAGCCATTAATATATATTCTAAAATTTAAAAGGTATATTTTTAGAATGTCGATTATGTTTTGTCCTTATTTTATTTACAATCCTGTTGATCGGGACTGACATTTACATAATCTAGTGAGATTGTCTTTATTTGATTTCATCATATAGCTTTATTTACATTATTTATTCGGCTCTATATGACCATTAGTGTCGATGGGCCGTAAAACACCATTCATTCATTCATTCATTCGTAATACTTTCGTATGCAACACTTAAAAAGTGTCTCACTGTTATATCTCACTCAACATTTAGTATGTTTAACACAAAAGGCCTCCTTCATAAGTCTAATAGTCACTTAATGTTATATCCTGCTATTTAGTTTAGTTAACACAATGTCGCCATAAGCTCTAATTTTATTACTTATGCAACATTTAAAACGTATCCCACTTGCATGTGCTGTTATACTACGCTATTTAGGATTGTAACACAAGAAGTCTGCTTCACAAGGTCACTTGGCACACTTGCCATTACTCACGCCATTTAGCATGTTTAAGACAAGAGGTCTCCTTCATATGATTTAATAGTATTAAGTATGCAACACTAATAATGTGTCTTCACTTACTGTTATATCTCGCCATTTAATATATATATGTAACACAGGAGGTCTCCTCCATAAAATTTAATAGTTTTATGCAACACATAAAGAATGTCCTACTTACTGTTATATCACGCTATTTAGTACGTTTGAGACAATAGGTCTCCTTCATAAACTCTAATAATATCAATTATGTAATACTTAAAATACTTAAAAAGTCTCACTTACTGTTATATCTCGCCATTTAGTATGTGTAATACAGGAGGTCTCTTTCATAAGGTCCAACAATGGTATAGCATCCAAGTACTCCAATATCCCTGTGTAGTTGGAGTCTATAACACAAGTTCTGTAAAAAGACAATCACGGTGACAACAGCTAAATGACATTATACTGGAGGTATTAGTGATAACAAAATCATTTAACAGAAAATTTAAAAACTTAAACAGGTGACATTTGTGTAAATGAAATTCTTGTAGATGACAACTGTATATACAGTGACAGTAAAATGCCCGTTGCTATATGTATATAGTGAGTATAGTCGTACACATTTAACCCTTCACTCCACAAATACGCATTTATATGCCTTTGCAAACAGAATAGACCCAGGTCACACAGTTCCTATAGGAGTTTAAACCATTCCCTGCTATGCTTTATAGACACCTCTTCTGCTAGTATAATAACCAGCAACACTTCATAGATCTAGTTCACTGTATTTAACAATCTCAAAACATTGAATTTAATATGGAATATATTTAATACCATTATTGTTTTGTAAATTATGTCAATATTTGAATGCCGTTGAGTATCTTTTTTAAAGATATTTCTTGTAACATCTTTCTTTCGGTTGCAGATATTACCAAATGAATATAAGTACAGTAGAACCTGTCTTAAGCGATCCTCAAAAAGAGGTGTAACTGTGGACCTATAAGGCAGGTGGTAGCTTAAGGTATTTCCAGCAATGACCGTGTGTTTACTTCCTTTCAATTTGACCTTCATATTAAAAATTGATTAAATCTATATTGTTAAACACTTTTCAACAATTTAATAAAGTTGTTAAGTAAAGGTCCTACTGTAGTTCATAAATGTTTAACAAAGCTTTTTAAGAGTTAAATAAAACTTTAATTTTTACCTGAAAATATGCTCAAAAAAGAGGTGTCATATAACTCACTTTTTTAGATGTGTTTTTTAAAAACATTCAAAAGTGTCCTTCCGAATATTTTCTTTTGTCTGGTTGGTGTATTAATAATAACTTTCGAAAGAAAATCTTTACTCTGGCCCAAACTGGACAATCAGAAATATATAATGTCAAAAGCAAATAGAGCAGACCCTGATCAGATGGCTTCGTTACGGACCGTTTGATCTGATTCTACTCTGATTTGCAAACGCACCAAAAGGCGTGTATACGAGGGAAATGGTAAATACCGGTAACATGAACCATTTGCAAAGCGTTCACAAATAGCCAATAGCAGCAACAAAAACAAATGTTCAATTGAAATTGTTACCTTCATCTTTCTCCATGATTTCACACTATTCAATATGTAATATTCAGGACATGTCTCAAAAGGTTCAGTATGTAATATTCAAGACAGGTCTCAAAATGTTAAGTATGTCACCATTCAAGACAGGTCTCAAAAAATTCAGTATATAACATTCTTGAAAGACAGGTCTCAAAATGTTCGACTCCAAATGTTCGAAACCATGGACCTTGTCAACTTCCCGATATTGTGTTAGCTCAAGTTCAGAGGGTATGATGAAAAGGACCTGGCAGCAATAACCTACAACGAAAAGCATAATTAATTCATATATTCGTCTGTTCATTCGTTTATTCCTTCTTTGAATCTTTCATTCTATTTATTCATTATTTGGTTTATTCTTTTATCCATTCATTGTATCATGGATTCATTATCATTCATCATTCATACATTCATGCATTAATTCATTATTTCATTCATCAATTCATTTATTCAGTATTTTATTCATTGATGCATTTCTTTTCCTTTGCCCGTTCATTTATTCATTTAACCCTTTCACCGCCGCAGTCGCAAAAATGCACCGCGACAAATAGTGCAGTCCCTGATCAGACGCCGCCTTTTGAAGGCGACGTCTGATCAGGGACTTCGCTATTTGTCTTAATCTCTATTTCTATATATGTACTTTATTCCTTTGAAAGTTGCATGTATTTATCTCATTTCCTTAGTTTACCGAATGACAAATTGGTTTGCAGACGACAATTAATGTTAATGTATAGTGAGCTGCTTTATATGCAAATAAACACAAATGCACAATCATTCAGCTCACATAATGTCGACGTTGTAGTTTTCGATTTATATGACTGACCAGTTGTATCTATTGTCAAATACAAGCAGAAACAATGCCATAAACCTTGAAATAAATTTTATACACAGATATGTAAACACCAACTATTCAATTCAAATGCAATTATATTGGTTTAAATTTCAGAGCTAGAGATAACGGTGCGTACGCAATATTAATAATCAAATTGTTGTTTACATTGTTAAATGCTTACAAAATGGTGTGGTCCATGCGCCCACTTGATGGCCTCATTATGACTAACACATATTTCAGTTAAAGTTACACCATGTCCTGTGTTGACCAACTTTATGTAATCACTTTAGATAATAATTAATAGGATGAAATATTACCGAAATTTATTGATAAATAAATCGAGTTAAACTTACATTCGCCATTTCTACAGAACAACGTATTTCAGTGCCAGTCCCCTTACATTCCAATTTCTTACACATATACGCCAGTGTCATGTGATTATATACTAGTGTCACGTGATTTGCTGTCCTACATGTTGATATCAGTACTCTTAAGTTCAAGCATGCCCAGCAATGTTTGTCGATAGATTCATTTCTAATTTGACCCATTATTCCCATGTTATGTAAGGAAAATCCGAGTCCGACCTGTCCAGATCTTATTTTGAAGCAACTCCGTCCATTTTGCACGTGAAGGGAGCACAGCAAACACTACTTGCTGAAATAAACCATTGATATTGATGGGTTAAGCAAACAGTGCAGATCCTGATTAGAAGGATCCGAATGGAGCCCTCTGAGCTGGACCTTCACTATGTGTCTATGTTCTTTTTAACGGACACTAATTTCGAATTCAACTTTGTTGAATGTCTTTTCAAAAAGTCACCATACCAGAATCAAACAGTTTGAATGATTGTAGGACACAAACTCACTGGATCGAAACTATTTGCAATACAAAATACAGATTCTGATACACAATATTGTTGTCTGATCTGTGTTTACACTGTTTGCACGGGTGTAAATGTGCGTCTCTACCAGACAAAGAGTAAACCAACGCTGCAGTTTACAAATAAAAAACGAGACCTAAATGTGTACTGGTGACATTGTTTGTGTCATACAATGACTTTTTCATATTTACTCATGTTATCATTTGAATATTATTATTATTATTATTATTATACCACATTTATATAGCGCTCTTTTCATACAGGATATGTGCGTTCAAAAGCGCTTCACAAAGATACATTTACTGTACAATAATGCGTAAATTACAGAAAAATTTAAAATAAAATATATTTAATACTTATATATAGATAAGAATAATAATAAAATAGAATTTATTTAGGACATTGGTAAATAAGCTAATATGTTCCGTAAGTTTATCTGTCTGTGTCGTATTATGTTCTATTATAGTGTGTCAACGCACTCAGATTGTAAAAAACATAACTTGAATGCAACATTCTATGCGCAGTGCCAGTACGTCCCGTAATTTTGACCCAGACTCAACAGACTTGGGTACATTCGTTTAACATACAACACTGCACATAAAATATTGCCGGAAAATTGGGTAACAGAACAGATCAATTTGAAGTTCATGCATATAAACTAAGCAATACAAATACACAACTGTTATATACGCGCACTATGCAACCCCTCCAGTCGTCAAACACTATTCGACCCGCTATGGCAATGAGGGAGTACACAGCGTATCATATTTTAATAGAGTTGTAATTGGGTATATCCAAAGTTTAATTACAGAATAAAATGTCTTATTATGGGAACCCAAAAAGCCCAGCCAAAGTAGAGCTAAAGAAGGTATCACGTATACTGTTCCTGCAACATATCCCACCGGCTGCAATGACAAAGGAATCACATCGGACAAATCGAGACTGACTGAGACACGCGATGCTGCATTAGACCGTACAGGCTTAATTTGCCCGCTGCCCATATATTACACGACCCAGTTCACTGGTAAGCAAAAATACGGAAACTGGGTCAGCTTAACAGGAATCCCTGGCACTGGTTAAGGACAGGGTAGCAAGTCATGCCAGCAAGACTCCCAATGTACCAGCGCGGAATTATACCGTAGAGGGTAGCCCTGTTCCACTACGGTGCTCCCTCCGGCATTGGAACTGGAGTTACCAGAGGTACCAAGCATATAGGGATGCCCCGTTTGAGAACAGCACTCCCTCGGCCACCGCAACAACTGGACAGCGGAATCCCGCTGACACAACACCCGCACGTTCAACAGCAAGGGGATTCCCTAGAAGTCCATAAAATATGGATGAGGTTTTTGTTATTCATTTATCTATTTTCTACATTTGTGGAGCATTATATTTGAAAAAGGGGTTTAAAAGTCCACAGTCATAAGGAAGTGGCAGGATCAACACTCTGTGGCCAATGCAGCAATTATGATAACCGACGATTAGCAGGTACGTTTTCTAAACTGCCCTAATAATATATGTTGAAGAAATGCGTTTTCAGAGATTTTTTGAAACATGCCAGTGAGCTTGCATCTCTAATGCCTGATGGAAGAGCATTCCAGAGTTTGGGAGCTGCATGCATGAAACTTCTCTCACCGTACTTTACCTTACGACTTTTTGGTACAACCAACGACAAAGAACTACTTGCTGATCTTAATTCTCTGCGGGGCCTGTACACGTCAAGCATGTCGACAATGTACTTGGCAGATTCATTGTGCATGGCTTTATACGTAAGTGTCAGAATTTTGAATTCAATCCGATGCTGAACCGGAAGCCAGTGAAGTTCTTTCAAAACCGGCGTGATATGATTATATCGAGAAGTCCTTGTTATGATGCGGGCTGCTGTGTTTTGCACTCTTTGAAGCTTCCGCAGTGTTTTGTTTGGAATTCCATGCAGCAATGAGTTGCAGTAGTCTACCTTTGATGTAACCAGAGAGTTCACCAAAGTCTTGGTAGCAGCAGGCGAGAGATACTTTCTTATATGACCTATTCGTCGGAGCTGTGCATAGCTAGACCTACACACGGAATTGATGTGTGATGTCATATCCATTTGTGAATCGAGCCATGCGCCGAGATTCTTTACACACAGAGATGGCTTGATTTTAGAGGGTCCTACTTGCACATGAATCTCTTCAGGTACTTCTGTGTTTTTAGTATGAAACAGTATGACCTCGGTTTTGTCAGTATTGAGCTTCAGCATGTTCTGGTGCATCCAAGACACTAGCTCCTTGAGACAGTTCTCAACTCGTGATAAAGCTTCCTGTTGACAGGAAATGTCCTTGGGCTTAAATGATAGGTATAATTGTGAGTCATCGGCATAAAAATGGTGGTTGAGCCCATGGGTTCTGCATATTGAGCCGACAGGTTTTGTGTACATGATGTAGTGCTTCGGTCCTAGGACCGATCCCTGTGGCACACTATATCTCATGTTAACTGGAGTGGACAATACCCCATCTATTGACACTTTTTGATAGCGGTCATTTAGATAGGAGGTCATCCACTCAAGAGGTTTCCCAATGATTCCGAAGTCTCTTTCCAGGCGTTTCAGCAACGTTTCGTGATCGATAGTATCAAATGCAGCCGATAAGTCAAGCATCACCAGAATTGTAATTTCGTTTCTATCTAGGGATTGAAGGATATCGTTTTGAACTTTCAGAAGAGCAGTCTCTGTTGAATGATGCTTTCGGTATGCTGACTGATGCTGCTCGTGTAGACTGTTTGAGGTCAGATGGGACTCAATGCGTTTGTCAACAACTTTTTCTAATACTTTGGAGACAAATGGCAGATTTGATACAGGCCTATAATTTTTAAGTTCATTTGAATCGAGATCAGGTTTCTTTAAAAGGGGTCTGACATATGACGTCTTGAAACTTTTTGGAACGCAGGCAGTGTCTAAAGAGGAGTTAATAATGTTTGTCAAAATCGGTAGGAGTTCATCAAGGCATGCCTTTAGCAGCCATGTAGGTATTGGATCCAGTTCGCAAGACTTACAGGGGGATGCCTTAATGATCTGTTCTACTTCTTCCACTGTAGCCGCATCAAACTTTTCTAAAAAGTTTGTTGAATGCTGCATCTCAGTGGTATTCGGCACACTGGATACAGTGCCTGATGAAATATCTGCCCGTATTTTGTCCACCTTTTCAACGAAAAAGTCACTGAAGTCTTGTGCAAGTTGTTTCGAGGATGAATTCTTAGGCAATGCGATATCATTAGTTGAACCTAGCAGATGCTTAGTGACTTTGAAAAGACTTTTCGAGTCTGCCTGGCATGTTTCAATTTTCTCTGAGTAGAAATCAATTCTCGACTTTATCAGCAGCTTGTTGACTTTGGCACACTGTTCTCTGTATAGCTGATGGTCTATTGTGAGCCTGGACTTTTTCCAGTTCCGTTCCAATTTGCGCTTTACATGTTTTGCATCGTGCAGTTCCTGGGTATACCAAGGACATGATGGTCTGAGTGTTATGGTTTTAGTACACAGTGGTGCATGTTTAATGACAAGTGCTGCCAGTATCTGTGTATATGATTTAACCAGCTCATCAACATCTGCCGTTTGCATACTTGTCTCGATGGGTACTGAGTCGAGGAGGTCCCTTTTGAATGATTCGATATTAATTGCCCTAAGTCTCCGAAATGAAACAGTTTTCCTCACTGTTGGAGGTTTTGCGGCCTTTGCCTCGAAAGTTACAGAAAAATGATCTCGCGAAATTTTACCACTACTGTCGGACAGTCCAGGGTCCGTGACTTCAATGTTTGACACACAGTCATCACCATCTTGTGTAATAACAACATCAAGAGTATGTCCCCCCACATGAGTGGCTTCATTTACATGCTGTCGCAGTCCAAATGATTCGAGTGTACTAACAAAGTTAGCAGTGTTTCTGTCATTTGGAATGTCAAGGTGGATATTTAAATCCCCTACAATGACGACCGGTTTATCAGTGGTCACAAGTTTAGATAAGAAAAATGGCCACTCACTGTCGAGGAAATCTCCGGTTTTTAGACCATTACCACGAGATGGCGGTGGTCTATAAGCAACTACTAGGCGCATATTGAAATCTCGGACACTGATAATGCAGTCCATGTACTCAAAGTTTGAGAAATCATTATCTCTTGTCGATTTATGGAGGCGAAGTCCTATTGAAGCCTTATGTATGATTGCAACCCCGCCGCCACGGTTGCCATTGCAGCGAGGGACATGTTGGATTCTGTAATGAGTAGGAACCAGTTCACTTAAGCAAGAATTGTCAACAGAACTACCGAGCCAGGTTTCCGTAATGGCTACCACATCAAAGTCATTTGAAACGATATAGTCGCAAATAGAAAGAGCCTTGTTTTTGACTGATCTAGGGTTTATACTGCATACTTTTACAAAGGTCTGAATTCTCACAGGCATTGGAGGTTCGCGTTTTACATGAACAACAGTTTTCGTTTTCTCAGAAAGGGACACTGTTGAGAATTTACTCGCGTACAGGTTAGGTTTCGAAACAACGGGGATTACCTGGGGAAACTGTTTCAAATGACTGAGATTTACGCCATCAGGTGAAACCTTACATTCTGTCGGACGGTTTCCAGAAACAATTGGAATTGACTGAGGTATTTCCCTTAATCTGTTTAAATGAACACCTTTATTTTCATCCCAAATACGCTTCGGTTTTGAGTTGCCCCCTCTGGAGCCTCTGAATTTAGCTAAGCCAAACTGACCAAAGTTTAACAGCCCTAACTCTTTCAACCTGGACAATACTAGCTTGTTGGGTTTCAAAATAGGCGATAATTGCCCTATAATGGAAAGATCGCACCTGGTATACTGTAACTGTGGCCGTGTTGTACTAATCCGCTCTTCACCTGTATATCCTAATGCCTGAGGCACACACATTTGAATTTAAAGATCCAGTAATGCACAAAAAAAAAGATTTATTAATTTCACTTTTTTCCGTCAAATCACACAACAGAATCACTTAAAAAGTACACCAATCTATTAACACTTCCTTCTTGCACAATAGTGTCACGTTTCAGAAAGTTTTTCGAAGTATTTCCCTCTTTAAACTATGCAAAGCATCAGAGCGAAATGAATGCAGCCTTCACACTTTTGGCGCATGCAATGAATGTGATCATACACGAGATAATATCAGTTTTATCTCGATAAATGAAATAAAGTTTGCCAGCTAAGAACATCTATTGCTGTACAGATCGGAACAGAGTTTGCAGCGTCACATCTGGAGTCTCAGATGTTTGCAAATACATGTATGATAATGGCTTCGCATATGGCGGCGAAAAAAATGAAAGAATGTTCATCTTAAATCTAACCTGAATGTTGTTTGTTTTCAAACCGTATAGACGCAGATAATCAGATGGGAATGTTTGCGTTATCAAACAACATTGTCCTAGCGATACAATGGATATGGTACCCAATTTATGATTAATCAAAGCAGAGTAATCAAAAGTGAGTAAATTCAAATATTAAACTTGTTATTACAGTCATTCCACTGATCATATACGGTACAGATAAAGATGTGTACTCAAATTTCTCTATCAAACCCTTTTTCACGAACGATCTTTAGAATCGTCTCGAAGAGATTATTCTTAAGAGTGGTCACAACATAATGTTTTGTTGAGTCCAAGAAATATTCTTAGCAATTTTTAAAATATATGGACCTCTGACGGTATATTAAAGTGTTTCACAATTGCTCCACAGATCATAGCCGGTATATTATATCCTCCCGGGCGATATCAATTGCTGCTGGTATCCTTATATTAGATGCGTATTCAACAATATTGGTGGATTTATGACATAATAAATAAATAATAAAACGAGAGCGAGCTAGTGAGAAATACACACGCACTCACGCACGCACTCAAGCGCTCGCACACGCACTGACGGTATATGCTTGACGCTAACCAAAAGAAGGCAGGCGTACCCTTTTGAAAGTTTTAAATGCCGGTTTAAAGCTTAAACAAACAAACTTACCGGTCTACTAATTGAGACCGAGGTAGTTCCAGAAATCTAGATCATATAATATCTTTATCCAAGTCTCATCATGGTTACAGCAAATATATACATACTTAACAACTGTTTTGTTATTTGGGTATATCTGTACAAATGTACATTGATAGTATAATAATATAAATGGCCTCAAGTGAGTCAAACACAATCGTGTTGTTTCAGCATTTATTTACAAGAACGAACTAATAGAATCTCCAACAGACTGCTATAACATACCTGTAATTGTATGAGCATGCGCAGTAGTACTTTAGTTATAGTTTGTTTCAAGAAACTTCATGAATGAAGTTTGATAATAGAACAACAACTACATAAATGTCAGTGAACCATATCATTCAAGTATGACTTGTAAGAGACTATCACAGCGTTTTCAGGACGTACACATATCATATTTCCCTTGCTATATTATCACAGATAAAAACTCCGTTACCAAACAGTTAGCTTAACCCATTCCCTGATATTGACGACTTTTGACGACTCTGAAAAAGTCACTTTGTGAAACCATTGTGATGAATAGAGCATTTGCTCCTATAGGAGCAAATGCTCTATTTATCACAATTATTTCAAACTACAAAATTCTAAAATTGTCATTTTCTCTATTTAATGCTCCTTTTCTGCAGATTTATTCAAAGAGGTTGTATCTAAAAATAGACTATGAGATAATGGGTTAACCCTTTCAAATTTCAAAAGTGTCAAGATTACCGCGAATATTCAGTGATCATTTTTAAGAAAAGTGTGACATGACAAACAATGCAGGCCCTGGTGAGAAGGTTCCTCTAGAATCCCTCTCATCTAGGTCTGCACTGTTTGCAAACTACATCAGTGACTCGTTGCCCACACATAATGGATTGATATATAAATGTGGCTGTTTCAGCCCTGGCCTAATAAATATTTAACCCTTTCGCTGCCAAACTCTCGTCTGCTAACTTTGTCGTCTGCTACAAATTTTCATTCTATTGATTTTCTTCATTTTTGTTTCAAAAACATAGTAACTGTAACAAACAGTTTGGATCCTGATTAGACACCTCATCTGGATCCATACTGTTTGCATAGGTTATCACAGATCCGCTTTTGGCAGCGAAAGGGTTAATTAAATAAAACTAAAGAGTCATTGAATGTTGTTGATAGGAAATTTTTTTTGGTAGTAACATGTGAATGCAGGAATGTTTGGTCAAGGTAGAATTTCTAGAACCTGAGCCCATATTCATAATGCTCCTCAGGAAAATTTTAACCTTAGGACTTAGAGAGATGATTTTTCTGTCTGAATTTGAAGCAAAACTATAGGTAATGTTTCATTCAATGGTGCTTGGAATACTGTGTTAACATATATTTTATATTAAGCTTTATTTCTCAAGAATAGCGTCAGTTGTTATTGATTTTATGAGATTCAGGAACAATCAAGTAAATAAGATGTTTTCTTAATTTTCTGCTTAGAAGTTTTATGAATACTGGCCCAGTGGCCCAGATCTACATTGTTTAAATATTCAAATAGAGCAGGTCATGATTGAATAACTCCTGTGAGAGTCTATTCTGTCTGCAAGTGCATACGTACGTGTCTCTATCAGCTACATGTACTGTGGAACCTGCCCTAAGCGGTCATTCATTTATTGGACATATGAGCCTTAAAAAGCAGATGGTTGCTTAATGCAAGGCAAATGTAAAACAGAAAGTTCCAGTTGGAGCTGTCTGTTATTTTTGTCCTTCATTAAGCTACCACTTGTCTTAAAGGCACATAATTAGACATTTTTTATGGTCCCTTAAGACAGGTTCTACTTTATGTTTAACTCTTCTCAGCTCCTGTAACAGTCTATTACTTTTGCTAATGCATAAATATACGTCGCTGTACTGGTCAGCTACATGTAAAGGGTTAAAACAGAGCTACACATAAGCGTGCGTACCTAAATACTAAAACCTTCATTTCTCCATCAAACCCTATACTGTGACCACTCTTTAGAATCGTATCGAAGAGACGATTCTAAAGAGTGGTCAACGTATAGGGTTTGGCGGAAAATAAGGGACTTTTGTTGAAATTGTTTGAATTTACGCATCTTATCGGGACCTCTGTCGGTTAAACCAATGTCATAGATTACAAATAACGTGGACACTAAATTTGAACTGGTAACACACTTTGTGTCATACATGGACATGTTTCATTTTGATACTTGTTATCAGTTATATATATGCAGTGATGTATCAATATAGGTCAATTTACCCCTCGGCATTATATCCGGATTGCTTTTTTCGGCGCTACATTAATTTCGTCTGATAGATTATCGTTTGCTTTAGAACTTCAGAATTTATCAGGGTTTTGTTTTAATTTCATAAACACAATCAGGTTGTTAAATGTACGATTCCTAATGAGACGCGCACTCGTTTGGATCTAAACAGTTGCCAGAACAACAGATAAACGTGCACACTCAGATACTGAAATCGTCATGTCTCCAACAAACCATATGTTAAGATCACCCTTTAGAGTCGTCTCGAAGAAACACTTCTCAGGAGTGGTCACATGTTGCAAAACAAGGATTAGTGGAGAAACAAAGGAGTAATTGTTGAACATGTTTTATATTTACGCATCTTATCTGGAGCTCTGGTTTGCAAAAAAAGATGAAATCCAGATAATTAGATTGGGTTCTTTGGGTTGGTTCTTTTATCAGAGTATGCATTCTTTGTCATAATACTATTTTTAAAAAAATCCTGAATAATCAAGGTACGGTTAACCCGTTTGAAATTTGGAATAGTCCATTTGAAAGTTAGCCATGACAGGGTTATTTTTCATGATGTTACAATTTCTTTCATAAATTAAAATAATATGACGGATAGCGCATCCATATACATGTTTTATCTATCAACTGCTTAACCTTTCCTCTATATAAACGCATCATCACGCATTTGCAAACAGAGTAGACCCAGATCAGGATCTGCTCTATTTAGCTTATGGAAATTATAGAACTGATTATGCAGTTTCCACACGAATGAACTTCCTTTTTTCCATAGTTTATATTATTGATTATATCCATGAATATTCGTGAGCTGAAGAAGAATACATGAAAAACAGAGAAAGGGTAATGGATAATTTGTGATTAGTATTGAAATGTTATACATACAATATCATATACAGATTAGCTATACCCCTCTAATCCGGACGTTACATTTAGTATAAATAGCAGTCTTGGAGACAGGACTGGTGACAGCTTAATGCAGGGAGAAAGTCATGCAGAAAGCTCCTCTAGGAGCTTTCTGCATGATTTTCACCCTGCATTAAACAGCCATCTGTTTAGAAGTATCACATTTTTTCTCTACTACAATTCCGGTTAAGAGGGGTTACTGTGTACTGAATACATTCCATCATTAACTCTTCAAACACTGAATTTTCTAATGGACTGTTCCAATATTCAAACAGGTCAAGCTTACCGCAAATATTCAGGGATTTGTTTAAAGAGAAGTGTAACGTGATAAACAGTACATGTACCCTGAGCAGAGGACTCAACTAAGACAGCGTATCTAGGTCTACAATGTTTGCAAATGACACTAGTGAGTCGTGACTCTGAACGGGTTAAATGTTTTACTTTGTCTAGATCAACTACAAGTGTTGAAGTTCGGTACAGTAAAACCTCTCTAAACCGGAATTCTAGTACAGAAGAATTTAGATACTTTTATGCAGATGGCTTCTTAATTCAGGATGAAAGTCATTCAGAAAGATCCTCTAGGAGCTTTCTGAATGACTTTAACCCTGCATTAAGCTGCCACCTGTCTCCAACACCAATATTTATACTAAATTCTACGTCCGGTTTAGAGGGGTGTTACTGTATCTCGAACTACATAGGACTATACAAAATAGTACGAAATAACAGAAGTTCGGGTTATCCAATTTTTTTATCTGGATAATTTCATAAGCATGTCTAAAGTAATGCTTGAAACTCCTGTACGCGTCTCTAGATATGCGTAATGATACAATTTAAAGTAATTCTGTATTGCAAGTTTTCTCCAAGGTTGAGTTATCCGAAATCGAGATATCGAATATCACCTGTAAATCCTGTGTCAAAGTTCGGATTGTTTGACTATATTCTTATCCTCCCCTTTCATTTTAACGATTTAATTGTATAAGATCCCGCATAGTCCTCGTATCAAATCGCGCATGCGCAATCAATTTATAATTCGCGTTATTTACATTGCAATCGCATATGCATATTGGACCTGAAGAACAAGAACAGCGAGAAAGGATTCAAAGTTTAATAATTACGTATCAAATAAAAAGCCAGACTATGTAAGTGGTGTAATGTGAGCGATACTGACTGTACTATTTTGTTCACTTAGCTGTTAAATATAAGATATGTTGGGAGTAGTTATTTTGTACAAACTGATATCTAACGAGTCTTGGAAAATGTTATTGGGCGAGCATTGGCGAGCGTAATAAAATTTTCCAAGATGAGTTTGATATCAGTGTTTACAAAATAAGTACAAGCATCGAATTCATTTTATCACTTATTTCGACAAAAGTATGCCGTTTTTGACAGGTCTTACATGTATATTTACACAACAGTGCGTAGTGTTTCTGTGTGACGCCACAGCTTATAGACAGATAAATAGTTTATTATTGTCATATGTCAAAACGTACGGTAAAACAATATAACAGCATACATCACGTTGAAATTCAGCCGCTTTGCGACTTATATAACACTGAATAAAACATTACATACATCTTAAAGTACAAGATAAAATATACTTATATGTAACATGTGTAATACAAATGATGGAATACAAGGGAGGTTATGTGATAAAAACACATGATTAGTATGTATGGAGAGATTGCCATTTGTTGTTGTTTATTGTCTCTTCTCTATTTTGCAAACCAATTCTTCAACCCTATTTCTATGACATTTCCCTTGCGTTTTCAAATGTCCATGACCAATTAAAACATTTCCTGACTTTTCCTAACCATTTAAACGAAATGTTTGTTTCTAACGTTTTCCTTTCGAATTTATTGGATGCCCAGCACCTGTTTCACCGATCTGATCACATTAAAAGAC
This sequence comes from Azorinus chamasolen, assembly GCA_963576725.1. Classification (NCBI taxonomy): domain Eukaryota; kingdom Metazoa; phylum Mollusca; class Bivalvia; order Cardiida; family Solecurtidae; genus Azorinus; species Azorinus chamasolen. The sequence continues at coordinate 38,170,128 of OY755253.1, read as the reverse complement.
TGTGGTATAGCTTCTTCTTCCAGAGATTTTGCATATGGCAACGGTACGTCAGCACCCGTCACTCTGAGGATAGGAGAGTCCAAGTAGTTAAACGCTGGGCCTGTAAGCATAAACATGATACGTTATAACAATTTTATCCAGTCACCAGGCTTCTCTAGTGACATAATAAAGGGGGTGCAAATAAACTTAGGTTTATTAGGTTACTTCCGGTAGTGGAAGGTTTATTAGGTTAGTAGATAGGCGTAATGATTCTATAACCATGGAACTATTTTAGTTTTCTGTAAATAATCATAAACATGTTGATGGAATAGATCTAACAGATCTATTTGGTCACCAGAAGAATTATTCAAATGAGAAAAAATAAAAATAATTGGCTACAGCTGGATTCGAACCCGCGCCTGATCCTACAAAAACTAATTCTAATCTCTCTAGAGACGTCGCCCTTACCGATTACGCCACTGAGGCCACATACAAAATGACGTTGATTTATCGGTTTTATTAATTTAATCCACCGCTGGCAAAATCCGTTTTTGATGAAATCAAACCTGGAAGCAAAGATTGACAGATAAATAGTAAATGTTTTCTTTTCACTCTCATGATTATTTGATTGATAAACTCTTACAGTGGCGGTGATAGTCATAAACCTAAATATAGCCTGTTCAGTTCCATCGATTTCTGAGTGACGTTAGGTAGAATCTAAAAATAGAAACCGAGACTACGTAACTCGAATTTGACCTAAGAATATAGATCATGTCTGTTTGAAATAACTTATCGACCCTCGATTCAAATCATCTTATTTTTTCAAATTCAACCACGTTTCCCTTCTAGTAATACAAGTATCGAAACTATATTCCTCTGCGGTAGCTCATTAGATCTATTTACGTCTAAATAGAAGTGAAAAGGGAGGGATACGTTGATCGAAAAACTGCATTTTCAATGTAAATTATTTCAAGAGTGTTATGAGTCTATAAAAAGGACATTTAACTATATTGACTGGATAAATCGAATAATAGGTTAGTGCCGTAGATGGGACGCCTTTATCCGACTCGGAGAGAAAACAGTTGAGGCTCGGCAAGCCTCGCCTCAACGTTTTCTCCCCTCGTCGGATAAAGCGTCCCATCTACGGCACTAACCTATTATTCTCTATAACCCCTCCTTTCATATATACTTTTATATATGTAAACGCATTTCCATATAGTGAAGACCCGGATTAGACGGCTCCTATGGGCGCCGTCTGATCAAGAGGTCTGGGTCCATGCTTATATAACTTTAAGTTACTTCTGAGAACGTTCTCAAGCATTTGATTGGTCAGATTTGAGCCTGTGGCTCAAATCTGACCAATCAAAAACTTGAGAACGAACTCAGACTCAACTAAACGTTTTATAAGCATGGACCCTGATCTGTTTGTTTATGAATTTATAATAGATCTAACTCTTCGGTTTTTACCAACACCAAAACATAGGCTTACTGTGTACATATGCCGTAATAAAAAATAAGCTAATAAATATTCATGACATAATTATTTCTTACATGAATATTGAACAGGGGAAGATTAACTCTTTCACCGTCGATGTCGCAAAAATGCGCCACGATAATTAGTGCAGTCCCAGATCAGACGTTGCCTTTCCAAGGCGGCGTCTGATCAGGGACTTCACCTTTTGTCTCAATCTCTAGTTCTAGATCTGAGTTTTATTTCTTTGAATTCTGTAGTTATCTATTTTACCGAATGATTTAACAAAAATAGGGTTACAGACGACAGTTACAAATTTGGCGCTGAACGGGTTAAAGGAGTGTACCAGAAATGACTAAGCACCACTTTATTTGTCAATGGTCCATCGTGTGACGATCACATCTGGTCGATAGAATTTACAACATTTGCCGTCCTGTGAATATAACCTAACCCTTTCCCTCATGTTAACAATTTTCAGGTCTTTGCAAACAGAGTAGACCCAGATCAGACGGCTCCTATCGGAACCGTCTGTTCAGGATCTGCTCTGTTTGCTTATGAACTTAATATAGATCTGATTACACATTCTACGAATACCAAACAATCTTGTTATATATGCCAGTGTAAATTTTCAGCTTATAAATATGCATGTTGTCGTTATTATTTAGTATAGTGAATACATTTTGTGAAAAACATAACACTTATATGAGTTTTGTTCCGTTCAATACAGATGCATTTAATCTGCTAAACAGATATATCTTATCACATACACAATACCTGGGGTGTGTTTTATCTCCTAAATCATGATTTTGATTATACATACAATCTTAATCACGATTGCTGTGGTATTAAAACAATTTGATATGACATGTTATATTAAACATGACCGCTGAAACGTTCATCTCACCAACGAATATACTCATTGGGTGTGCCTGGCAATTCTTCGAGTTCCAGCGTCGATAAGCTAATATTTTTGTCGAATAATTAGACAGCGACAATAACAAAAACTAAAAATATAAAATAATAATAATAATAAATAGATCTAATAAAATAAAATAAAAATATGTTGAGAACATATTTTACTTCGAGAGCAAATAGAAATGTAACTGTTACCTCAACTGCTACCTTCCATAACCAATTCTAGAATGATTTGAAAATGGTGTCATTTTAATTATGATCAGATTTTAATCGAGGTCAGAGATTGATTTGTCTGATTAGAGAACATGTTCGTGATTCGATAATAAAAACGACCGAATCACAATCATGATCTGTAATCCTTATAGTAAAACACAACCCAGGTCAGTTTTCATACTTCATTGCACACCACTAAATTAAATGACCAATGAGAGTTTGTATATCTTCTAAGTATGCCCTCCAACGGCTTGACCACTTCTTTCCCGCTCTTTTCTTGGTCTTGCTCACTTTGTTTGCTATTTCTTTTGAAGAAAGACATAAATTGAGGTTTCTAAGAAGTTTCAGCCATTTTGAAATTGCAGGTTCTAGACCCATAGTTAAGGTAGGAAATGTGAATGTATGTTATAATGTATAACTATTTCAGATATTCATTTTAGCTTTCATTTTCGTAGTAAATGTGTATGTTAATTCATTAAATATTTGTCTAACATGAATATAAAGTACAATTTCTAAAAGTGTATATTTATGTTACTTGATATGATAGTGTTACAGATAATTTATAATTATGTATAGCTTCTGCAAAGTGATGATGCTTACATGTATATGTGCATTATATATGCATGTGTGTGCATACACCTTACAGGTATATGTGCATTTTCATTTATTGCAGAGTCTTTCGTTTCGTTTTGTTTCATCTCTATTCCAATAAATTTGAAGTCGAACTCGAATTGTGGTCGGTTGATATTTAAAACAGCATAATACAATAATTGTATATTTATTCAAGCCAATTGCAAGAATCTTTGATCATTGCGGCGGCTCATATAGAAGAGCATGTCGTGTATTGGTTCGTACGATTTATCGTTAGATGAGCCACAGGGATTTATTTTCTGTCGTATTTTTAATGTATCTCGTCATAAATTATGCCTACACTACAACATCGCTTAAACGAAAAACGTTAATATAACTTACTTTCTATAACTCTTGCACAAATTTCTGAACCAACTCCAAACTGTGGCCAGCCTCCCTCTACTGTGACTAGGTGATGAGTTTTCATAACTGATTTGAAAATGGCCTCGTCGTCCATTGGACGAATAGTGCGAAGATTTATCACCTAGAGTAAATGTGAAACAATAGTTATGTAATACAGAGACTGTATTTTGAATAACTCGTCATTCGTTATTGATAGAAATGATGTATTCAACTTCCATCTAATGGCAGTAAAAGATTGACTTATCAATTTGAAATTACAGAGAACAAATGTCTACCTGACTGTAAATGGACTGTCAGCCTTAGGTGGCCGAGAAGCTTTAAATCACCGGACAAATGTTCATTGTTGAGACTGACATTGTATTCTCCAACCACGTGTACTTTATCCCAAACGTTTAGAAAGTGTACAGTAAAACCTCGATAACTCCAACTCTCGATAACTCGAACTCTCAAACAAGCATTATAATTGATCTTTACGACAGGTGGAAGCTTAAATCATGGTGAACGTTATGCTGAAAACGCCCCTATGACCTTCTGCATGAGTTTAACCCTGCACTAAGCGGCTACCTCCCTAAAATTTTCCTTTAAAATAAAAAACTCGAACTAACGAGGTTTCTCTGTATCTCAATAGCATGGCCACACAACTAAACATGTTATTACCCTTCGTCAGATAAATATTCATATATAAAATTATGACATCATGGATATTATTGAAATTTCGGCCATCCACAAAACTGTAGAATCGGATATGTATCATTCCATATGCAAAGAGAGTAGCCCGGATATGAAGACTCCTGTCGGCGTCTTTCTATCGGTTTTACTCTGCAAAAAAGTGATTTCTATCAGGCAAAACACCATGAAACACTAACCTCACATTCCACTCCTATACCAGCCAATTCATTGGCTGCATCTAAACATGTGCCTACGAATCTTGAGTGCGAGACTAACGTACAGTCGGTACCTGAAATAAGTGCGAGACTAACGTACAGTCGGTACCTGAAATAAGTGCGAGACTAACGTACAGTCGGTACCTGAAATAAGACGGTAAGAATTGTACATTAACCATTTCCTTCATATAAATACTTTTTTCAAACAGAGTAAACTCAAATCAGACGGCTCCTACAGATTATAATAAATATGTTTTTACAGTGTCTACTAATACCAACAAGTCATGTGTACATATGCCTATATAAACATTCAGGTAATTTATAACCATTTTTGACGTCATTTTTCAACTGGGAAAAGTCCAAAATCAGGGTCCATGCTTATAAAACTTTTAGTTGAGTCTGAGTTTTGTTCTCAGGCTTTTGATTGGTCAGATTTGAGTTCTCAAGCTTTTGATTGGTCAGATTTGAGCCTTTGGCTCAAATCTGACCAATCAAAAGCTTAAAAACGATCTCAGACTCAACTAAAATCTTTATAAGCATGGACCCAGATTTTAGAATATTGAAGGAGGGCGATAGCAAACAACAAAACATGTGTTGATGTAAATCATTTCTCTCTTTGGGTTCAGCAATAATCTTGTTCCTGATCTGAGGGCTCCTGAGGAACCGTCCGATCTGGATCAAGAATGTTTGGCTAAGTCTCATCTATGGAATCGTTTGAGTCAATGGTTTAGCCCATTAGAAAGGTCTTATGTGTTATTTAAAAATAAAATGCACACTTATGGTATGTGACATCTACTTTTATCCTGCATTTGAAAGAGACTGGTCTTTATTCTAAAATATAAATCTGTTTAACCATTCCTATCATTATTATTATTTTATTTCTGTATTCCTTTCTACATTTCCATCTTCGTATATTTTAATGATTTACATACTCGTTGATCGAGATTTTTTATTGATTTTCATCGTTTCATCATAATTTTCGTCATTGGCGCTATATGACCTACTTAGTGTCGCGGTGCCGTAAAACCCAACTCACTCACTCACTAAACCAATGTCACAGATTACAAATAACGTGGTCACTAAATTTGAACTGGTAACACACTTTGTGTCATACATGGACATGTTTCATTTTGATACTTGTTATCAGTTATAATATATATGCAGTCTTACATTAATATAGGTCAATTTACCTCTCGGCATTATATCCGGATTGCTTTTTTCCTTTCACCGCCAATGTCGCAAAAGTGCAGTCCCAGATAAGACGTCGCATTTATTTATCTCATTTTTTTTATTTTACCGAATAATTTAATAAAATTGGATTGCATATGACAATTAGAAAGTTGGCGCTGAATGGGTTGATATCAAACTTGACAGCAATCTGTTTAATAAATTATTTAGAACTCAAAAATACATTCGTACAGGCCTGGATCATATCACCACGCCTTCACAAACAGTAGACCCGATTCAGACGACTCTTGTAGGAGCCGTTTGATCAGCGTCTGTTCTGTTTGATGATGGAATAAAACAGATATGACTCTACAGTGTCTGTCATGGCCTATATTTCATTTATTCGCGTGTCATTGTAAAAATGAATTCAATTTGTATTCATTCATTTGACAATTGTTATTGATTTAAGTTTAACTCTATTCCATAAATACGCCTTTCTGCATTTCTGCAAAACAGATAGACCTAGAAAAAAAGAGAATAGCCTGGTCAGACGGCATCTACAGGAGCCGTCTGGTCAGGCTCAGTTCTTTTTTGTATATGATGTCGTATCAGTATGATTCTGTCGTATGCTTATAGTCTGAGTTTGTTCTCAAGCTTTTGATTGGTCAGATTGAGCCAAATTTCAGAACGAACTCAGACTCAATTAAAAAGTTTTATAAGTATGGATACTAATGTTTGTGTCCCTAAACATGGTGACTGGACTATTCAATAACTTTCATTAATCCTTTACTCCAGAAATACGCTTTTCTATGCCTTTGGAAGCAGAGTAGACTCAGATCAGACGGCTGCTATAGGGACCGTCCGCCTTCCATATTTTATTATAACTATTTTGTCAATGATAAGTCAGTAGTCATTGAAATTTGAAATAAATATAAAAAAGGGAAAAAGTTAACTTGCATTTGCATTTACGTTTTACATGTATTTTTCTTTCATTTTAAGTAACAATCATATATGGAAATGGCGGCTACAAGCTGTAGCCGAAGACAAATCTAGTGTGTCTTTTAGGAGCTCTCTGTTTTACAAAGAGCTCTCATCTTTTATGAAGATACCGCATGTCTTAATGAAATCCATTTAGTCATTTTTCGCGGTTGCTTTTTAAAGAATTGTTTCGTTTACATCAGGGATAAAGGCACAAGAAGCATTAACCCTTTCGGTGCCAAATTTCTAATTGTCGTCTGCAAATCGCTATTGTTAAAGCATTTGGTAAAATAAGGAAATGAGATAAATAAACGCAAATTTCAAAGGAATAAAGCATAGATATAGAAATAGAGTTTGAGCCAAAAAGTGAAGTCCCTGATCAGACGCTGCCTTGAAAAGGCGGCGTCTGATGACTGCACTCTTTATCGCGATGCATTTTTGCGACATTGGCGATTAAAGGGTTAAGGGATCTATTTTCATATACCTGGATTAGGATCTCTGATGGACGATTTTAGCAGCCCCTTACAGTCTTCACTTGAGTAGGGAGAGATGACCTTAAGACCAGGACAATGGCCATACCAGGCAGCGAGACACTGGGAGTGGTGGGCAGCCACACCAGACGACATTCCATTTACTCCTCGAAATACAATAGGCACAGACACCTGCACATGTAATATACACACACTAGAATGCGGTCAAACCTTCATACAATTCCCTCATAGGTTAGTTTTAGACAAACACTCTTTGAATAAGTCTATTGCAAGGGAAACTTTAGCAGAAGCAGAAAGTAATCGAATTGTATTGTTTTGAAACCAGTGTGATAAATAAAACATTTGCTCCTACGGAGAAATGCTCTATTTATCAAAGGTTTTAAAAAGTGACTTTAATCCTTTCCCTCATATTGACGACTTTTGACGACTCTGTAAAAGTCACTTTGTGAAACCATTGTGATAAATAGAGCATTTGCTCATATAGGAGCAAATGTTCTATTTATCACAATGGTTTCAAACTACACAATTCTAAAGTTTTCCTTTTCTCTAGTTAATACTCCTTTTCGGTAGATTTATTCAAAGATGTTGGGTCTAAAAATAGCCTATGAGGTAATGGGTTAACAGGGGCGTCAAAATGCGATATGAGTGAATGAAACCACGACTAGTCGAACGAATTCTAATGTCATGTACGATAGAACCGCTATAAAGGGACCGGCTGGTGTTATTAAATGTAGGAGCTTTCATCATAACATCGTCCTGCAATAAGCTACCATCTCGCTTTTACTTTTAGAGGGACTATACTGTTGTAATAGAATGGATATAATGTAAATATATTTGTAAAATGCATGCATGCCCACTCTAAAAAGATAACAAGAGAACCATTGCGGTCGTATATTGCTCACCTTTGTAATATCAATCCAGATCATAATGATGAAAGATTAATGTCTTAGCATGGCGTGTTTTCTATAACTTGTTGATTTTAACCTTATTTTTGAGTTTCTAGATTAAGGGGTATATGTAGAAAGATTGAAATAAACCGGCTACAATGTGAGTGTAATTGTGCAACACATGGATGCACACTCTTACCAATTCGGTCCGTCTAATCAGGGTCTACTCTGTTCGCTTATGAAACTTAAAGTAGTCAGCTAATGAACTGTTTGGACCTGAGCATTTTATCTGACAACAACTGTTATTTTTGCAAACATGACATATGGGCTGCATCATGTGCTTTCATTAATATATATTTCATACAGAAACACTAGTTGTGCCATACATGGGCCAGAGACAAACGGTGTAGATTTCACTGTTTGCTGTACCAATTAATGTCAAAGATTGTCACCAGAACATGTTAGTATTTGCAGGACGCCACCGCAATGAAACATGAGTGAGATTTAAATTTTAATTTGGAGGAGTTTACCTATTAAACCTCTCACCGCCAATGTCGAAAAATGCACAACAACAAATAGTGCAGTCCCAGATCAGACGCCGCCTTTTCAAGGCGCGACGTTTGATCAGGGACTTCACATTTTGTTTCCAACTCTGTTTCTATATCTGTGCGTTATTCCTTTGATTTTTTTCTTTATATTACCGAATGATTTAACAAAATTTGGATTGCAGACAATTAGAAATTTGACGCCGAAGGGGTTAAGCTTTTGTGAATATGTTGATTGATACGGCATCTCTTCCAGCGCCAAGTGACATACACGTTTGTTATTATTATATTCATCATTGTCGTCTGCTAGATACGTTTTCGTCTGCTTCAAATTTTAGAGTATGTATTTCTTGAAATTCTTTATAAAAAAGTATGAGCATTGTTGGTGGGACATTCAGTTACTCGGCGTCTCATCTGGATCTAAGTTGTTTGCATATTATATCACAGACCCGTCTTGTGGTGTGCGGTGGTCTAGTGGTATCACGCTTGACTATCAGTCCGGAGGTCCGGGGTTCAAATCCCGGTTCCCTCTCGGAAATTCCAGAGACGCTTTTAAGTGTCTCCCACCCGCACCTCCTCTCAAACAAGGGGTTAAAATGGGTACCTGTGTGGGTCACTCGCCGGTACTGCGGCTGCATGATTTTGCCATATTAGTGCTCAATATTATTATATAATGGTAGTACTCTTTATTGTAGGCCACTGACTCAATGACCAGGGGAGTAAATGTACAGTCGGCTGAACGGTCATTCGGACTGAAAGTAGACTAGGTACTTTACTTTTTTTATATGATATCACAGACCCGTCTTCGTAGCAATGAATACCGATCACCGTAAGAACAGTGAACTCTTGGTATTTTTTTCATTGCCCTAGATGTTCAAGTAATGCATAATAGAGTTTAGTTTTCCGTCCAAGCCGATGACATTGATAATACATGTAATCTTATTATGCAAAAAAATAAAATAATATTGTCGCATCATGAAACATAATTAAGTATACAATGTAATGCTACCAAATATATAACCTATACCAAATCACTGACTGATTTTGCAAAAATATCACCAAGGCGGAAATTATAAAAACCCTTTACTCCATAATACGACTTTTAACGCTTTTTGTAAACAGAGTAGACCAAGATAAGACGGCTCATGTGGGATCTGATCAGAGTCTGCTCTGTTTGCTTATGGAATAATACAGATCGCAGTTTATAGTTTCTGTCATGGCAAAACATTCGTGTATTAATATGACATTTTAAAGATTCATAATGAACTAATATTCATGATGTCATTAATTTCTTAATTATTTATAAAGGGTTTAACTAAAGTTTACTGTATGTGGCTGTACACATGGGTATTTTGACTGTATGTGGCTGTATACATGGGGTTTTTGACTGTTTGTGACTGTATACATGGGTTTATTTTACTGTATATATGTGCCTGTATACGTCGGTTTGTTTGACTGCATGTGACTGTATATCGTTTTACTAAAAGTACAAATATGAGTCATGCAGGAAACACCACATACAGAACAAACGGCCGCCCGAACAGCAACACAAGAATACACAACAAATGTACATAAATACCAATTTTTAAACATAAAGAGACACACAACGAAAAAACAAACAATAGGAGGGAGATGGAAGTACCGCCTTGGAACGGTCAGTGACAAAAGTCACGAGGGGGGGGGTTAAACCGGTTTAAGGGCGCCCAACCTCACACTTATTCCATTCCCACCCTAAAAGACCAACTGTGTAAATAAACGTATCCCCTCTTCGACTAATCTTCAACAATTGCGATGGCAAATGCAGTGGTAAAGTGCATGTAAAGCGAAAACATTTAAGTGAAACAAACTGTATCCACCTATCGCTAGTGTACTCAATGACTGAGTTGCAAACAGAGAAAATGTAGAAAAGTAATAAAGGGTACGACAAAAACCTTCTTAAGATCGTACGACCAAACGTATCACAAGTCTAAACGGGCAAACTTAGTGTAAACCCTTCCATCTACTAGAATAGACGAGGCGAGTAATATCTGAATAAACGGTTATATCCCTACGTCTACTGGAATAGACAAAGTGGGTAACCTCCGTGTATAAACTCCATTTATATTCCTACTTCTGCAACAATAGACGAAGCGGGTAACCTCCTGATATAAACTCCAGTTAGATTCCTACTTCTGCAAAAATATACGAAGCGATTAACCTCCTTGTATAAACTCCAGGTACATCCCTACTTCTACTAGAATAGACGAAGTGGGCAACCTCCGTGTATAAACTCCAGTTATATTCCTACTCTATTATAATAGACGAAGCGGGTAACCTCCGTGTATAAACTCCAGGTACATCGCTACTTCTACTAGAATAGACGAAGTGGGCAACCTCCGTGTATAAACTCCAGTTATATCCCTAGTTCTACTACAATAGACGAAGCGGGTAACCTGTCTGTATAAACTCCAGTTATATCCCTACTTCTACTAGACGAAGCTGGTAACCTCTATATGTACCAGGCAAATATATTTGAGAATATATTTAAGAAAAAAGTATGACATATGTGCCACTGAACTCAATCCTTTGTACTTACAGTGCCTGCTGACATGTAGTATGTTTTAGCTGCCGAGTTGATGATCTGGAACACAAGATTTACTCACCTTTTAAAAATACGAAGAAATTAAAAGGGACTCTAACATTGCTTTTTAGCGCCAAGCTTCATAACTGTGCGAAAGCTCATATTCCAGTATGCCCCTAAATGTATTATTCACTCATTATTTAACCCTTTGCTTCATAGATACGCATTTTAAAGCATTAACAAATAGGTAATACCAAGATCAGACCCAGCTCATTTAGCTGTTTGCTTATTAAATATCATAGATATGAGTCTTAAATGTTTGCTTTTGAAATAACAGATCTGAGTCTTCCCTGTTTGCTTACGAAATATAAATCTGTGTATTCTCTGTTTGCTTATAAAACACAGATCTGGATCTTCTCTGTTTGCTTATGAAATACTGCAAGTTGGTTTCATGGCCATAAACAGTAAAACCTGTCTTAAGCGACCATCGAAATGAGGTCTAATTATAGGTCTGTAAGGCAGGTAGTAGCTTATGGCAGGTCACAAGTAAAGCAGAAAGCTCCTATGGGATTGCTTTTGTCATGCATAAAGCAGCAACCCGCTTTTTAAGACTCCTGTAAATGAATGGCCGCTTAAGACAGACTCTTCGGTATAAAATTAAACTCATGGTGTCGTTATTTCTTACATTAATAATACTATGTGTTTCAGTTGTGATATGACACTGGTCTTAGGGATACATTAATAATACTATGTGTTTCAGTTGTGATATGACACTGGTCTTAGGGATACATGCATCACTTAGCTTTCACTTCAATATTAACATGTATTATTGTTGACACATTAACCCTTTCAACTCCGACTTCTCAAAATGAAGTATTCCATCAGTGTTTAATTATAGTATGAAAGGTTTGACCTTTCTGTATTTATTCCAAATATCAGTACATACTGAATATTCATGGACAAAATAGTGATAACAAAATTTGGAAGGTGGAACATTGTAGCCATGTTAGAATGTAAAGAAACAGAGCTTCGAATTCCATTTGCAAACACAGCAAGTCCTGATCGGATGGCTCATACAAAAGCCGTCTGATCTAGGTATACTCTTTGCAAATGCATGAAACTATATTATATCATAAGCAAGCAGGGCATACCCTAATACGACGAATGCCACAGTAGCCGTCTGATCTGGGTCTATTCTGTTTGCAGAGGTATAGAAATGTGTATTTATGGAGTAAAGTGTTAAGACAAAATGGACATGAATACGTATTGGCTAGAGGTTTATATTAGCACAATGAACAAGGACTCTATTGACCACGGAACGAACCGTAGAATCATATATATAGCATTTCATATCATGCACAGAGAGCAGCAACTGTCTGATCTGAGTCTACTCTGTTATCAAATGCGTACAAATAGACAATATAGTTTTAATGAAATATGGATCGCTGAATATTGTATTCATTTCAAAACTATAGAACAGAACTGTCCGATTTCATTATCAAACAGATGTGACCCTAATCAGACGGTTCCTACGGAAGCCGTCTAGTATTGGTCCACTCTGTTTGCAGATGTGTGAAAATGAATTAATATGAAGGAAAGGGTTAAGATGGTCAAACCATCTAATGCTACAGTAAGACCTTTCTACTGTGACACTACACATCATTAACATTAGGATTGACCCCCTACTTAGGCAGTTTCTAATGATCCACGAGACTACAAAGTGAAAGTAAGTCTAAACCGCAATTCTAGTAGAAAAGAATTAAGATACTTTTAGGCTGAGTTGACTGCTTAATGCAGGGTGAACGTCACGAAGAAAGCTACTACAGGAGCTTTCTGTATGAATTTCACCCTGCATTAAGCTGCCAGCTGTCTCCAAGACCGATATTTATACCAAATGTAACGCACGGTTTAGAGGGATTCTACTGTATAGATAATAAATAGCATTACAAACAAAAACTAATGTACCTGATCTATTGCCTGCATGGAGAAGGCGAATGCCATGTATTCGCAAATTGGCTTAAGTCCTGCCTGCAAAACGAAACAAATGATACAAATGGCATTTTAAAACAAATGGCATTATAAAACAAATGAAATGACACTTTTAAAACAAATGGCGTTGTAAAATAAATGACATTGTAAAGCAAATGGCATTATAAAACAAATGGCATTAACCATTGAAAGGCAAAAACCAAGTGCATGTATAGTAAAGAGGGTGTAAAAATAATAACATCATGAATAGTATTAGTTGACTTTTCGTAATGGCATCAGAACACGGGCGTTGTTTGGTTTGGAACGAACTGTAAAATCAAAACTATATCATTTTACAGTCAAACAGATCAGGTCCCGATAGGGACTATCTGACCCGGGTCTACTCTGTTTGCAATGACTCTTAAGCGCATGTCTAAGAAGACGGGGGTTTACAACGGTCTGTTTTAGCTTAATTTTAGTATATTAATTCACTGTATGTAAAGGTGTGGAAAAAACGCCCTAAAAGGGAAAAGGTTAAATGGCATTTAAAAGGTTAAAGTTTAAATTATCTTTAAATTGTTAAAGGTTTAAATGGCATTTAGAAGGTTAAAGTTTAAATTACCTTTAAATTGTTAAAGGTTTAAATGACATTTAAAAGGTTAAACCAAAGGCATCCCTTAGAACGAAAATTTTAAATTACTGGTTAAATATAGGAGTACTGGCTGTTTCCTCATATAAACACGCCTTCGCGTTTTTGCAAACATAGTAAACCCAGATCAGACGTCTGATCAGGGTCTGCTCTGTTTGTTTTGACCTGAACAAGATCTGATTTTACTGTCATTGCTAAAGTAAAAAGATCCGTTGAAAAGTTTACATTATCAAAAAATCAGCTATTAAATATTCTTGATGTTATTATTTCTTACTTGAATATTAAACAGGTAAATGGTTAAAACAAATGCAGTCATTCCAAACAATGACCTAAATTTGAGTTGGTTTTTGCATAAATATTAACATTAACATATTGCATAATTAAAATAGTGTACATATGTCTGGCGACAATCATTTTCGTAATAAAACAGGGAATACGTAGGGCAAATTTTCGAACGTTTCGCTGAGAAATACTAAAATACATTCTGTCTGACAAAATATGACTATGTTATGATTCTTTCAGTTTTTAGGTAATTGATTATAAATTGCATTATGGAGACATCAAAATTTGAAATGTGAGTCAATTTTTCAGGGATGACTGATAATGGTTTATTGATGCTTGGCAAAAGTAATGCCGAAAGTCGCTTAAACTATTTCATCCCACGGACGCCTTTTGGCGCCTCTGTAAAAGTCACTTTTTGAAATTGTTGTGATAAATAGAGCATTTGCTCCTTATGAGCAAATGCTCTATTTATGGCAATGGTTTCAAAACTACACAATATCTAAATGTTCAACTTTTTCCGGTAAATGTATTTTTTTGTAGATTTATTCAAAGAGGATGTGTCTATAACTATTATTATACTTGACAGCGTATGCAGGCTGATCGTGGGGAGCTGAGTTCTTCCTCTAAGAACACTTTCCTCCCTCTCTATTGCGGTGTTTCTCGCCGATTACCGGACCTTAACGCGGAGTTCCGCGCAAGGCCAGCGGCTGGCTGGTAAGCTTCTTCTAAGATGAAGAAATATTTTGCTAATCCATCTTCTTTGAAGATGCCAGCCTCGCCTGAATCTTACCCAGGCCTGTTGGAAAAAATTCTTCCTCTGGATCCAGACAGCTCCCGAGTGGGGATAAAGTCTTCCACTCCCACTGCATCTATGCCTTGCTTAGAAAAGTGGGAACTTCGCCAAAGACAGCACATTGGCAGTGCGACCAATATAGACTTACTATCTGCTGCACTTTCAGAAGAGCTCTCTCATGAGAACCCCTCTTCTGAAATCACTCAGTGTTTGGCCTTTCAGCTTGGGCTTTCGGCCCAGCTCTCCATTTGGCTTGAGTCTAGGTTCGGCAGCAGACATGCAACGCGGTAGGCTTCATGAGTCTTCTAAAGATGAACGACGTTCTTTGCCCTTTTCGTCTGAGCTTTTCACAGGCCAGATCAGAGCAAAGGAGGAAGCTGATAGGAATCTGGCATTGAAAGCCATTTCTCAAGGCGCTTCAACCTAGATTATTCCTAAGGTCCCTACCTCTGTCTAACCTAAGGCTCCGCCTAAGCCAGGGTCTAAGAAAGTCTCGGGTCCTCAGCCGAGCCTGCCAAGAGCCACCTAGGGCCTTTCCCCCTTCCCCGCCCTCAGGGCCGTGGCCGAGGATCGGGACAGGGTCGACAAGTTCTCCCTATTCTCATAAGAGGACGGGGTCCTAGAATCGTCAGCCCTAGGGACTTGTCCTTTCTAACCCCCCCCCCCCCCCCAGTTACCTGATCCTCTCTTCCTGTGGGCGCCAGGCTACTTCACTTTGCCTCAGCCTGGTGCAACATCACTCAAGACCCTTGGACTCTCCGTCATATAGCCAGGCTATCGAATTCCACTGAAAAGTCAGCCGTCTCTTTCAAGGGTTCCCATTCACTTGTCGTTGGATCATCCCCACATGCAGGACTCCGTGGCGTCTCTTTTGCTCAAGGGAGCTGTAGAAATGGTTCGGAGCGAGAATCCTCCAGGCTTTTACAGCCGGCTGTTTCTCGTTCCAAAGCAAAACGGCGTCTTTCGCCCTATCGTCGACCTTTCTACTCTGAAGGATCGAACCCTTCAAGATGAAATGGTCGCTTCCATTCGTTTGGCCGTTAAGCCAAATCACTGGACCATTTCCATAGATCTATCGGAAGCGTACTTCCACGTTCCGATACATCCATCTTCTGCGCTTTTATCATCAAGGTGTCGTCTATCAGTTCAGGGCTCTGCCCTTCGGCCTGTCCACAGCTCCCAGAGTTAACCAAGCTCATGGGAGTTGTGGCGGCCTTTCTCAGCCCGAACGGCATTTCTCTCATTCAGTATTTCGACGATTGGCTGCTAAGGAGAGTGAACAGTGTTGTACTTTCAATTACTGTTCAGGAACTGACTCAATAAAACCGAGTCTGCAATTATCTCATTTTGTGTTGCGATTTTTGCTCTCGGGGGATCACTTCCCTTCAGAATTTATTTCCCTTCTACACAATATCCACTACTGTTGGAAGATTGCATCTTAGTTGGGTATGTTACTGATTCGAGAGAAATCTTATCTAGTTCTCTCTCTCAAGACTTTCTTACGGACTCCAACAGGGTCAGGATCTCCCCACAACGCGTGGCGGATATCCTTTCTCTGCTCTCTCTTATCAGTCGGAAGAACCACTGCTCTGCACGCTCTCTTCTGTCTCTTCTGGGAGTCCTAAACTCAGAGGCGGATTTTATGTCACTAGGCAGGCTTCACTTACGCCCGTTTCATATCTACCTTCTGACACAGTGGCGTCCTCGGACAGATTCCTTGTCCGCCCCTATCCTCTTACTCCCTCTTTTCCAAACATTTCTGGATTGGTGGAAAGTAGAAGGTCGCTTTCTTCAGGGAGTTCCAATTGCGTCGCCGAATCCATATCTTTTTCTGATTTCGGATGCCATCATTTCGGGCTGGGGAGCATATCTGAAGCCTTTTGGCCTCATGACTTCGGTTCTTTGGTTGGCCCAAGAGCCTCAGCTCCTTATCAACAATCTCGAACTTCTCGTTGTTCTCTAAAGCTCTGAAGTTTTTCGAGTTACAGGTTCGAAACCACCGTGTTCTGGATCAGAGAGACAACACAGCCGTGGTTTCGTACATCAAAAGACAGGTGGGGACGCACTCCCTCACACTATTCAAGTGTACGAGGGATCTCCTCCTATTCTGCCACAGCCAAGCATCTTTCTTGCAGGTGAATGTTCTAGTAGACGGCCTCTCCCGCAGACATCAAGTTCTACCGGCAGAGTGGTCTCTCTTGAGATCTTTCTCACCTTCGGTCGTCCGATGGTATATATCTGTTTGCCACCAGATCCAATCAGCAACTGCCTCTGTATGTATCTCCCATCATGGATCCAGCAGCTTTGGCAGTAGATGTTCGGTCTTTTCCGTAGGACCAGCTGTTCGGGTATGCTTTTGCCCTGTTCATCTTGATCCAAGCTGTGCTACGGACATGGCATGCGGTACTTGCAGACTCGTTGCGGTCGTAGGTAAATAATAATAGCCAAAGACAGATTGCACAACAGGTAAGTATTTCTAATTAAAACACGTTTTACTTTAAAAATCGCATATTAACGCTGATTTTAAGAATTTGGAGTTGACAGACCAATTCAATAAAAAATTGTGTTTGCATCAGAGAAACTATTCCCTTTGTGCGCTAAAACCAGCTTTTGAATATTACAACGTAGACAAGATCTGCTGTACATATCGTCAGCAGACATACAGGTTAGGTAAAATATACTTTACGTATATCTATAGGTCGACTTTAATCCTTCATAACCTTAGTATGAAGTTAGTTACGAATATTAAACTGTTATCTACTTTATTGTAAATAATGTCTATTACAAATGTTTAAGTTCTTGCCTTTTATTTCAAGTATAAAGTCTCTGTTAATCAGTTTATCTCAAATCTGATTTGATGTAATAAACGTTTTCTTAAAAAACATTTTGTAGCATGGCTTGTTTGACCGTTTTTCTGATGTCAGTTTTTATCTACCCTCCAGTTTAAGTAGTTTTTAATTCAAACAAACATACGTACCTGTTAATGTACGGGCGTTCTGTTTGGTAGATTATCAGAGGTTAAAATTATGTACAGTTATGGTGCAATAAGTATGGTTTAGCATTGTGATACATGTATTTGCATATTCTCTTATAATTCAATTATGAATGACATGGTTAATATAGATATAATTTTGTATGTGTATGTTTGTAACCATGAAGAAACGCTAATAAAGAATTCATAAGTGTGTGAATTTGTTAAAGCTTTTGAACCCAAATTATGAGAGATCACGTGACAAGCAGTACTTAATTAACTATATTCTAAACAAAAACAAAACGATATTTTCACGATCCAAACGAATTGACACTCATTACACAGTCATGCCATGTGTTTGAAGATCACTGGAGCAAGTATCGTTTGGTAGAGTTGAAGAAGGTGAAACGTTTAAAAGTGTGTTTATAAAGGTTATCAACTTAAAGGCATGGAATCGTGGCAAGTGTAAACAGCGTAGACCCAGATCATATGATTTCTAGAGGAAAACCTTTACAATCTTACCATGGCTGCCCCTACGGCTAGTCCTGTAAAACCCATCTGAAACAATTGCAAAAGGTACATGTAGTCTTCTACAAAAATTACAATAGAATCTCTCTAAACCGGATGTCCAAATTAGTATCCATATTTGTCTGTAAGACAGACAGACAACAGCTTAATGCAGAGTGAAAATCCCGTAGGAGCTTTCTGCGAGACTTTCGCCCTGCATTAAGCAACCACCTGCCCAAAAATTTCTGATTTCTTCTTGGCTAATATCCCGGTTAAGAAGGGATTTACTGTACACTGTCTTATTTCTTGACATGCTGTATTATAATACAGTTAGCCCTTTACAGCATGAATATACGTGTCAGAATAATGCCATCATGGCCATTAACTATTTACCTCATTGATATTCATATAAAAATAAATAATGACATCAGGAATATTAATTGGCTGATATTTCTATAATGTTATGTGAACAAAGAAAGATTAGACCATAGCAGAAACAGTAGAATAAGGTCCATACTATGTCATGAGCAGACTGATAGATAGTGAATATCTATATGTTTTGGGTCGCCGCGGAGGGCGACCCTTTATTTTATTTTGTTTTGGAAAAGTCTATGGGGGGAGAAGTCAATGACTGAGTACAAAGATCATATGATTGGTGTCTGAAATACGACGACGTCAAACATTCTATTTTGTTCATGCCTTTTTTGTTTGTCTTTTAATTCAACACGATTTTATAATATACCAAAACATGTATTAAAGCAATACAAAACAATCGCAAAAGCAATAAAATCAGGCGGGAGCACATACAATTTGCTAGTTCCTCTAAAGGAATAATTGGGGATAGACTTTCTACATGTATCGACTTATTTCAATAACAATGTGTGATGCGGGGTGTTGGTGTATGTCGGTATACAAGACCAGGTGATTAAAGATAACACTATGTATTATTTTTTGTTCATTTATAAACGTAATTTCAAGCTCTAGTTCTAGATCTGTGTTTTATTCCTTTCATTTCTGTATTTATTTATTCAATTTCCTTATTTTACCGAATGATTTGCGTCTCTTGTTGTTTTTTCTACCCATGTACATATGCTGTTTCCTTGTGTTGCTGTTCGGGCGAGTGTTTGTTCTGTATGTGGTATTTCCTGCATGACTCATTTTTGTACTTTTAACAAAATTGGGTTGCAGACGACAATTAGAAATTTGGCTATTAATTGCAATCGCTAGGTCACTTTCCTCTCGCTTTTGTTTGTTTGCTTTAAAGATTTATTGTTTAAAAACATGTTCTTGAAAAATGAATTATCCTTCAATAGTTTATTTATAAGTAAGACTGTGAAGAACTATTTTTTCGAAATGTTCAGGTAAGAGAAACTTTTACCAAGCGAGAGTCAGAACTCCCCATTGCATATGTTATTGACAAACGGGGTAGACCATAATTAGACTACTCCAACAGAAGATTCGATATAGATCTATACTGTCTAAAAGTGGATATTCATGCAATAGGTAGATATGTATAATATTCAAAAGACGATCAACAGCTTTCATCCATTATTAAATAATTTATCCCACGCTTCCGCGAGTCTTGTTCTAGATTATTACTGATATTACGTAATGGTATAAGAACACAGACTTCTTTGGCTTTGGCAGAAACTGTAGAATCAGGTCTTTATCATTTCATAAATATCTATTCCGGATCCAAGGTTATAAAACTTCAGAGTCTGAGTTTGAGATCACTATCAAGCATCTGCTGGTCAGAGTCTGCTCAGAACCTGACTAAACAGATACATGAGAATGATCTCAGACTCAAGCAAATAGTTTAATAACCCCAGGGCAATGTCTATATTATTTCATAAGCAGACATTATTTCATAAGTAGACATCGTGCATATTTATTCAGATCTATATTATTTCATAAGTAGACATTGTTGATATGTATTAGCTGAAATTTCGTAATTGTATACGAAGTCAGATATGTTTGGCTTTGGCAATAACTATAGAATCAGATGCATATAAATTCTGAAAGGGGGTGATCCCCGAGAGCAAAATTTGCAACACAAAAAGAGAAAATTGCAGACTCGGTTTTATTGAGTCTGTTCATGAACAGTAATTGAAAGTGCAACACTGCTCACACCCCCTAGCACCGGCTTAAGCGGTATTCAATTTTCAGAACAAGAAGTACTGAAATTCATGATCTCGAAGGATCAGAAGGTATAACAACACTGAGAATGAAGTACGGGGCGACGTTTTACGGCCGCCACACAAGCACTTAACACCTGCTGTTGTGAAGATTATAAATTCTGAAAGGGGGTGAACCCCGAGAGCAAAAATTGCAACACAAAAAGAGAAAATTGCAGACTCGGTTTTATTGAGTCTGTTCATGAACAGTAATTGAAAGTGCAACACTACTCACGCCCCTAGCACCGGCTTAAGCGGTATTCAATTTTCAGAACAAGAAGTACTGAAATTCATGATCTCGAAGGATCAGAAGGTATAACAACACTGAGAATGAAGTACGGGGCGACGTTTTACGGCCGCCACACAAGCACTTAACACCTGCTGTTGTGAAGATTATAAATCCTGAAAGGGGGTGATCCCCGAGAGCAAAAATTGCAACACAAAAAGAGAAAATTGCAGACTCGGTTTTATTGAGTCTGTTCATGAACAGTAATTGAAAGTGCAACACTGCTCACGCCCCCTAGCACCGGCTTAAGCGGTATTCAAAGTTCATACTCAGACAGAGCAGACATATTGTTTGGTGGAGAAATGATTAATTTAGTATTTGAGTACGCACATTTATTGGAGAGACCCTCAGGGTCTCTCCTCGGTGTTGAAATTGGATGTCGGCGTATTCTGGGATGGTTTACAATTTATCTCAAGGAGTTTTGAATTGTGAAAGTAAAATGAATATCGCCGTCTACCGGACGGGACGAGTTGTGGCTATTCGCATGCGCGAGTTTTGGTAATATAGAAAATACGCAGTCAAACTATCACTAACCAATAAAGGGTTTGAATATTAAAGTATTTATAGAAAACGTGATTGAATTTGAACAATAGGATCAGTTGAATCCAGATTGTCGGTATTTTAATTCAAATAGACATGATTATTTTATCCCAGAACAAAGTGCAATCATTTTTGCATTCCGTATATAAAATTCGAGTAACGGTCGGCTCAGTTTCTATTTTTAGATTGACCTCGATGGAGCTGAACATATTATTTAGGTCTATGCCATTTCTCGTCCCGTTAAGAGCTTCTTAATCCAATTAGCATGCGAATAGAATGGAAACATGTACTTTTTATCCATTAATCTTTGCTTTCCGACTTGATTCTTATTAAACCGCGTTTCTCCAGCGGTGGATTAAGTTAATGAAACTGATAAATCAGCGATGTTACTATCGATTGCGGAGTGGCCGAGCGGGCTAAGCTGTTGGAAAAAAGTGTTTCAGATTACGTTCTGAATGACCTAGCATGGGTTCGAATCCAACTATAACCCCCAGAATTTTATTCTCTTTTTTTCTTCTCTTTTCTTAATTGTATAATTCTAGTGGTGATTGTTTCGTTATTCCATCAACATATGCTGATTTACAGAAAATTGAAATACATGTACTTACATTGTTAAGGATCATTATGCCTTAGAAAAGGCTAGTATTATCTCTAACCTAATAAACCTTCTAGATACTACCGGAAGAAAACTAAAAGGATGATCTAGCTAACTTGGAAGAGCTTGCTAGATGCATAAACCAATGTTTTGACTGGTGTGTCCATGTGCCTTAGAACTTCACGAGGAAGCAAGATGAATAAAATGTATTATTGTTTATATGTTATTTACCAATATGTGCATAAGATATGATAAACGTTCTTTAGTTTCATGTCAATTATGCTAATCATAAATGTTTTAGTATGTATTCATTTGTAACCTGAGAGGGTCCATGGTTGGTAAATAAAACCTGTTCTAATATATGTACTATTCTATTCTATTCTAAGAAACTTAAGTTTATCCGCACTCCTTTATTACATCACTAGAACAGCTTGCTGACTGGATAAATTCCAGAAAGAACTACATGTACTTGCAACGATTAAAGCATTATATATCTTCTAAGCAGTGGCGCTTAACATTCACCGTCTTCGTTTTAATTATAACGCACGTACTACTTGATATGCACAATAGTTATTTATAGAAACCTATTTACGATCCCGTGCCAAAACATTGTCAAACGGCTCCTATATATAACAAATATTTGATAACAAGTGCTGCAGGTCTCTTCTTGGCTTCCTTTTAGAAGGAAGCCAACTTGTCAGTTACTCTTCTGGATGTATCAGTTTAATATTGTCGCAGTGTTGTTAGTATATGTATTTTTATAGTTTGTTTTAATCCTTAATGTGCAGAAGACGAGTATATAAGATGTTTGTAAACAATGTAGACCCAGATCAAAGGGCTAATGATGGAGCTCTTTTATTAGGTTCTGCACTGTTTATCTTTATGACACACGTTTTGTTCAGTGATAAATTTTGATACAAGTGTGTGTTTAATTCAGGTGTTTCATGTCTATATTATTTCATATATAATTCATTATTCAGTAGAGTAAGTGTTAATAAATGGGTCTGAAACTAATTTGTAGCACAAGTATGTTAATAGTATTAATTTTAACAAATATTGTTAATAAATAATGTTAATAGTAATGTTAATGTAAATAATAATTTTAATAACATTGTTATCAATAATTTTGATAAAAATATTAATAAGTAATGTTGATAACAATGTTAATACTATAAATAGATAATGTTAATGAATATGTTTGTTATTTCAATAATTTTGATAAAAATATTATTAAGTAATGTTGATAACAATGTTAATACTATAAATAGATAATGTTAATGAATAATGTAAATACATAATCTCAATAATCTTGTTAATGGTTATAATAATTATAATAAAATTGGTATCAATATTTCTAATAAATAATGTTAATGAATAATGTAAACAAATAATGTAAATTAATGATATTAATGAATAATGTAAAGAAATAATTTAAAATTAATAATGTTAATGAATAATGTAAAGAAATAATGTAAATTAATAATGTTAATGAATAATGTAGATGATAATGTTGATGATAATATTTATAAAATAATTGATAATGATGTTTACAAGAGGGTCATTGGCCCTATATCGCTCACCTGAGTTACAGTTATATATTGACAATGTTAATTTTTCAGCGGACATCATTTCTAGCAGATGATAGAAGCTTAGTGCACTGCTTTCACCCTTTCACTGTTGAATAAACTTGAACTGGATTCAGATCTTATACCAAGTGACTGGTTGACCAAGATTTAAACTGTTTGCAACTGGTGCCAATTTTGCCTCAGGTCAAAATGCCTAAAACTGGTCTTTGAGAAATTCAAATAATGTCAATAAAGCTATGCAATTATACCTTGATCCAGGTATATAGGCAAATAAAGTGCTAGGCAGTACATAATCCCAGTTTTCGTGTGAAATGACCAACAAAAATATCTTTAAAAATCGTTTAACCCTTTCCGTCATAAATTATGTACCTGTTTTTACGCATTAGCAAAAAGAGTAGACCCAGATCTGACGACTCCTATGGAAGCTGTCTGATCAGGGTCTGCTTTGTTTTTTTTGACACAACATAGATCTGATTCTACAGTTTTTGTCAAAGCAAAAACTTCTCTTCACAGAAATAATGTGTTTTACGCATTAAAAATAAGAGTAGACCCAGATCAGACGTCTTCTATAGAAGCTGTCTAATCAGTGTCTGCTCTGTTTGCATTTGACAAGATATAGATTTGATTTTACAGTTTTATCAAAGCTAAAACTTCTCTTCATGGAAATAACATGTTTTACGCATTAGCAAACAGAGTAGACCCAGATCAATTTTTGTCAAAGCAAACAGGTAAAGAGTTAATAGGTGTTTAGAAATAATTCTAGCTCTAGGTGTGAATATATGATAATAAGTCAATTAAACAGGTCATTAGTTTTTTTAACAATTGAAATTGAGAAGAGTTACTCATTTTTTGAGTAACATTAATCATTGATTGACAATAATTTTGATTAACTTAAGACATTATTTGTTTTAAAAATCAAATTAAAATAAATACAATTAGTAGTAAGGAGAAAAGACTTTATAAAACACCTGAATTTCAACTAAATGCAATTAATAAAGACTCACATAATAAAATTAATTAAAATAAATGATCATAATGAAACTGATTTTTTTTCCAATCACATAAATTAAATGCAGAAACAAACAAGACCTATGATAAAATCTAGCTGTAAAACCACTACACATTATGGGGTTAATAGGTCAACAATCCTTTCAAAATGCCTTTAATAATTCGTCTGCAACAAAACTTTGTCATCTGCTTCAGTTCTTAAAACTTACTTTCATTTTTTTTGCAGAAATATGGTTAAGATGACAAAGAGTTTGTATCCTGGTGAGACGTCGCGTTATGCGGCCTCTCATCTGGATCCAAACTGTTTGCAAAGGTAATCACAGTTTCACCACTAGCGTGCAAAGAGTTAAGAGTCATGGATTGACCTTGGATAGATTTTACTGCCCAGTGCTGTAACCTTTTAACTGTAGTTTCTGATGTGAAGAAGTCTATTGAACCCTTAATTTCCCTCATATAAACTTGTTTTCAGGCATCTGCAAACAGAGTAGACCCAGATAAGGTGGCTCCTATAGGACCAGGGTCTGCTGTTTGCTAATTGAATTTGATAGACTTGTTTCTATGCCTTCTAAAACAGCTACACTGATCCACCTTCCATATTTTTATGATAAATAGTATAACTATTTAGGTACTAGAACTCCAATGCGGTTATCTCCCTTTGTCCCTTATGGCTATGCTGATGAGACAAGGGAAATAACTGTGAGGATATTGCTCAGGGGGAACCTTTTAACTGTAGTTTCTGATGTTAAGAAGTCTAATGCCCCTGGGCGAGACCATTTTTTGGCCCAGGGTCATTATTTGAACAAAACTTGGTAGTGGTATATTAGGTGATGCTTCATACCAACTATATTAGCTCTAGATTATGTGGTCTCAGACAAGAAGATTTTTAAAGGTTTCCATATATAAGTCTATGTGAAATTTACAAGCCCCAGGACAGGGTCATATTTGGCCCGGGTCATCATTTGAACAAACTTGGTAAAGGCCCATTAGATGATGTTATATACCAAATACCAAAGCTCTAGAAATTGTGGTTTCAGAGCAGAAGATTTTTAAAAATTAAAAAAAAAAATTAAAAGTAGTGGGGCGGGGCCAATTTTTGCCCGGGGGTCATGATTTGAGACAAGCTTGATAGTGGACACCCTAAGGTACATTTCTGTGAAATTTGGTTGAAATCCTCTCAGTGGTTTAGGAGAAGAAGTCATTTGAAATAAAAGTGAACGGACAGACAGACGGACGACAGGCGGTCACAATAGCTCACCTTGAGCCTTTGGCTCAGGTGAGCTAATAAATAAAGCTGAAAAATATTTTTTATAAATAATGTTTATGAAAATGTTAATGAGTAATGTTAATAATATTAATATTAATAAATAATATTTAATGAATGTGTTACAAAAATGTTAAGAAGTACATTTTATAAATAATGCTACTAATAATGTTAGTAAACACTGCTAATAACAATGTTTGTTTGTTTTTTGTTGTTTGTTTGTTTTGTTGGTTTTTTTGTTGTTTTGTGTGTGTGTTGTTGTTTTGTTGTGTTTTTTTTGGGGGGGGGGGGTTTGGGGGGGGGTCGATACTGCAATAAAGCTTTTACTTTTTCAAAATGGCATAACAATGCAAAAAGGTTTGAGATACTTTACGGCTTGATATGACGCAAAAAGTATAACACATAAATACAATAAAACTTCTCTATAACGGCCACTAAATTGTGTTAATTAGTTTGAAATTTAGCATTTAACAATGTTAATGAGGTTAATAAATAATGTTAATTGTATAAAACTGGCACGCATACAAGTTTTTCCTTCAACCGCTTGAACGCAGGAAACAAGCGTACCGGTATTTGCAAACAGTGTAGACCAAGATCATATACCTCCTACATTTGCAATCTTGTCAGGAGCTGCATTATGTTTCATTCGAAATTCTCTAGCAAATGGAATCATTTCATACTGAATGTATATCCCTCTTTACAACAAATGACCATTACCTCGGTTATTGGAGTATCTATGACTCTGTCATCTCCATACTTTTTCCATAGATTTTTTGAAGCCTGTAAAAAAGTAAATAATTTACTGGAAACAGTATAATACACGATTTATGTAATAATAAAGTTTGACAATCTGGACATATACTTGATTGAAGGAACGCAATAAAGTATATCCAATACGGCTCTTACATGAGCCGTCTGATCATCAGGGTGTCGAATTAAATTGTTTTGAATATATAGTTTCTGCCATGGTACAATTCCTGTTGTTCACAATGCCATTATAAAACATAGCTAATGAGAATTAATGATGGTATTATGTATTGCATGACTATTCATCAGGTAAAAGTTTAATTACAACCGGTCATGAAATTCACGAGTCATTCGAACCTTTTTGATAAAGTTACCATGTGTGATATGTAGTTATCTAACCTATGAGACATATGATTGCCAAGGTAACCATTGAACAAGACTACCGAACTTTTGCTCAATATCACAATTATCAAATGTCTGCAATTCAATGGCATAAGCAACTATGGTGATAAAACTAGATATTAACCCATCTCCTCACATTGACGTCACTGTTAACGTCACCTTTTTAAACCATTGGCATAAATAGATCATTGGTAACGGTTTCAAACATACACAATTCTAAAGAAATTCCCTTGTTCCGGTAAATGCTCCTAGTGGTAGACTTCAAAGAGGTTTCAGAGAGGATCACATTGTGATATACAGCGATTTTAATGTGTCATACTATTTTAAAACATACGGTCATTCAAATAATGTTTATTACCACATTGTGGCATATTGTCATGTAAATGATTGTGTCACATTACGACATAGTGTCATGTCAATGATTGTGACATATTATAACATACTGTCATGTTAATGATTGGGTCACATTATGACATATGGTCATTTTAATAACTGTACCACATTGTGGCATACTGTCACGTTAATGTGACAATGGTTTATGCGCAACTCTTTGCGCATGTGAAATATTTTACTCGGGTAATATAAATAAAAGCACCGTGGAAATATTTACCACAAACCGAGTAAAGTAATACACAATCACTGTTGAATTGATGAAAACGCAATGTCTATGTCTAAATCAGGTAACTAAATAAAGATTTACGACCGAATCAATAACTGTTTATTTACTGATTATTCTTTGCACTTGTATACATAACATGATGACGTTGACGACGTTGTGCCTGGTAGTTGACGTCATCGTGTAGACGTAGGATTAGCAGATGATATTTCAGCAATATTAATAGGATAATAAACTGGTAAAGGATCATTGTGAAACAAATATGTATACTTTTATAATCTCATTTTATTTATCAACATTTCTGTATTTGTTTATAAACAAAGGTGGCTTATAATGGTGCACAAAGCACCAATGTTGAGGTTTGCACTTCTCAATAGATAGAATAGTTCAGTGTTAATGGCAGGTGTCTGACTTCGGTGTATTGAAACAATAGCACGAGTAGCTCCCATCTTTATTTCTTCATATTGATTAAATTTATATTTGCTTCAACTAGAGAAAAATGAAACAAATATGTCTACTAGAACATTCCTTCTTTACACCTTTTCCATATTCATTCGTCAAATAAAATACCTCCATTTCTAGTTTGTCACGAAATAAATGCTTAATATTTTGTAAAACTGAAAACTAAACATTTATTCTACTTGTAAGACTTACATGGATGTGTTTCAAATAAAATTATATATTTTGCAGATGATCCTTACAAATGTGTTAATTCTCCTAGTTTGTTTAGAAAATCAGGTATTTAGACACAAGCATCCATTAAAAGGACCATTAGCGGCCATGTTCAAAGGATCATGTATCGGAAGAAAGCACAGTGACTCCATACAAATTTAGTGGCATTTCATTTAGTAAATCATAAACCTCATATGTGCAACGTTAAACTTTTAAAAACAATCTGTCCGTTAGAAAAAATGTGATATACGCCCTTAATGATTGTGTCACATTATGACATACGGTCATTTCAACAACAGTGCCACATTGTGGCATACTGTCGCGTTAATGATTGTGTCACATTATTACATACATGATGTACTGCCATGTTAAATGATTCTGCCACAGGACATACTGGCATGATAATGATTCTGTCACATTATGACGTACAATCAGTTAATGATTGTTTTACATTACGGCATACTAATAACAGTGTTACATTGTGACGTACTGTCAAGTTATTGATTGTCACATTATGCCATAATGTCATTTTTAATATCCGTGCAACATTGTGACATACTGTCATGTTAATGATTGTGTCACATTATGACATATTGTCACGTTGTACAACCATTCTAATTACAGTGTCGTAGTATGTAATGTAGCCGCGCTTGAGGTTCAGTGAAATTCTGCTGTCTCTGATAGCCGTTTACCTTTATGGCCCCACCAAATTTTCCAACTTCTTCACCCAACAGGAAAACTTTTGGATCTCTCTCTATCTCTTCATCCATGGCTGCATTCAAAGCATCTCTGACTGTCAGCGTCTGTTTGAATATATAAAAACCAGTTATCAAAATAACTGTTACCCTAATTAGTCTCAGTAAATCAATGCCATTTAAATTCTTTTTTTATTTGACCTTATACTCTTTCTACTGTCTCTGTCTATATATATATATATATTTGTCTGCCTGTCTCTCTGTCTGTTTCTGTATCTGTCACTGCCGCTGTATCCGCCTGTCTCTCTGTCTGTCTCTGTTTCTTTGTATCTGTTTCTTTTTCTCTCTGTGTGTCTGTCCCTCTGTCTGTCTGTCTGTCTGTCTCTTTCTTTCTCTGTATCTGTCTCTCTGACACTATTTCTCACTGCCTTTCTCTGTCTCTGTCTCTAATCATTTCTCTCTGCCCTTCTCTGTCTCTGTCTGTCTCTGTCTACCTCTGTCTCTGTGTCAGTCTGTCTGTCTCTCCCTCTGTCTCTGTCTCTCTTTGTCTCTTTGCCTCTGTCTGTCTGTCTCTCCTCTTCCTCTCTTTCTCTATGTATGTCTCTGTGTCTCTCAGTTTCTGTCTGTCTTTGTTTCTCTGTATCTGTCTGTCTCTATCTATCTTTCTGTGTCTGCTGTACATAGGCAGTAAAACCACTCTAAACCGGAATTCTACTAGAGAAGAATTTAGATATTTTAGACAGGTGGCTGCTTTATGCAGGGTGACAGCACGTACAGAATTTGTCTGCACGACTTTCACATTGCATTAAGCTGCTACCTTTATACAATATTTAATGCCCGGTGTAGATGTGGTTTGCTGTACAGTCATCAGTGTACCTCCACATTATGTCCATGATGATTTTAAACTTAACGCTTTCGTTGCTTTTCAGAATACATGTAGAATAGCACAGTAGTGTTTATCTATATTGTCTACTCAATTTGAAAGGTTGGTTGATTTGTTGTGTTTATTGACATTCGTGTCTGCCAACTGTTGGCTAATTGGAAGCCCCAGAGAGAGAGGAGCGGATTCTGAGAAACTCGGGCGCGATGACCTTCTCCAAGGCTACAGTCCCACCAGCGCTTGCGATCGTTAAAGATCAATGGCGACCTCTGAGACCTCTAAAACCGGCGATCGTCTGCGACGGTCGACGACTAAAATTAAAAACAAATGATTCGCAGTCACATTGGCGATGCATCTGCGACCACCGTAAGACAGGTTGCTGACGATCGTGCGACGAACTCTTAAGACCTGTTTACGATTGCTAGCGACCTGTGGTCTCGCACGGAGAGCGTCGAAAGAGCGAGCGAGATCGAGGAAAGAACGCATTGGTCGTGAGACGATCGAAACTAGAGCGGGGATGAGCTAGGCTCAGTCTTCTCGAGCGAGAACTGGTCGCGCGAATGGTCGTGCTGCTCGAACCCTGCTCGATCCTCGCTCGATCCGTGCGATCTAGCTTCGCTCTTTTGCGATTAAGCCTCACTCCGAGCGACCTGTCCCAGACCTTCCCTAGACCCGTACGTTCCATATTATTTCCATTGGCGGCCTCTGTGCGCTTAAGCTTCAACCAAATAAGATCGACCCTCGCTTAACTTGCGGTTCTATAGATCTTCTATAGTTAGAGTTCAATTCTAGGCCCCATCCTGGCCAAAAGTTCGTCAAACATCTCCGGGGGCATATGGAGATAGATCCGGTAGGTAGCTTCATCTCCCAGCCTCAGTTCCGTCATGAAGGAGGTGTACTGACCATAATGTTCCCTCTGGTGTTCACGCAGCTCCTTTTCAGCATGATTAGCATAACCAGATAGTCTTGCTGCAATTTCAGGGCATGGTGCTGTAATACAATAGCATGATGCAGAGCGATTTGGTCCATGTTATCCTTTCGGAGACTGGTCAAAAACTGATGGTCGGCCGACGATCGCCGGGCATTGTATAACGATCGCAGTGGGTCGCGCGCAAATCCGTGCAACCAAAACCAGTGTGCACGTAGCTCGGGCGAGACTCTGTTGAGAAAAGATCGAGAATTGGTCGTCTGAGCGAGGCTAGAACGTTCGAGATCGCAACTAAGTCGTATTAATCGAGGGTACATTGCAACTCGTACGTAGCTAGATCGGCCGGGAACGAGTCTTGGTCGGCCGAGGTCGCGCGCTTGCGAGAATAGATCGCCGAGAGATCGAGGCAATGTCGCAGATCGGTCGAACAGAACGAACCTTGGTCGTGTCAAGATCGCTTCAGATCGAGTGGATAGACGTAGATAGAGCGTATATAGAGCGTGTGTAGAGCGTATAGGACGTATATAGAGCGTACACATCGAAGGTTAAACGAGCTAACATCGAACATAGAGCGTGCACAGAAAATAATGGGGTAGGTCGCACGGTTGTTGCCCGCGACTATTGGAAAACCGAGCTGCGATTAAGGTCGCGCGTGGTCGCGTGCGACTTTTCCAGGTCGTACTCGGTGAAATGACCATCAACCTCAGGGCCCAGTGCCACTGGGCATACGACCACTTATGACCTGTTTACAATTTCTAGCGACTTCTAGTCGCCGATATTCGTACGAAGGTCGCACGATAAGTCGCAATGAGGTTGTGGTCATGCACTGCAACCACCTTATGATCGAACTGGTCGCCGGTATTCTTTAAGAGGTAACCTTAGTGAGTTCAGCTAATCATGCGATCGTCGTACGAAGGTCTCCACCAATCGTTAACTGGTTGTTGGTGATCGTCCCTACAATCGTACGACTATCAGCGACATTTCTACAATTACCTACGACTGTCGTGCGATTACCAGCGACTGCCTAAATATTATATGCGACTAGGCATTGACCACGTGGCCACACAAAAGGTCGGAAGTGATTGTGAAACCTTCGTGCGAATAACAGTAACTTGGCGCACGACCGTCAACAGTCTGCCTTATTTTGGTCGCAGATGCATCGCCAATGTGACTGAGAATCATTTTTGGAATTTAGTCGGCGACAATCACAGACGGTCGCCGATTTCAGAGGTCTCAGAGATCGCCAGTGGATTTTAACCTTTGAAAACGCTAGTGGGGGCTGTAGTCTATAACGACTTTCGTGTAAACATATGGGTGTAAGTGCCACAGGATCGTTGAGGAGTTGTAATGCAGTGAAACCACACTTAACCGGGATTTTAGTATAAATGTCGATCTTAAAGATAGGCGACAGTTTAATGCAGGTTGAAAGCCATGCAGAAAGGTCCTATAAGAGCTTTCTGCATGGCATTCATCCCGCATTAAGCAGCCACCTCACTCAGAGTATCTAAAATCATCTCTACTAGAAAACCGGTCTAGAGGGAGTTAACCATATTTTAAAAAGGCAAAACATTTCTGGAATATGACACTTGAATATTGGCGATTCATTGATTGTGCATTTGTGTATATATGTTGTTTTTATAAGTTTTCTGTTTCACACATCGATGTATGTGTATATGTTGTGTATATAAGCTTTCTGTTTCACACAATGATTCATGTATATATTATATATTCTGAAAATGGGTTATCCTTCGAAAGCAAAAGCAGAAATGCAAAAATAGAAAATTGCAGAGTCGGTTTTATTGTGAATGTTTTATTGTGTTATGACGTGTTATGTTTATTTTGTTCTATTGTGTTATGTTGTGTATATAAGCTTTCTGTTTCACGCGATGGTTTGTGTATATATGTTGTGCATATAAGCTTTCTGTTTCACGCAATGATTTGTGTATATATGTTATGTATATAAGCTTTTTGTTTCATACAATGGTTTGTGTAAATGTGTTGTATGTTATATATGTTGTGTATATAAGCTTTCTGTTCACACAATGATTTATGCATATATGTTGTGTATATATAAGCTTTATTTCACACGATGATTTATGCATGTATGTTGTGTATATAAGCTTTCTGTATCACACAATAGTTTCATACACATGGCAAACATTGATGCGTATCGACACGACATGTACTTGTCCAGAAATGAGTATGCTAAAACGAAACAGGGCAATGTTGATAGACCGCCAAGAAATGAGTATGTTAAAAAGATACAGGGAAATTTTAATAGACCATGATAAATGAGTATGTAGTCTTATGGACGAAAAATGTCAGTTAAGAAGTAAAATTTAAAAAATCTGAAGTTAGGTTTTTCATTTTATCTATTATCCAAAAAAACACAGGGCAATTTCAATAGACCGCAAAAAAATGAGTATGTTAAAATGATACAGGGGCAATTTGATAGACCTCCAGATAACGAATATGTGTAAACAGATACAGGGACATTTTAATAGACCAACAAGTAATGAGCATATGTAAAATGATACAGGGAAATATTAGACCGCCAAGAAATAAGTATGTGTAAAAAGATAGAATGACATTTTAATAGGCCGCCAAGAAATGAGCATGTGCAAAAAGATACAGGGGAACATTTTAATAGGAATGGGCAACGTATGTTGGTAACTTTAATATACAGTAATACCCATCTAAATCGGACGTTAAATTTAGTATAAATATCAGTCTAGGCGACAGGTGGAAGCTTAATGCAAGGTGAAAGAGGCGCTTTCTGCCTGATTTTCACCCTGCATTAAGCAGCCACATGCCTAAAAGTATATATATTCTTCTCTCCTAGAATTCCGTTTCAGATGGAATTTACTGTAAACAACTTTTAGTAGATGCTACAATTATCTTAATTACTCAGCTTGGCATTGGTGTAATTTCCTCTCATATTCCACCATCAGTCAGCTGTTGGCAGATTCATGATTACCTTTGCAAACAGTTTGGATTCAGATAAGACTCCGAGTAACTTAGGAAGTCCGGCGGGGATACCTTTATTTACAATGTTTGTTTAACTAGGGTGACTGTGTGTGGTTGTGTGTGTATGTGTGTGTCATGCTGTCTATCGGTGTTTTGGTGGTGGTTGCGTCTTGCATGTGGCTTTGCCTGCTTGACTTTACTACTTTTCCATTTGAGATAAGTGTAAGGTTAGGACGTCCGTAAACCGGTATTAACCCGCAGTGGTGACTTTGCTACTGACCGTGCCAAGGCGGTTCTCTCTTTGTCACCCTTACTTTTGTTTGTTATGTGTCTTTAAGCTTGTGTTTTGTTCATGTTTGTCTTTGGTTCTTGTGTATTTGTTGGTGTTTTCTCTGTGTGTGGGGGTGCGTGCGTGCGTGCGTGCGTTACACGCTGTCTATTGATGAGTTGGTGGTGATTG
Source organism: Azorinus chamasolen (assembly GCA_963576725.1). NCBI lineage: Eukaryota > Metazoa > Mollusca > Bivalvia > Cardiida > Solecurtidae > Azorinus > Azorinus chamasolen. The sequence goes on along the minus strand of OY755253.1, from coordinate 38,136,058 downwards.
CGTCCTGTATGTCACTTTCTACTGTATGTGCGTATGAGTATCAATTGCTATGCTTTCTGTGGGTGTTTTGGTAATGGTTGCGTTTTGTGTGTGGCTTTTCCGGCCTGACTTTACTACTTTTGATTGGGTCAACGTAGTTGTCCCAATCTATAGCTGTCCCTGGATTTCCACACAGGGATTCGGCTCATGAACCAAAGCTGAAATTTTGTATATTCTCTGTAGATTCTCTTGCATAGAATGTACGAAATTTCAGCTTTGTCTCAAAATGCCCCAAACTTTATTTCACGGGTCCAAACGTTACAAAACGTCAACTTAGGTGTATTTGAACTCATTTCAAACAAATTTTATGAACCGAACACCTATGGATTTCCCCCCATATTTAATCGCGCAGTAGTAATCAACCGCGCCCCAAAGGAGTGCATTTTGATATCATATAATTGAATATGTCGGTCCTGCCTTGCATAAATCTCAAGTGGGCAGCTCGACTGATTGTGTAAATCGTGACTGATTGTGTATGAATGCAATAAACACAAACACAAAACTATATATTTATATCGCTACACTGCGGCTCAGCTTCTTTCAGCTTTGACGGAAACATGATAATGCGCATGCGTGTTTTACTCTAAGTTTGCCGAGTTTTTGATTTCGGATTGTGCGTGGATTTGTTTTGTGAACGCTATTAAGGATTTTGTATAGACTAATAAGTCATAATGCCATACGAAAATCTAGGTCTCGGAAACAATGCCGAATGTGCTGCCTTTCACTGCAATAACTGTTAACAATCAGAAGATTCCCCGTGCACCCGTCCTGGTGGACTTTTGCCGTAACCGGTCCTGTCCTGTAGTACGAATTCAGAAGAAACTTTATCATTGCTGAAGCAGTAAAGTACTTCTAAATAAAGACTGTCATTATGAAATGTACGCAATTTCTCACAATGAAGAAATTTGATTGCTGTGGATCAATCATATAAACCGCAAAGACCACAAGCCAGTTCCTCAAGCTATGGTAAGTGAAATCCTGGGTCTGAAAATTTTTAATTTTTAATTACAACTGCATGTATTCGAACATTCAGGAAATTCGGATAATTCAAACTATATGTGTGAATACCGAATTTATTTATTCATCACTTTGTATTTGTAAAAAAGACTTGTTTTGTCTAGGGTAGGCGAGAGTAACATACATAATTGAGAGGGTTCCCTCCCGTACGTGTACCAGTACTTCGACAAACGTTTTCTTTTAATGTACGGGACTAGAATAAGAGCCAGGATTATTTGATTATTTCTTTTCTTCATATCATGTTATTATCTGCCCAAAACCCCGCGTTGCTGTTTATCAGGTTATGCAGTCTATTCAAAAATATGCCAACAAAAAATGTGTTTTATTTTTAATATAAAAACCGACAGAATACACAGAGACATATACATTTATGTATGTATATATCTGTAATACACATAAATAAATGAAATACTGATTAAATCATTAACCCCTTTCTTCTAAAAACACATGTTCATTCCTTTCCAAACAGAGTAGACCCAAATCCGTCTAGGATTTAGGAGCGCCTGATCAAGATCAGCTGTTTGCTTCTGACATTATATAGACCGAATCCCATTACCTCCCTTGAAAAATTTACATTATAAAAATTGGCAAAATTAATATATTAATGATTGTCTTTATATCTTAATGATGTATGCTGTGCAAATTTCCACAATTTTGCATTTTGAACTGACTTCAGTGTTGGAATCTATGTACCTTAACACTAGGGATGGAGAATCGGACCAAAATCATATTCAGTTATCGAATTGAATCGAACATTTATTATCAATTAAAAATCGATGATTAATCAAATACTTTCAGAGATTCTGTGCATGTAAAGCTTGATGTAGCAAGCTAATACCTAACTAAGCTTTTGTGTCAACCAAACAGTATGCTTTGACCATTCATTAGAATCATCTCGAAGAGACGATTTTAATGAATGGTCACAGAAAACAACTTGGCAGAGGCTTACTATAAAGGAAAAATACTTCATACAGTTATATTATTATTATTATTATTATTATTATTATTATACCACATTTATATAGCGCTCTTTTCATAAGGATATGTGCGTTCAAAAGCGCTTCACAAAGATACATTTTCTGTACAATAATGCGTAAATTAAAGAAAACATTTAAAATAAAATATATTTAATACTTATATATAGATAAGAATAATAATAAAATAGAATTTATTTAGGACATTGGTAAATAAGCTACATCTTTTCCGTAAGTTTATCTGTCTGTGTGAATGCAACATTCTATGCGCAGTGCCAGTACGTCCCATAATTTTGACCCAGACTCAACAGACTTGGGTACATTCGTTTAACATACAACACTGCACATAAAATATTGCCGGAAAATTGGGTAACAGAACAGATCAATTTGAAGTTCATGCATATAAACCAAGCAATACAAATACACAACTGTTATATACGCGCACTATGCAACCCCTCCAGTCAAACACTATTCGACCCGCTATGGCAATGAGGAAGTACACAGCGTATCATATTTTAATAGACATAATTACAGAATAAAATGTCTTATTATGGGAACCCAAAAAGCCCAACCAAAGTAGAGCTAAAGAAGGTATCCCGTATACTGTTTCTGCAACATATCCCACCGGCTGCAATGGCAAAGGAATCACATCGGACAAATCGAGACTGACTGAGACACGCGATGCTGCATTAGACCGTACAGGCTTAATTTGCCCGCTGCCCATATATTACACGACCCAGTTCACTGGTAAGCAAAAATACGGAAACTGGGTCAGCTTAACAGGAATTCCTGACACTGGTTAAGGGCAGGGTAGCAAGTCATGCAAGCAAGACTCCCAATGTACCAGCGCGGAATTATACCGTAGAGGGATGCCCTGTTCCACTACGGTGCTCCCTCCGGCATTGGAACTGGAGTTACCAGAGGTACCAAGCATATAGGGATGCCCCGTTTGACAACAGCACTCCCTCGGCCACCGCAACATCTGGACAGCGGAATCCCGCTGACACAACACCCGCACGTTCAACAGCAAGGGGATTCCCTAGAAGTCCATAAAAATATGGATGAGGTTTTTGTTATTCATTTATTTATTTTCTACATTTGTGGAGCATTATATTTGAAAAAAAGGGCTTTAAAAGTCCACAGTCATAAGGAAGTGGCAGGATCAACACTCTGTGGCCAATGCAGCAGTTATGATAACCGACGATTAGCAGGTACGTTTTCTAAACTGCCCTAATAATATATATTGAAGAAATGCGTTTTCAGAGATTTTTTTAAACATGCCAGTGAGCTTGCATCTCTAATGCCTGATGGAAGAGCATTCCAGAGTTTGGGAGCTGCATGCATGAAACTTCTCTCACCGTACTTTACCTTACGACTTTTTGGTACAACCAACGACAAAGAACTACTTGCTGATCTTAATTCTCTGCGGGGCCTGTACACGTCAAGCATGTCGACAATGTACTTGGCGGATTCATTGTTCATGGCCTTATACGTAAGTGTCAGAATTTTGAATTCAATCCGATGCTGAACCGGAAGCCAGTGAAGTTCCTTCAAAACCGGCGTGATATGATTATATCGAGAAGTCCTTGTTATGATGCGGGTTGCTGTGTTTTGCACTCTTTGAAGCTTCCGCAGTGTTTTGTTTGGAATTCCATGCAGCAATGAGTTGCAGTAGTCTATCTTTGATGTAACCAGAGAGTTCACCAAAGTCTTGGTAGCAGCAGGCGAGAGATACTTTCTTATATGACCTATTCGTCGGAGCTGTGCATAACTAGACCTACACACGGAATTGATGTGTTATGTCATATCCATTTGTGAATCGAGCCATGCGCCGAGATTCTTTATACACAGAGATGGCTTGATTTTAGAGGGTCCTACTTGCACATGAATCTCTTCAGGTACTTCTGTGTTCTAGTATGAAACAGTATGACCTCGGTTTTGTCAGTATTGAGCTTCAGCATGTTCTGGTTCATCCAAGACACTAGCTCCTTTAGACAGTTCTCAACTCGTGATAAAGCTTCCTGTAGACAGGAAATGTCCTTGGGCTTAAATGATAGGTATAATTGTGAGTCATCGGCATAAAAATGGCGGTTGAACCCATGGGTTCTGCATATTGAGCCGACAGGTTTTGTTTACAAGATGTAGTGCTTCGGTCCTAGGACCGATCCCTGTGGCACGCTATATCTCATGTTAACTGAAGTGGACAATTCCCCATCTATTGACACTTTTTGACAGCGGTCATCCACTCAAGAGGTTACCCAATGATCCCGAAGTCTCTTTCCAGGCGTTTCAGCAACGTTTCGTGATCGATAGTATCAAATGCAGCCGATAAGTCAAGCATCACCAGAATTGAAATTTCGTTTCTATCTAGGGATTGAAGGATATCGTTTTGAACTTTCAGAAGAGCAGTCTCTGTTGAATGATGCTTTCGGTATGCTGACTGATGCTGCTCGTGTAGATTGTTTGAGGTCAGATGGGACTCAATGCGTTTGTCAACAACTTAATCTAATACTTTGGAGACAAATGGCAGATTTGATACAGGCCTATAATTTTTAAGTTCATTTGAATCGAGATCAGGTTTCTTTAAAAGGGGTCTGACATGTGACGTCTTGAAACTTTTTGGAACGCAGGCAGTGTCTAAAGAGGAGTTAATAATGTTTGTCAAAATCGGTAGGAGTTCATTAAGGCATGCCTTTAGCAGCCATGTAGGTATTGGATCCAGTTCGCAAGACTTACAGGGGGATGTCTTAATGATCTGTTCTACTTCTTCCACTGTAGCCGCATCAAACTTTTCTAAAAAGTTTGATGAATGCTGCATCTCAGTGGTATTCGGCACACTGGATACAGTGCCTGATGAAATATCTGCCCGTATTTTGTCCACCTTTTCAACGAAAAAGTCACTGAAGTCTTGTGCAAGTTGTTTCGAGGATGAATTCTTAGGCAATGCGATATCATTAGTTGAACCTAGCAGATGCTTAGTGACTTTGAAAAGACTTTTTGAGTCTGCCTGGCATGTTTCAATTTTCTCTGAGTAGAAATCAATTCTCGACTTTATCAGCAGTTTGTTGACTTTGGCACACTGTTCTCTGTATAGCTGATGGTCTATTGTATTCCCATTAAAACGCCTATGAAAATTACTGATGCTGCTGTACAGAGTATACAGTCACTGAGTCAGTAATCGATTACAGCAAAATTACTATCAATAGTAAATCGAAAATACTTTTTCGATCAATAATCGGTTATAATCGATTATCGGAACAACACTATTTAACACTTATTTAACATAAATAGTTGTTTGTGTCAAAATTTCTACGGAGACCAACCGAACAGCCTTCACCATTGGTCGGAATCTGTCGTAAGATTTAGATTTACATACTGGAAACAATCATTCGATGTATGCCAACAACCAGTGTCAGCCATTGTACATATGCATATGGTAACAACCTATCTAATATTCAAAGCGTTGTTCAAAAATAGAACCGGAGTCATTCAGAACTTGGCCGAAGATGTCCGCTGATTTCCATACAACATCCCCGTTTCTAAAAAGGAGGCTCCTTTTAAAGAATTTAGCAGTACATGTATTTGGATAGCGATAATATTTAGCTGAACAAATATATCATGTTGGGAAATGGGTTGTATTTTGTAAGCATTATTCTTATTGTATGTATATGTGTATACAGGTTCTGGTGTTGATTAATATGAAAAATGCATATAAAAAATCTTTAATAAATATTCAACAGGTAAACAGTAAAGAATTAAAATCATTTATGTCTTATTAGAGACATATAGCATAGGTCTCCGGTTTCATTCAACTTCTATCGTATAAAGGAAGTAAAATTATGAAAAAGTATTTACATATTCTCTGAACCCACCTCTGAGACAGATTTCCTGCTTAGGACCATTACACGTGAATATCGTGACCAATTAGTACTCTTGTATTTACTGGATGAATGTTTGGACATGTAAACCTACTAGTAGTGTATACAAAACATATAGCCTCCACCAATTAGGAAAAACATCACACTATATAATCAACTTTCCAGTGGTACAACTCAAATAAATTTAAACTAATTCTTTTGTTAACCCTTTGCCTGCTAAGAAACTGGTATTTATAAATTTTGCAAACAGTATTGAACCAGATGAGAATCTGAGTAACTTCAAAAGGTTCAGCACTGGTCATTTTTTATGTAACATACTATTAAAATAATAATGACAACTCTACCGGTACTGCAGTGACAAGTTGGAATCTAATTTTGAGATTTAAAATGAAGATTGGAAAGAAAGAAATTACAATGTCGTATTTAAGTATAACACCAGTACAGAAATAAGATGGTTTCAGTATTGAACACACTGTAGCACATCGAACACACCATATCATTCTTTCAACACAAAAGTACATTTTTAACATCAACATCTCAACCTTTCCTAATTGCAGAGACTTTGGTGAAATAGAAACAATTCATGATATGCTTTGGTCATGTCCAGAAACACAATTATTTTTGACAAACGTTCAGCAGTGTTGGAAATTAGGAAAATATAATATTTCTATGAATGGGAAGATATACCTGTTTGATTTAAATAATTCCTGGTCAGTGGCTGAAATGACTATTTTACTAAAGAGTTGAGACAAAGCATGATGCAGCGGTATACATGACCAAAAAAAAGAGAAAAACTCTCATTAGTTTAAAAATTATCATTAAAAAAAGCTAAATATAAAGCTCTGGAATACATAGCTACAATGAATAATTATCTTGATTATCTTTTGATTAACCCATATAGGAGCCATCTGATCTGGATCTACTTTGTTTGCAGATGTGCCAAAATGTGCCTACATATGGGAAATGGTGATTTGTTTATTCCAAATTTCAGTGGCTATTGAAATTCAGAATATTCGTGAACAAAACCTTCATAATGAAAGTTGGATGGTGGAATATTGCAGTCATATTAGAAAGTAAAAAAATCTATTAAATTCCATGAGCACACAGAGCAGATTCTGATCTGATGTCTATAGGAGTCGACTGATCTGGGTCTTCTCTGTTAATGCGTGAAAACACTTTACAGGAGGGAAAGGGTTAATTAGAATAATTATTATAGCACATGGACACAGGAAGTTTTGGCCATGGCAGAAACTGTAGTATTATATATATGTTACAGTAGAAATTGCGACTCTCGAAAATCACTGATTCTCCTGGGACACATTGCGATAGCAGTCTCCCCTAGGACAATCTCCAATCCTCTTTTTAAATAATTCATAATCATGTTTTGTTTGTCATGTTCTCAATATAGACTAGTGATCTTAAAAAATTATATTCTTAAAGTAGAATTGTACATTTTACTAGAAGAACTAAAGAGTCATATTTAAAAGTAATAATAATTATTTCCAGTAGAATTGTGAATTTCCATGATAGAATTACAGTTTGTCGTTGACAGACTGTGATCGGAATCTGTACTATTAGAATCGTCGATTGTCCTTAAGATGTATTAGGATCAGAGTCTCTCCTAGGAGAGATTGTGATCGCAATCTGAGAATTGAGGATTGTCATGAATCGCAGTTTCTACTGTATAAATATGTATATATATATATATAAATATATATAGTTTGTCATAAGCATTTTCAGAGCAGACCCTGATTAGATGGCTCTTATGGAGATGTGAAAAAGTATTTGACTTTATATGAGTGAAAGGGTTAACATGGATATACTGGGCAACAATTATTATTCACAGAACATTGTATTGTTATTTGTACTATTAAATTATCTACATCCAGATGTTTTTGTTTATTCACAAGTACTTAGTTCTCCAAATTTTATTATCTTATTATAGAATGAAATATCTAAACAAGGGCTCTCAGAACATATTTCCCTTTCAAAATGTTCTTAAAATAGAAGTTATGACATTTGAAGTTTGGTTAAATTGTCTGTCATTAAACTCTGGTATTTAAATATTTTGACTCTGATGAACTAAAATATCATAACTTTTTATAAGCTCACCAGAGCACAGGGTGAGCTTTTGTGATTGCCTGATGTCAGTCGTCCGTCGGCGTGCGTCGTCCGTCATCAGTCATCAACAATTTGAACCTTTAAAAATCTTCTCCTCTGAATCTACAGGTTTCTTAGCTTTCATCTTTGGCACATAGTACCATCTTTAGGTTCTCTACAAAAGTTATATAAACTAGAAGTTTGTTTTTGTCACAAAAGCAGATGTCTCCCCCTCCCATCCTCTTTCCAATACACAAGTGTAAAGTCTGTAACTCAAAACTTATCAGGGTCTAATATCTCCAACATTGTCAGGGGGAGATAATTCAAAAGCCCCAGGTACACAAAAACACATGCTAGTCAACATTCCTGTGAAGTTTGGTGACTCTAGTACTAGTGGTTTCAGAGATACATATGACACAAAGTAAAGTTTCTCTTATTTTAAGTCATAAGGGGCAGTAACTCCAAAGTTATCAAGGGGAGACAATTTAAAAAAAAACCCAGATGCACAACAACTCATGCTGGTAAACATTCCTGTGAAGTTTGGTGACTTTAGCCCTATTAGTTTCAGAGATACGTGCAGCACAAAGTTTCTCTAATTTTAAGTTAACATATCAGGGGCAGTAACTCAAGAATTATCAGGGGGATACAATCAAAACAACCCAGGTGCACAACAACTCATGCTGGTAAACATTCCTGTGAAGTTTGGTGACTCTAGCCCTACTGGTTTTAAAGATATGCATGACACAAAGTTTCTCTAATTTAAAGTAATCATATCAGGGGCAGTAACTCAAGAATTATCATGGAGAGACAATTCAAAATCCCAGGTGCACAACAACTCATGCTGGTCAACATTCCTGTGAAGTTTGGTGACTCTATCCCTAGTGGTTTCAGAGATATGCACAACACTAAGTAAAGTTAGTCTCATTTTAAGTTATCAGGGGCAGTAACTCAAAAGTTAACATGGGGAGACAATTAAAAAATCACAAGAGCAAAACAACTCATGCATGTGAACAATCCTGTGAAGTTTGGTGACTCTAGTCCTACTGGTTTCAGAGATACGCGCGACACAAAGTTTGTATAAATTTAAGTATTCATATAAGGGGCAATAACTCAAGAATTATCAGGGGGAGACAATTCAAAAACCATAGGTGCACAACAACTCATACTGGTGAACATTCCTGTGAAGTTTGGTGACTCAAGTACTAGTGGTTTCAGAGATATGCGCGACACAAAGTTTTTCTAATTTTAAGTCATCAGGGGCAATAACTCTAAAGTTATCAGGGGGAGACAATTCAAAAACCGTAGGTGCACAACAACTCATGCTGGTGAACATTCCTGTGCAGTTTGGTGACTCTAGCTCAACTGGTTTCAGAGATACGCGCGACACAAGTTTGTGTTTCGACAGACAGACAGACAGACAGACGGACGGACAGGCGGACGGACAGACAGACAACTCTGGCAAAAACAATATATCTCCCCATAAATGGGAGAGACATAATTATGGCACTGGGGTAAATATTGCCCCCCCCAGGGGTGCCTTGTTTTCAAAAGAAACATACAGTAAAACTTTGAAAACATTCTTTTCTGAAACTGAAAGGCTCTCAGCTTTCATATTTGGCACAGTGCATCATGTTCAGGTCCTCTACAACCTTTGTATAAATTATGACCCTGGGGTCAAAATTGGCCCCACCCCAGGGGTGGACAGTTATCAATAGAAACAAATAGTGAAATCTTTGAAAATCTTCTTCTCTGAAACTGGGAGTCTCTCAGCTTTCATATTTGGCACATAGCATCATGTTCAGGTCCTCTACAAAAGTTATATAAATTATGGTCCTGGGGTCAAAATTGGCCCCGCCCCTGGGGTGGACAGTTTTCAATAGAAACAAATAGCGAAATTTTGAAAATCTTCTTCACTAAAACTGGAAGGATCTCAGCTTTCATATTAGGCACATAGCATTATGTTCAGGTCGTCTACAAAAGTTATATAAATTATGGCCCTGGGGTCAAAATTGGCGCCGCCCCTGGGGTGGACAGTTTTCAATAGAAACAAATAGTGAAATCTTTGAAAATCTTCTTCTCTAAAACTGGAAGGCTCTCAGCTTTCATATTAGGCACATAGCATCATGTTCAGGTCCTCTACAAAAGATATATAAATTATGGCCCCGGGGTCAAAATTAGTCCCGCCCCAGGGGTGGGCAGTTTTCAATAGAAACAAATAGTGAAATCTTTGAAAACGTTCTTCTCTGAAACTGGAAGGCTCTCAGCTTTCATATTTGGCACAGAGCATCATGTTTACGTCCTCTACAAAAGTTATATAAATTATGGCCCCGGAGTCAAAAATGGCCCTGCCCCAGGGGTGGGCAGTTTTCAATAGCAACAAATAGTGAAATCTTTGAATATCTTCTTCTCTGAAACTGGAAGGTTCTCAGCTTTCATATTTTGCACATAGCATCATGTTAACGTCCTCTAGAAAATTTTTATATAAATTATGCCCAATGGGTCAAAATTGGCCCCACCCCAGGGGTAGCCAGCTTTCAATAGAAACCTATAGTGAAAACCTTGAAAATCTTCTCGTCTGACACTGGAAGGTTCTCAGCTTTCATATTTGGCACATAGCATCACGTTCAGGTCCTCTACAAAAGTTATATAAATTGTGCCGCTTTGATCAAAATTAGCCACGCCCCAGGGCAGGCTAGTTTTCTATAGAAACATATAGTGAAAACTTTGAAAATCTTCTCCTTTGATTGTCTGGTGAGCGCTTCAGGGCCATTCTGGCCCTCTTATTATTAAAAGTATATTCATGAAATTTGTCATCAATGTTACAAAACTAAAATAGTTTGGTAGAATATGTCAAATGATTTCTTTTAACTTTGCTAGTATGGGAATCATCCGCTTAACTTTATATTTTTCTTAACTAAATGTCAAATTTTAGTAGTTTAATATACCACCTGTATCAGTCATAGTCACTTATGTTTACAGCTAACCATGAAATTAATATTAATAATCTCCCTGTTGAGAATTCATGTTTGAAATAATGACATGAATATTTATTAGCTGATTTAGTAATAATGACACATATACACATGATTGTTTGGTATTGGTAAACCAGTAGAGTCTGATCCACTGTAATTCCATATGCAAACATAGCAGATCCTGATTAGATGTATTTGGTTTAGATCAGTTATGTGTCAAAGGTAATTTTCTCCTAAATTTGATGTTGGCAATTACTTTTGACTTTGGTAAAAATAGAGACTTTATATTTGGCATTCTCAAGCATATGCATCTCATAACATTGCATCTTTAAGTGGTACCTGGTCATGGTCAAAGGTTGAGTGTCATTTTCCTGTAACTTTAACTGCAGCCGTAAAATTGGCTTTTCTCTTTGATACAGTAGAGACCAAATACTTAATATTTTACGTGCACATGCATCTCATAAAGCTGGGCGGATTAACCCATGCCCTCATATAAACGCCCTTTCATGTACTGGCAAACCTAGTAGATCGAGATCAGACGTTTATTTAGTTTCTAAAATGGCTAAGTTTCACCTTCCATATTTCATTATAACTGTTTTGGCCATAAATATTCAGTAGTATTCAGGGCTGATATAATCAAGGTCAAAAATATTTCTCCATAAATCTAACTTTGGCTATATTTAGCTTAAACTAGTAGAGATGAAGACTTGGTTGTTGCTGTGTTTCTGCATCCAATGAAGCTGCATCTTTAACCCTTTCTTCGACCATAAATATGCCTTTCTATGCCTATTGCAAACAGTGTAGACCCAGACCTGACCATACTCTGCTCTGTTTGCTTATGGTACAATATAGACATGATTCTGCTGTTTCTTTGTCAAGTTGTTCAGTTGTTCAAAGCTGCATTTAACACCCAAACCAAGTATTTAATTTGATCTATGTTGACCCAATCCTCAGTAATTTCAGTACTTTGATTTCATTTAGCATCTCATCAGAATCCAAACTGTTTAACACCCTCGGGCTTTTATGGCACCAGGTTTGTCATTATGGGTAGAACGCACACCTATGCCATATTTTAACCTCTTATTATTCGCATCGCGTGTTCATAGCATAAATTTATCGGATTTGCCCACATACGCTGGATTTAAACACATACCCGACTTTAGAAAAAAATCGTTTATATCAAATTATTTTACCATGCGTGGTAACCTATATTGGGTTATAATATTTTAAAATTTTTATCTCATCTTTAAGTGTTAAATTAACTCCCATCTACATCATAGTTAATATATCACACTCCTCCAAGTAAAGTGGTTTGCTATGTCTGTTCAGAAACGTGACTTGAGTGTCAGACAGTTCTCATCCTGATGAGATGACGAGTATTGCAACCCGTATTATCTAAAGTCAATCTGTGCTCCCTTTTATCGCCAATGTCGCATAAATGCACCACGACAAATAGTACAGTCCCAGATCTGACGCCACGTTTTCAAGGCGGCGTCTGATCAGGGACTTCACTTTTTGTCTCAATCTCTATTTCTATGTACATGTATGTGCTTTATTCCTTTGAAATTTGCATTTATTTATCTCATTTCCTTATTTCACTGAATGATTTAACAAACTTGGATTGCAGACGACGAATAGAAATTTGGCGCCGAAATGGTTGAAGATGTCCAGGTATCATACATTAATACAGTTTCTAGAATAACTTATGTATTGATCCACCAAACCCTTTGTAGTGACCACTCTTTAGAATCGTCTCTTCGAGACGATTCTAAACAGTGGTAAGAATATAAGGTTTGATGGTGAAATGGCCATTTTAGTGTCTGAGTATGCACCTTTATCTGTTGCTCTGGTGATCACTATATTTGTTTGTTTGTTTGTGTTGATTTACGTCCGTTTCTGCTCACTATGGGCTAATCGGACGCCCCTTATTTTCGACTGCGTTTCTCTGGTTCTTTTAGATGCCTAGTGTAAAGCACTGTTACATCGGACCTCGGTTTATAGTCTCTTCCGAAGGACTTGGTCCGGCGGGGAATCGAACCCGTGACCCCTGGTATTGCAGTCGAGCGCGTTAGCCACACGACCACTTCCGACGGTCACTATATACATGTAAAGAGTTTTGTATACGCTAACATGAAGACCCGATAATTCATGTGTAATAACCTGCTTATAATACATGCATGCATCTAGTTAACCCGTAAATATCTGGAAATCAATGGAGCGAGCAGACACGAGTTGTAATAGCTTTAGCCCGTTTATGCGTGATCAGCAGATGAGTTTTATACTATTATGAAATTTCCATTTCATCTAAAAAAAATGTTTTAATTGTTTTAATTTATTGTCAGGACTAGTCGGTTCATTGTACAACTATATCGAAATAAGTAATTCCTGAAGTGTACTTTTCACCTACATGACATTGTACAATAGTATAAAGTGGTTCCCGATTCCATTCAATCTGTCATTTCTGTGTATATTACATCTGAAAGTCATATGTATCCATACCAGGATTTCCAATTGTAACTCCATATATTGGCAGTTATTTATGTGTAGCAAAGACCTAAACACGTGGTATCATAGGTCTGTGTGTGTAGTCAGCAGATGACATTCTTTTCAAGCGGACGATATTACCTCTTGGTTACAAACCTTAAGCACTGCCCGTTTTCTATTCATTCCGAATGTACCATAATGTCAGTTTTAATTTCAAATGTGTGTGTGAATTATTTGTCGATCATTACCAAGTGAAACTCTGCTACAGTTATGTATGTTCAAATGGACAACAAGCACTGCCAAGGGAAGTACTTCTACCGCCATGTAAGCTCAAATGAACAACGAATACTGCCAAATGAAGTAACCATCATTTAGGCTCAAATGAACAACGACACGTTCTGCCAAGTGAAGTACTTCTCTTCTACAGGTATATAGGTTCAAATTAACAACAAAAACTACCCTGCCAAGAGAAGTACATTACAGTTAAATAAGCCCAAATGAAAATCGAAGCACCTCCAGTCTTCAATAGTCATCAAGGATCAATTAAACAAGACGTACTTCTATTTAGGCAGGCAATACCGTCATCAACTGTCAGTAGGAACAATATCCATTATTAAACACCATATAAAACTAGGAGCAATATTTTATCAAACGCCAATTAAATATCAAAAGTATATCGAGCAATATCAGTATTAAAGATTAACTGTTGCAGGTGTAATACGCTAAATGTTGACATGGGCAATTCCTATATCAAACACCAAATGTTCACAAGAGTAATACCATTATTAAATCAAGGCGCTGAAATCGTTTAAGGACTGGCAGAAAAGTAGCCCCGCCCCTGGCAGTAATGTCTTTTGAGATATCAATATCATTTTAGAAATTTTGGCAGAGGTTTATCAGAGGACTATTTCTGTCAAGAATCATTCAAATCTGACCCCTGGGTATGGAGAAGATTTTTATGGTTTGGTTGCCATAGCAACCATACTTCTTCATGGATCCGGATTATTTCAGCAATTCTGATATAGCTTAATACCAATATCATTTATCTGAAGATTGGTTACATTCTACCACGCGGTTTCAGAAGGACTGACCCCCTTGGAAATATGGGTGATAATTGAGATGATGCTAAGAAATGTTAATATGAAAACAAAAAATATTTTCTATTCAACTGTACATTGCAACATCAGCATGACAACTGCAACACATTTTATGCAACAATTTGCCATGAAATTGCACAGAGAAAGAAGTATGCAGTGTAAACGCTAAAGTTACTGGCCCTTACAGTAGAACCTGTCTTAAGCGACCATTAATGTATTGAATATAGGAGTCTTAAGAAGCAGGTGGTTGCTTAATAATGGGCAAACGTAATACAGAAAGCTCCTATATGAGCTTTCTGCATTACTTTTGACCTGCATTAAGCTACCACCTGCCTTATAGGTCCATAGTTACACCTCGTTTTGATGGTTGCTTAAGACAGGTTCTACTGTACTTATATTTATCTGGAAATATCTGCAACCGAAAGATTTTAAAAACATTATAGCTTTACATGAAAACTGATTTCCGAGTTATACGGACAATACACGTCAGTAATGCAACAGAGCAATACTGAAAACTGGGTCAGCAATGTGCCGTATTTCACATCACAATTGTAAAGCACCACCCTCTAGAAACACGATGTCCAATTCTACTGAAGACAGTATTTGCAAGCCTAGAAATAATAAGACGGCGCTGAAAGACGACACTTAAAGACTATCAATGTGACAAAATATTTCCTCGTTTTGGGTGAGTCTGTCAATTCAAGCGCGTGTAAAAAAAATCTGAAAAGCTTTGATCATCTCAGTCACGTGACCGCTTCAATGCTATAACTTGCTCCTTTTCTCTTACCGTTTTGGAAACGGTTTTCAAATATTTGTGTTTACTTTTCATGTCCAAAATATGTAGGAATGCTTCGGAACACTTTAATAATGATAAGAGCGAGATTTCAAGAGGCACTAGTTTTTAACCGCTTAACTCATCATCAGCATTTGACCGACCTATTATCGCAGGCACACCGAAAGGCAGGGGCGGATCAGCAACTCTGGTTCAAAAAGTAGTTAAGTGGTACTTTGCCAAATGTAAAGTCGTTGTCCGTACCAAAGTCAAAAGCAATAGGCTATACTAAAATTAGGAGAAAATTACCTTTATGAAAATGTTGTGTGTAACGTTTATTCCTTTTTAATCCGAGCGGTATAAATTTTCCTCGAGGTCTTCTTTGACCATTGATTAGATAAACTAAATTATGGGAGAATATCTACAAATAACATTAATTTTCCTTAGGCCTAAAAACTCTTAGGCTTCTCAAATGATTGTACCTGGAACAAATAAGCTTAACTTTGATTAAAAAATGATTGGCACGAGAACTGAATCACAAATAAATCACGGGGTATGTGAAGGATTAACCCTCGGCACGTACACTAAGCTCCAACGAATCCGGCCTCAATGAAGCCGACCTCAATGAAGCCAATGGCCTCAGTGAAGCCAGTGGCCTCAATGAAGCCAAATACACTTATCACCTGTTGAAGCCTTCGGTTAGAGGTATCTGATCTACAACACCTCGGGTCAACAAAGCTAGGCTTTGATGACTCACGGGGCGCTGCAGGCTAATATAATCAACTCTATAGATTCGAGGCTTCAACAGCTTCGGCGTGACAGAGCTAGGAGCCAGTGAAGCCAGGCTTCAATGACCCCCAGAGCCGTCAACTCTACCTATCTACGAACTGATTCGGAGCTCCGACCTCACCGAGCTAGGAGTCAGTGAAGCGAGGCTTCAAAGGCTCCAAGGTCTGCTGTCTAACAAACCACCAGCACATAGAGCAAAACACCGATAAAGCGAGGCTTCATTGGCGCCTTGGTCTGCTTATGTGGTTATTTAATATGCTTTAGAGCTCCTGCTGGCTTCACAAAGCACACTGCTCAATATATACCCAAAGATCTGCGCCAAATTACTGCACTGCCAATTATAAACAACGATCTGCATTCAACCATGTTCGATCCCGTTCTCCTCTCTGACTGAGAATGCAGCGGTTTATATACCGGTGTTAGACGCCATCTGGCGGATTGCATCACCCGCCACCTAACAGAATCCCGAATATCAACGAACTAGGACGGACATTTCCGAGTATCGTTTCTTCTATAAATAACGACATACAGAATGTATTTACAAAGGCTGGTTTATGACTAAAACAGATTGACAGTGCATATAAGGCATATTCTCTTACTAAAACTAATATGTTTGAAATGGGTAACTCGTTAGGAATACAGAGCCAAACTCACTACCCTGGATTTATCGAATACTTCGTGTGTAGTAAGCCAAACATGTTCTACTTTCAAGTTTCAATTTAGAAATGGCGCACCTGATTATAAAAAGAAGGAAGTAACAGTCGAGATATAACACATTTTCTAAATGTGCTTCGTCACAATTGCAATTGACTCGTCATCAAATAGTGGCGAAATGTTCACAGTAAAACCATTTGGAGCAATACTAAGAGGAATTTACCTGAGTTATGGCTATGCATATATTCCATGTTTTGTGCGCGGGATTTCAATAATTATTGCAAAACATGAATGAAGAAATTATACTTATCAATTGCCTGGAAATGTTCAGTCTTCTGGCTAAGTCTTTGAAAGTCGCCCCTAATCGTAACAAGAAGTGCAAAAATCTAAATCCCGACACTCACTTTATAGGGCACCTTTTCTCCATATTTAGAGTTGTGGGCTATTTGTGAAACACAAACTACATGTATAGACCAGTATAAAATCTTGATCTGGAGTCACTTGCCACATTTTCAACACCAAACTATGATGAACTTCGCTGTCAATTTACATTTCTAGTTCCTATACTGTAGTAGTAACTGTGGTCCAAGGCAAACAACAATGTCATTATATATAACTACACGTTAATAGGAACAGTGACCTTATAACAACCAAATGTTAACAGAAACAACTGTTATCAGAAACAGTGTCCTTATAATAACCAAATATGTTAATAGAAACAGTGTTCTTGTAACAACAAAATGTTAACAGAAACAATGCCCTTATAACAACCAAACGTTAACAAGAACACTGTCCTTATATAACAACCAAACGTTAACGGGAACAATGACCTTATAACAACCAACTGTTAACAGAAACAGTGTCCTTATAACAACCAAATGTTAACAGGAACAGTGTATTTATAACAACCGAATGTCAACAGAAAGAGTGTCCTTATAACAACCAAATGGTAACAGAAACAGCGTTCTTATAACAACCAAATGTCAATATGACCAAATTCAACTGATACAATTCCATTGCGAAACACCACAATAATGCTGATGGGAGCAATACCCTTATAAAGCACCGAAGATACAATACCGTTATCAAACACAAAATGGTAATTGGAACACTATACCGTTGTAAAACCATCTATACTAATAGGGGCAATATATCGTTTATCAACAACCAAATGTTATCTGGAACAATACCATTACCAATCACCACAATTTAACGGCAGCAATAATTCAAAACACACTAGGTAAGACGGAGCGAATCAAGACATTATTAAAGTTGCAATACAGGCGCACGCAGTAGCAAACAAGCAAAGACGGGACATACAGGAATAACTATCACGATACTAACGACACATTTTGCACTTGTAAAACGTTTGTGATTTTCATAATTCAGATAAGACTGCTTTTGGCAATATATTACTGACTGAAATTGTCAGCCGACCAGTTAACATCGGAAGGAATAAATAGAAGAACGACCACAGCAATAGTATATTACATGAACTTGTATATTGACTGGGAGATCGGATACTTTGGACAAGTGCTGGAAACCTTCAGGCATTAATGCAATGCAGAAGAACGCCAGAACTAGCTCCGGGTCGCCACTTCTATCTTTATAGTTTGAGACCGACTTCATTGGTTTATTTTATACAGCTATTAGTAGCTGGGTGCATCCATACCAGGACAGGTTTGGAGGTGTTTCAGACCGAGTGTTTGAAGGCAATAATGTAGCTCTTATATGTGAGCAAGGTTAAACCTAAGTCATATTTTGTGGTCTGAAGTCATGGTTTTAGGTTTGGAACCATAAACCATACATTTAAGTTTGGAACCATACACTGAGGTTCCAGGTAGCTTATGCATATTCTTTGAGGGTGTTGTTTTTATACGCCAGTGATTATAATCGCTAAGCACTGTTTGATTCCTTGTGATTCTTCTTATGGCAAGAAGCCATAAATCATTGTTTGTGAGTTTAAACTTAATTCTGTTTGAGGCAGACAGCCAGTTCCAATCATTTTGCATAATCATTGGGTCGCCGCGAACGGCGGCCCTTTATTTTTAGTTTGTTTTGGAAAAGTCTATGGGATGAGAAGTCATTGACTGAGTACAAAGACCAATTGTTGGTGTCTGGAATACAACAAATCAAAAATTATTTTTTGTTCATGAACCTTTTCTCAGTCTTTTAGTTCAACAAGATTATATAATATACAAAAAGCATGTATTAAAGCAATACAAGACAATCGCAAAAGCAATGAAATCAGCGGGAAAACAAAAGTTGCCAGTCCCTTCCACCCAATTATTGGACCATAGACTTTTTACGAGTACCGCTTTATTCCAGCAACAATGTGTGATGCGGGGTATTGCCTTTGGTGTAGATCTATGTTAGTTGACAAAACCAGGGTATTAAAAATAACCCTTATTGTTATTTGTTGTTATCTTTCAAACACATTTAGAAAACAATCATGTACATATACAATGTACGTTATGATGAAAACCTGTCAATATGCAGTATTTCGCACCGGTGCGTTGTAGACACACAGCCAGTCTATGCTGAAATACACTTGGATTACTGATAAATTGATAAATCAGAAAAGGAAATTTACTCGGCCCGTATAGTGTAATTTTATTTTATCTTCATCGGATAAGACAGTCATGAATATCCGTTGGAAGGACAAACACCGGATATGAACCTAAAAAAGGTTAATTGATAATTGCTGAGTTTGATCAGGACGGATCAATATACTTTTGCAAACAGTTTGGACCAAGATAAATAAATTGTGAAAACTGTAGAAAAAACTGAAAGTCTCTAATGAACTAAATTTGCTCACCAGGCTAAAATTTAAACGCCCCGAAATGCAATAAAACAGACGTTTGTTTATGTGTGTAAGAACGTTTCAGAGAAATAACTGTTGAAACAATGTTTAACCATTTACCTGGTGAATATTTAGGAATAATGACACACTTTCACATAGATTAACATTTACATGAGTATTTTTTTTAAAACGTTTTAGATTCATATCCGGTCTTTCTCTCTGTCCTTTATATCCAAGGAAGATAAAACTTCCCGTATCCTTGGGATACAAGTCATTACAGCTATATATTTGGCAGAGAAAATAAAATTTGAAGCTGTTTGCCGTACAAAGATGCTCTTTACGCAATATCGAAACATAATTTCGGCGACATTGATGCTCTGCATCAACCGTTTGTCTTGCTATACCTAATTAGTTGTAGTTCTAAACCCATTTTAGTATTTCATTGTTCTTTAATCATAGGCTAGGTAGCCCCGAGAAAAAATATATGTTCTTGTCCAATTTTGTATTGATATATTGAATCCGCTCGGTACATGTTACAGAAATCCCACCGCTAAATTTCAGTAACGTGCAAACCGAGAAACCCAGCAACAACAAACCCTGTCGGTGCAAAGCTTAAGCTCACATCAAGAGATATTTGTTGCGCTATATATATACCTCCACTTCCCAAGATACAATGATCTGGTCAGCTTCATTTGCATAATTACCAACGTTCTACGAACGTTACAATTGTTTAATGTTTTCTGTTTAAAGGTAAATTTACAAAACTGAATAACCTGTTTCGCCTTGATAGTCGTGCAGCTGAAACTATGTGACATCAAAGACATTGCTTGGCGCTGAAAAACAACATAAGATATCCAGTTTAGAAATATCCACGTAATCCATCACAACATAAAGTGTAAAACTATTTAAACAACGAGAGTGTGGTAATTAAACTTACTGAGACAAGTCCATAACCCATTGCTCTTAGTGCAATCATCTTCAAACAGATAGAAGGCACAAAAGCGCACACACTCAATGTATTTTGGAACGAATTCACAATCCGTGGCGGTGAAGCAGTTTTTTTGTATATTGTATAAATGTCGCCCTTGTTGACAAAACTAGTAGTAAAGATTAAAGCGCAGACTGCCATTTACTACCAGTTTTGTGCCACACAGAAAAGTGATTTCATAGATTTGAAATTGATGGTTTGAAGGGATCTGATGACAGTTCCTAACAATGATATATCAGATGCAATTGGCAAGCACGATCCACTCATAGAAAAACGTAAAATGTGAAGACCTAACCTATTTTGATATTCTGAGTATATGAAGTACAAAAGGTCTATATTGAATGTTTTACTCGGGGACTGTAAAGCAGTGCAGAGTCTAATTCTTTTGTATTATTAACCCTTTACTCGGTGAATATTTGTGCAAGAAATAACGTCTCCATGAATATTGATTAGAGTCATTTTTTAAGTCGCATATGAACACATGATATTTAAACCACGACAGAAACTGTAAAATCAGATCTATGTTATATAATAAGCAAACAGAGCAGACCCTGATCAGATGGATGTCATATATGGGTCTACTCTGCTTGCAAATGCGTAGAAAGGAGTATTCATTTAGGAATAAAGTAACGCATCATCAATCTTGTTTTCCGCCCTTATTAATGGTACTGACATGAATCTTAATAGTTAAGCCTAGACATATTGTATTGCAGATGCAGTGAATCGTAAAAAATTTAATGTGGTGTACCTGCATGGTATACATATATAAATCAAAGTGTTGACTGCACTGAAGGTTTCGGGCCATTATATATCGAGTTTGACTATACAATACGAAAGAGCTTGGTATTGGTACCATGATACATCACAAGACGACCTCTAAGCATCATTTCCTAAACTGAGATGGTTTATATGGAACTGTTTGTTAAAATTCATTCAAACTTCCTGTGACTTACCTACGACCTGAAACGGAACTATTCATGTCACTTCGACAGGTCATATGGACATCATTGCTGTGAACTTTTCTGAAAATTCTGTCAGTGTTTTAGATGTTGTTTAAAGAAAGAAATGACAACACGTAGCACACAGAGCGATTCCAATAGCTGAACTTGCCACTTTGTGCCTCAAGTTAGCTAAAATTGATATGTGAATGTACTAAAGGGTCATTACTCTACTACTATTTGGCAGACTGTGACGTCATATAATGTGTCTCAACAACCTATCCATATATACATGTATAAACCCCGTCTAGTTTAAATGAAATATGAGCAAGCTGTTCCAAGATGTGACTCCTAGTCACATTTCCTATTTAAAATGGATGAAAGTAAGAAAGGGTCATATTACTTACTGGTGGATTGTAACAGTATTTGACGTGCATCAATCACTTATCCATATATACACTACAGCCAAGTTTGGACAAATTATAAATGACATGTGAATCTTAATATCCTACACTTAACAAGATGTTATTGTAACAGAATCGTTACAGACTGTCTTCCAAACGAAACTGAAAACTGGTATTGATGAGCAAAAAATATCTAAATTTCAACCAATCAAATGCCATTACTTGGTTGCCATAGCAACAAACACTTTTCAAACACCAGCCATAAAGTTTGAGATACCCATATTCCTGTACTTACCAATTTTCCGAAATATCTTATATATAAAGTGTGACCCAATCAGAGGACACCACGCCATTACCATGGCAACAAAGTCTTTCAAACCTTGGTTGTGTTTGTGGTTCCCAAATACCCCTAAATGCCAAATTTCAGCAAAATCGAACGATATCTAAATTTCGACCTGAGTTGCCATTCAGTTACCATGGCAGTTACCAATTATTTCAAAATACCTACCTATGAAGTTGACAAACGACTTTTCAGCAACACGAACAATATCTTAATTTATTTAAAAAGATCATAATTTCGACCAATCCGTAACCATTAAGTAAGGCAAACAATACTTTCGAATCACCTACCAATCTAAAGTATCCCATGATAACAATTTTCAGTAAAATCGAATGATATGGCATGTGTGGCGGCCGTAAAACGTCGCCCCGTACTTCATTCTCAATGTTGTTATACCTTCTGATCCTTCGATATCATGAATTTCAGTACTTCTTGTTCTGAAAATTGAATACCGCTTAAGCCGGTGCTAGGGGGCGTGAGCAGTGTTGCCCTTTCAATTACTGCTCATGAACAGACTCAATAAAACCGAGTCTGCAATTTTCTCTTTTTATGTTGCAATTTTTGCTTTCGGGGGATCACCACCCTTCAGAATTTATAATTTCACCAAATAATATCTAAATTTCGACCAGTTACGGCCCACCACTTGGTTGCCATGGTGGGTTTAAAAACATAAAGAGTGGGATGCACATCTGCATGAACAATCAATGTTCATATAAAGGTTCATTACTTACCGAGAAATGTGTCGGACAGGTTCACAGCGGAAAGAAGAAGAATCAGAAGAATTAGAATCGGATGAAAGGAGAAGAAGAAGAATACTAAGAAACGGAGCAAACACAATATGTCCCCACTGGATACTTCAGTCTAATCGCTAGACCGTCATCAACAATACTGTCGAGATAACTGGTCAGAAAGTCCCATTTGACTGTTCTGAGTCCAACAATATGAATCACCCAGAACAAGATATCAAAATGAATGAAAATCATCTGGAATTCTGAATGTCCTTCTTGATACATTTAGGCTTGCAGGGCATTTTTAAGTGATGCCAGCAAAGAACTAGTAAGGCAGCATGCTTGTATGTTAACACAGATTAATGTTGAGAAAAACATAAACACATACTACACACATACATTTGTCGGAAACTATATACAACACAATACCTCTTGAATAAAACATACATAATATGCTTATAGCAAAGATATATACGTTCAGTGTATGTTGTAATTAACTTTGTGTAAAACATACAATAAAATAAATCCATTATATCTCCTTTATAACTACTAACCATCTATATAATTAGAGTAATTATCCTTAAATGCTTACAGCCTGGTACCAAGTCTCCTAAGACTTTACAAACATTATGAACATGGATCATAGAAAACTGAAAAGTCCATTATTAAGGCTTATAAATCTGTGTCACATATCAGGGGGCTAGAATATCATCAAATTCTCCAGAGACATACACTACAGACCAGGCTGGGAATGCTCTCGGAGGAGCTATCTCAACTACGTCTACCCTTAAAAGTTTAATACAACTAGTATATAATCTGAGACCCTGTTTTTTCACTTTGTCACTTAGAGTGAAGATATGACGTGGTGGGTGAGCTGAGCGGTCATTCGGACTGAAAGTAGACTATAATTAGGTGCTTTACTTTTATTTACAAATAATCTCTTGTATCATGAATGGCAGAATAGGGTCCTGTGATGGGAAATATGTAATACATCAGTCATCTTAACCCATTCCCTCCTAGGCTATATTTAGACCCTGAATTAGTCTACCGAAAAGAAGCATTTACTAGAGAAAAGTAAAAAGGTATTGTGTAGTTTTGAAAGCATTGTGATAAATAGAGCGTTTTATAGGTAATACCGGTAAGCATTTTATAATCTGTATTTTATAGCTAAAACCCGTGATTCAACTAAACCCGCACAGCGGTACAACGATGTTCATCTCGTATCGCGGTGCATCGGTGCGCCAGCGTATTGTATTAGCCATAATATATACCATTATAAACATTTGACCTAATAAATATTCATGCTATTAATATTCAACAGGGACAGGGTTAAGCGGTATTCAATTTTTATAACTGAAAGCATTGAAATGTATGACTCCAAAGGACCAGAAATATAATAACACTGAGAATTAAGTACAATGTATAAGGCACCTATTTATTATTGCCACACAACGACGAAACACCTTCTGACATTAAGTACATACATTCGGAGAGTAAGAGATCCTTCGGAAGCAATTTTAAGCAGCAATAAGAAAAGAGAAAATTGCAGACTCAGTTTTTCTCGAACAGCACTACTCAAGTACCTTGCACTGGCTGAAGTGGTATTCAATTTTTATTAATAAAAGAATTGCAATGTATTATCTATCCCAAAGGATCCAAAAATACAACAACGCTGACAATGAAGAAAAGACCACATTCAACATTGATTTAGTCTCATTCTGAATGCATTTATTTAACTTTGATCTCACTGAATGTGTCCATTCAGATAATATCAGAAACTATGGTCCATCCTATTATTCTGTCCATTTCTCTCCGAC
The DNA here is from genome assembly GCA_963576725.1 of Azorinus chamasolen. Lineage (NCBI taxonomy): Eukaryota > Metazoa > Mollusca > Bivalvia > Cardiida > Solecurtidae > Azorinus > Azorinus chamasolen. The sequence goes on along the minus strand of OY755253.1, from coordinate 38,111,264 downwards.
CGATCTGTCCGTCTGTGAACTTTGTTTAAACAAGTAAGTATATTTCGTTCCATTGCCGAGAACTCTTCAGTGGGCTGGTATCCATTGAAGTACGACCCTTTAGGTATTGCTTAGTCCGTACAGCTTGGCCAGCTTTGGTATCTTCTTGTTAGCAAGTGCCTCTAGAACCGACAGTGCATCTGCGAGGAAAGTCACTTGGATGGTATGTTCTGCAGTTGCCTCGATCATTCGTTATGCCTTTGACATATGTCGCTGCCTTATATTTGTTACATCACTTTCCAGTAGCAGCACTAGCTGTCTCCGTAACGCCACGTTGTTGTGTGATAATAATACCAGCGGCATTTGCCCTTTGAAAGCACCGTCAATTTCTTGAGAATGGAATGTGGTTTGGTCGTCTGTGGAACCGAACTGCCTGAATCCAGATTATTGTGTTGCAAGCAAGTCACTTATTTGTCTCCGAGTACGAGGCAATGATTAACAATCCCCTCAATAGTCTTTAGAAGGCTGCTGGTTAAACTAATTAGGCGATAGCTCGTTATTTTTTTCGGGTTCTTAGGTTTCTTCAGGACTGGAATCATGACTCCCTCTATATCTTTGACAGAGTTCCTGATACATATAGTTGTGAGTATAGATATCAAGACGCTTCCACATAGCAATCCTTCCAAGATGCATTTCAATCCATCTGACCATGGCGATTTCGTGGCGTTGAGCTGTTTCAGAGCTGTATTTAGGTCACTGATTGCTAGTTCCTTACTCATATGTCTTGCTGCTCCTCTATCTCTATATGTCTGTCTCTGTCGCTGCTCCCTTCTAGCTCTCCCGCGTTCGTTCAATATTGACAGGAATATTGCTTCCTGGTAGTTGCGAGCAAATGGATTCGCTGCATGTTACCCTGTCAACATTTCACCACTCTACGCAAATAGTTTGCAGTAGTATTTCGGGTCTGCATTGTTCGAGGTAAATGCTGTATTTGCTGATGTATGACTGGCAGTATAGACACTGGATCCAAACTGTGTGTTACTCTAGTTTCATAGTCTGATGGTGAGTTTAGAGAAAATTAGACGAAAGGGCTGGTTTGAAATGTTCTAGTGGATAAATAAAGCCTGTCGCAGGTGGCATTTGTTGAGCATGCAAATAAATTAAAATCATTAATATGGTTTGGTGTATTTATATCTGCAGAGCTACAGATACTAAAATCGTCATTTTCTCTACCAAACCCAATACTGTGACAACTCTTTAGAATCGTCTCCGAGACGATTATGAAAAGTGGTCAAGATATATAGGGTTTGGTGGCGAAATAAAGGAAATATACTTTAAAGTGTTTTAATTTACGCATCAAATTATCTGGACATCTGTATCTGGGAATGAAAACGAGCTTATTGAGCAACGAACTCGCTTATCTGGTACATCCCTTTTCCTATTTTCGTTTTGTAGGTAAAGGTTGACTGGTATTCGTTCCAATTAATAAGATTTACCTCGCTTTAACCGTTTACCTGATAGAGGGCATCGTTTTACGATGATTTTGTAAATAGCAAACAGAGTAGACACACATCTAATCAGGGATTGCTCTGTTTGCTAATGGAATTATATAGATCTGATTCTACTTTGTATGATCTAATTCTACTTTGTATGTCGTGGCCAAACTTGTCTTGTAATAATATGTCATTAACCTTTATCCTGCTACGGGCGGATGAGTGAATACCTATGTAAACAGTTTTGATCCAGATGAGACACCGAGAAACTCGGCGTCTCATCAGGATCTAAACTGTTTGACACCCTGGTTGCATTTTGTTAAACAAACTGATTATAGCTTGAATTTTGAAAGTGTTGTAGGTAAAACTTTATGTAAAAATAGTTTGCTTAGCAGGGGTAAATAACTATCATCATAATTACCATCATGCAAAGAGCTAGACGCTTAGATGAAATTGAAAACAAAAAGTTATTTAGTGTAAATATCAGTTACTTGTAATAATGTAATAATGTTCTTAAAAATCTACTTGTGTGTCTATGTGTTATACTCTAAGTATTTAGAGGATAATAAAAAAAAAACTACTACTACCTCAGTACTACCCAGTCCCTGGTATTGTCCAGTCCATGGCATGTGTGCTATGTAAATATATGCCATTGGCCTTTAAATATGAAATGTATTCCTTCATAATTCATTGGATCATATTAAGCCTGTGTGAAGCCAAACAATATTCCAAAAAACAAATTCAGCCATGAACATTGGGTGACTACTTAATAAGACATGATCATATTCTAACTATTTTGGCGCCAAATTTAAAAGTGTCGTCTGCAATAATAATTAAATATAATTCTAAACTAAATAATAAAGGTATATTAGTAAAACATTTGTTTTTAAAAAAATGTATGCCGGGGCTAAAATAATACAGAAAACAGTGAAGTCCCAGGTCAAATGCCGCCTTTTCAAGGCGGCATCTGACCTAGGACTGCACTGTTTTCAATGGTGCCAACAGGCGAAATTGGCGCCGAAAGAGCTAAAGGATGGTTGTTAAAATAAGACTAATACTTGAAAAAGGTGGTCATTATACATTATGTTTATATTCAGTACATTGATTATATTATATTTGCATGCAATTACGGTTTTATATGATATACGCTATATCAATTCACAGACAGAATTTGGATAATAAATACAGTTGTCAGTTATAAAATTGAATCGAAATATCCGACACCAGGATGGGACAAATGGCGTAGAATCCTAACTGTCAATACGTTTATAGTAGAGAATAGAGAAGAAACATCAATAGTTTTTATTGGAATTGTGTGGTTGAAATGAGGAACATTAAGTCATGTTAACTGAAATGATGATGGGCTTAATTTAGACAGGGGTGTAAACTGATATATTATATATGCGATGTTGGTTTAAAAGCTGTCCAACATAATTTGATCCTACACATACACCCCACATATACATTATAGAAGTTTCTATACACATGGGCATCCCATTTGGACAATTGTGAATAAGAGCATGAAAGATAATGAACAGGAGACAATAGAACAGGGAAATAAATCTTCCACTTGCAAACTAAAATGTTCTAAGAAAATGTGCAAATATTCTAGATGCAATTATTCCTCGTTTTCATTTCTTCAACTCAAATTTAGATTATTTAGTTTCATAAATTAATCATTTCCTCCATAAAAAGCAACCTTTCTACTTTCTCTGTAAAAGTCACTTTTTGAAATCATTATGATAAATAGAGCATTTGCTCCATAGTGAAACCATTGTGATAAATAGAGCATTTGCTCCATAGGAGTAAATGCTCTATTTATCACAATGGCTTCGAAACTGCACAATTCTAACATTTTCCGTTTCTCTAGTAAATGCTCCTTTTCGGTAGATTTATTCAAAGAGATTGGTCTAAAATAGCCTATGAGGGAATGGGTTAAGCACGTTTTGGATTTGCAACGTATTAGAATAGGAACACCAATTACTTTTCACTTGATGGACAAGATGTATATTTATGCATTTTGCAATATGTGTAGACCAAGATCGGACATAGCATGTATGAGATATCTGATCAGGGTATGAACAGTTTACTTACGGAATAACACAGATTACGTCGAGACAAAAAATTCCCGAGCCCATATGCCATTATAAATACTCAGCTTTTTCTTGCATGAATATTCATTAGAGAAAGGGCCGAGGGTACATAGCCCCTGGTAGTGGTATTAACCCCTTACCTGATGTATATTCAATTTATTCATACACGATTCCACTATGGATATTGACTTATTTCTCCTATTAATAATATAAAATAGTTCTTGTATTCAAAATATTAAAAAAGAACTTGGTCGCCATGACAAACAGGCGAAATAAGTTTTGTGACAAATAAGAAAAGCGGTGTATACTCTGGTCAGACAGCTCCAACAGGAGCTGTCTGATCTGGATCTTCTCTGTTTGCAAAGGTAATAAAAAGGGGGTTAGAACGCACGTTGTGATTGAAAGGGGGGTAACTGTAGTATCTTTTTCTCACGAGTTATTTGTCTTACTTCCCTTGTTATAATGCTCTCTATTGATTGTCTGTATTTGCAATCCGTTTAAAAATGCCTAAAACTTACATAAATCAATTGCCTATATGCTGAAAAGAAGTATATCGCCAGAAAAGCAATGTCATAAACGCTGAAGGAGACAACACTTTGATATCGAGGACCCGGTGTCATTCGCTATACATCGATGACTACGGTTTAGTTTGATCACAGGGGCAGTTTTCGATAATGGACAATCTTCATAATAATAATGATTGAACATAACAAATACCATGTTTCGTTCTGGTTTGGGTTGGGTTTTTTTAAAAAAATATATGCGTTTATTGGAGGGAATATCACTTTAACCTTATACTGCATAACTACGCTTTTCTACGCCTTTGCAAACAGAGTAGACACATAGGAGCCGTCTGATCAGGGTCTGCTCTGTTTACCTTAGATATACATGTAGTATCAATTCTGCAGTTTCTACCAGAGCCATTGATATAATTAATATTCATGATATCATTATTTCTTACATGAATATTCATGGAGTACAGGGTTAAACCTTTATCTGATATATCATGGCCATTGTGAATGTGTATCAAGAAATGTATACGAGTATTAACCCTGTACATGTTAGTGGCGAAACCGTGATTATATATTCAAACAGTTTGGATCCAGATGAGACGCCGCATACTGCCACTTTGACTATATTTTTGCAAAGGAAGAAATTTATTTTAAGAATTGAAACCGATGAAAATTGTTGCAGACGAAATTTTATTTAGCATGCAAAGAGTTAAGAAGCTTTATGCCATTACAGACAGTAGAGAATCATAGCTGTAACATATTAAAATTTGATCAGATCTATTTGACTTACAGGAGCTGTCTAGTCTGGATCTACTTTGTTTGCAAATGGAAATGAAGGCGATGTTTACCAATGAACCCTTTCCCTGTTTAATATTCATATTATAATTAATGACATCATTAATATTAATTAGATTAAATTTTAAAATGGTATACGAACACATGATATATTAGACATGATAGCATGTGTAGGATCATAGCTATACATGTATATTATTTCATAAGCAAACAGAGCTGATCCGCATATGCGCCGTCAGATCTTGGTCTACTGTGTTTGCAAATGCGTGAAAACACGTTTATATGAGGGAAAGGGTTATGCGATTAATATGTATTCAAAAACATTTTCCAAAATAAAGGTATTAAAAACTATACAGTAACCCTTTCACCACCAATGTCGCCTTTATGCACCAAGAAAAATAGCGCAGTCCCAGATCCTTTTAAACTTATTGTACCAAATGGTTTAACAAAATTGGATTGCAGACGTCAATTAGAAATTTGGCACCAAAAGAGTTAACTCTATCTGTCGTGGTTCATTTTGGCGACGTTGCCGGTCCAGTATTCAGGTAAATAATAATGACAAAATGAATATTTATTTTATACGCAGAATTTCTATTTTGTAAACTTTTGACGATAACTATAGATTTAGAACTCTATCATGTCATAAGCTAACAGAACAAATTCTGATCAGAGAAGTCCTTCGGTCTGTGTATACTCTGTTTGCAGAAAGTCGAATTTATGGAGTAAAGCCTTAACCCTTTCCGCCATGAATATCAATATAAGAAATCTAATACCATATGAATATTCGTAGACTGGGTCGTTTATAATTACACATGCAACAACAAACTTGTCAAAAACTTCAGAATTAGATAAATATTATTCCATAAACAAACAGAGTAGACCCTGATCAGACAGTTCCTACATGATCTGTCTGGTATGGGTCTACCCTAATTGCAAAGGTTCCAACAGTCTCCTATATGAGGTAAAAGGGTTAGACATTTATTTATCTATTTTAGCCGAAGGCTTCCTATTATTTATACATACCAGTTTGACTGAGTTCGTTGAACTCGCGAGTGTTACTGAAGGTCGCGCCCGCTATCGAGACTAGGGGGTCATACAAAAAGTGTGCCCTGACTCAGTTTAGACTGAACTGTGTTGTTTTTACATGGAAGTTAATGATCGGAGAAGATAAATGATGGGGAACCAGTCTGGTCATTGCTAGGCTGACCTATTTTATATTTTAGGTCGAATTGGAGGGAGTTGACCTTATCAAAAAGGTTTAAAGGTACTAATTATGATTGTTTAAAGTACCCATTATCAGTGATGCAAGCCATTAATTAACAGGAACAGGTTATTGAACCCAAACATGACTATGTAGTAATCCAATGTGATAAGTCCGTAATAATATTGACGAACCAAACTTAACACTTTCGCCGTTGAATATTCATACCAGAAATAATGGCAACATGCATATTTATAAGCTGAAAGTTTAAAGTGACAAATATACACAGAATATTTTTGTATTAGCGGTAACTGTAATACAAGGCCTATAATAATTCCAAAGCCAAACAGAGCAGACCCTGATCAGACGGCTCCTACAGGAGCCGTCTGATCTGGGTCTAATCGGTTTGCAAAGGCGTGAAAAGGGATTTATATAAAGGGGATAGTTAACATGTATCCAACTATCCGTGATCTGACTCGCATTCGCAAACAACTTGAATCCAGATGAGATGCCGAGTAACTCGGCATCTCATCTGGACCCAAGCTGTTTGACACTCGGTCAATAGTTTCTCAAAAGCTTAATCGAATGGGAAATAAACAGCACTGTACCAGACCCAATGGGAGCAGACATTTGTTCACCACGGGGTAATTGTTTAATCCAACAAATGCTTCCCTTCCATCTCTTTGTGTGTGTATATAGGTTCAGTGATCTTATTCTGTGTACATGTAAGTTCACTGGTCTTTATATAATTATACTGCTCGAGTTCTTGTTGGGTTTGTGGGGGGGGGGGGGGGGGGGGGGGGGAGGGTTACAATTCTTGTTGAAGAATTTTGCAACGATTGTATTTTCTGAACGGGGACAACTATATCACAGGAGCAATAGATAAATGTGAATGTTTAAATACTAAAATAGTCATTTCTCCACCTAACCGTATGGTTTGACCACTCTGGAAGGGACGATTCTAACGAGTGGTCACACCATACGATTTAATGGAGAAATAAAGAAGTAATTCTTGAGATGAAAAAAAGTTACGTAACAAGACAATGTCATGATTGTGTTCGAAACGTAAATCAAGTCATTGGTCAATCGTAACTACTCGCCGTATTCCGTCAGATTTCGATAGAAATAGCCGAGGTGTTCCGAGTGGTCATTCGTGTCGATGTTTTGGCGAGTTTCAACTTTCCAATTATACACAATGAAAACTCGATACTACGAAGACTCAAATACGTATAAACGTGAAGTCACACTAATGCAACCATATAATTATTAATAATATAATGAGTAAAAGCAGGCGATTACTTAACCCTTTCGCTGCCAATGCCGGATCTGTGATTACCTATTTAAACAGTTTGGATCCAGATGAGACGCCGAGTAACTCGGCGTCTCATCAGGATCCAAACTGTTTGTTACTGTTACTATCTTTTTGAAACAAAAATGAAGAAAATCAAAAGAATGAAAATGTGTAGCAGACGACAAAGTTAGCAGACGACAGAGTTTGGCAGCGAAAGGCGGTTGCTTAATGTAGGACAACCGTAATGCAAATAGCTAGCCTGGGGATTTCTCCTTTTCCTGAAACCCATTAGTGTCCAGTGACCAGAACATGCAAACAATATAGATCCAGCTCAGAGGACACATGATGGAGCTCTCTGACGATGATCTTCACTGTTTGTAGAAACCATCAATATTAATTCATTCCCTCAGAGACTAATTTAGACCAAACCTCTTTGAATAAATCTACCGAAAAGGAGCATTAACTATAGAAAAGGAAAAAAATAGAATTTTGTAGTTTGAAACCATTGTCATAAATAGAGCATTTGCTCCTATAGGAGCAAATGCTCTATTTATCACAATGGTTTCAAAATGTGATTTTTAACAGAGGCGCCAAAATGCGTCACTAGGAGGGAATGCGTTAAAAATGGGTTTTATCAGCAAATATTCCGGCTGTACCCCTTCACATGAAGACTAGGTGGACCAGCAAACAAAACAGTTGCTGGTATAAGCCAATAATACTGATGGGTTTAGCAAATTGTGTAGATCCTCATCAGAGATCTCCATCATGGTGATTTCATTAACCCATTCCCTGATAGGCTATTTTTAGATCCAACCTCTTTGAATAAATCTACCGAAAAGGGGCATTAACTAGAAAAAAGGTAGTTTTTAGAATTTTGTAATTTGAAACCATTGTGATAAATAGAGCATTTGCTCATATAGGTGCAAATGCTCTATGTATCACAATGGTTTCGGCAGGTGACGTTCCATGGAGGAAAGGGTTAAATAATATGGGAATAAATTGGGGGTTTACCACTGTGACAAATAGTTTGGATCCTGATTAGAAGTCCAGTTATTTTGGATCAATACGTTCTGCATAGGTAATCACAGATGCGACATCGGACAGCGGAAGAGTACAGAAACCCTTACCTCAGCAGACGACAATATTAATTTATTATATGGCGGCCATGACAGATGTGTCCTATTTGACTGTCGTCTGCAGCCAAGTGAAGCAGAAGATGACTGACGTACATAGAATTGATTTCGGAAGTCCCGAGAAGACTTACAGCGTAGCAGTCCTGTTAAACAAGGTCATTCAAAGGTCACCCGATAAAAGGTGTGACTTGATTTGTGTCGATTTCGCTGTGCGGTCAACTCGACATAGTCTTATCAATGGTGGCTGACGGTACATTTATGTGCTTCCGTCCGTCCGCCTAGATATACATCCGTCACATCATTTTTTGCCCGATTCATGACTTTATTTCGCACGGAAAGATTGCACATGTTTCCTAGTTATTAGTGGATGGCGTATCACGTACAATATCAACTTCTCCATCATGGATGGCGTATCACGTACAATATCAACTTCTCCATCATGGATGGCGTATCACGTACAATATCAACTTCTCCATCATGGATGGCGTATCACGTACAATATCAACTTCTCCATCATTTTATGTGTCTCTTTTCATTTCTTGCTGTATATATTTTCTCCTTGGTTTAACTTTCTTAACCCGTCAACCCTTTCACCGCCAATGTCGCAAAAATGCACCACGACAAATAGTGCATTCCAAAATCAGACGCCGCCTTTTTAAGGCGACGTCTGATCAGAGACTTCACTTTTTGTCTCTAGTTCTAGTTCGATATACTTTTTATGTGCTTTATTCCTTTGAAATTTGCAATTATTTATCTTATTTCCTTATTTTACCGAATGATTTAACAAAATTGGATTGCAGATGACAATTAGAAATTTGGCGCCGAAATTTGTTAATTTCAGTGATCCCACAGATGGGACATAGACAAACAGTTTGACCCAGATCAGGAGCCCTTTGATCATGGTCAAGACTTTTTGCTGAACCAATGGGTGTCATTGGTTTAAACTAGTATATTATTTGTTTTGCAAAGGCCTCTCTCCCCCATACAAAAAAAATGGAAGGGTTCCAAAATCCAGTTCATTGTAGAAAATATGGGAGTTAACCGTTTACTCAGTGAATATTAATGTAAGAAATAATACATGATAGATACTAATTATATAACTGTTACAGACGTCTAATAGAACATTGACACAGGAATATCCGACCATTGCAGCAACTGCAGAGTATTATCTATATTATGTCATATATGCAAACAGGGCAGACCCTGATCAGACGGCTCCAACAGGAGCCGCCTGATCTGGGTCTTCTCTGTTTGCAAAGGCATAGAAAGGTGTAAATTGTTAAAGGGTTAAATACTAGCATGTACATTGTATCGTTGTAATATCGCACACTTCTAACCATTTACTATACATAGATACGTCTTTGCAAATAATCTGTACGAGCCGTCAGATCAGTGTCTGTCCTGTTTGCTGTGAAACAATAGAGATCTGATTCTAGGTTCTGGCCAATATCTGCTTTGTTCATATACCTGTATAAAAAGTAAATATTCAGTAATTGTTTCTTATATTAACCCATTCCCTCATATTGACGACTTACGTCTTTTGAGGACTCTGTAAAAGTTACTTTGTGAAACCATTGTGATAAATAGAGCATTTGCTCCTATAGGAGCAAATGCTCTATTTATCACAATGGTTTCAAACTGCAAAATTCTAAAACTTTCCTTTTCTCTATTTAATGCTCCTTTTCGGTAGATTTATTCAGAGATTGTATCTAAAAATAGCCTTTAAGGTTATGGGTTAATATCCTTGGAGTAAAGGGTTAACCTTTAAAATGCGGGACACGCGTGCACTGGTAGTGCAAACAGAGTACACCCTGATCAAGGGGCTCTTGTGGGAGCTATCTTTGTGCACCCTGATCAAGGGGCTCTTGGAGGAGCCACCTGTGTGCACCCTTATCAATGGGTCTCTTGGAGGAGTTCTGTGTGTACCCTGATCAAGGGGCTCTTGGAGGAGCTGTCTGTGCGCACCCTGATCAAGGAGCTCTTGGAGGAGCCATATGTGTGCACCCTGATCAAGGGGCTCTTGGAGGAGCCATATAAGTGTACACCCTAATCAAGGGGCTCTTGGAGGAGCCATCTGTGTGCACCCTGGTCAAGGGGCTCTTGGAGGAACTATCTGTGTACACCCTGATCAGGGGGCTCTTGGAGGATCTATCTGTGTACACCCTGATCAAGGGGCTCTTGGAGGAGCTATCTGTGTGCACCCTGATCAAGGGACTCTTGGAGGAGCCATCTGTGTGCACCCTGATCAAGGGGCTCTTTGAGGAACCATCTGTGTACACCCTGATCAAGGGGCTCTTGGAGGAGCCATATGTGTACACCCTGATCAAGGGGCTCTTGGAGGAGCCATATGTGTACACCCTGATCAAGGGGCTATTGGAGGAGCCATCTGTATGCACCCTGGTCAAGGGGCTCTTGGAGGAGCTGTGTGCACCCTGATCAAGGGGCTCTTGGAGGAGCTATCCGTATGCACCCTGATCAAGAGGCTCTTGGAGGAGCAATATGTGTACACCCTGATCAATGGGCTCTTGGAGGAGCCATCTGTGTACACCCTGACCAATGCGCTCTTGGAGGAGCTATCTGTGTGCACCCTGATCAATGGGCTCTTGGAGGAGCCATCTGTGTACACCCTAATCAATGGGCTCTTGGAGGAGCCATCTGTGCACACCCTGATCAATGGGGCTCTTGGAGGAGCTATCTGTGTACACCCTGATCAAGGGGCTCTTGGAGGAGCTATCTGTGTGCACCCTGATCAATGGGCTCTTGGAGGAGCCATCTGTGTACACCCTGATCAAGGGGCTCTTGGGGGAGCTATCTGTGTGCACCCTGATCAAGGGGCTATTGGAGGAGCCATCTGTGTGCACCTTGATCAAGGGACTCTTGGATGAGCTATCTGTGTGCATCCTGATCAATGGGCTCTTAGAGGAGCTATCTGTGTGCACCCTGATCAGGGGGCTCTTGGAGGAGCCATCTGTGTACACCCTGATCAAGGGGCTCTTGGAGGAGCCATCTGTGTACACCCTGATCAATGAGCTCTTGGAGGAGCTATCTGTATGCACCCTGATCAATGGGCTCTTGGAGGAGCTATCTGTGTGCACCCTGATCAAGGGGCTCTTGGAGGAGCTATCTGTGTACACCCTGATCAAGGGGCTCTTGGAGGAGCCATCTGTGTGCACCCTGATCAGTGGGCTCTTGGAGGAGCTATCTGTGTGCACCCTGATCAATGGGCTCTTGGGGGAGCTGTCTGTGTGCACTCTGATCAAGGGGCTCTTGGAGGAGCTATCTGAGTGCACCCTGATGAAGGGGCTCTTGGAGGAGCCATCTGTGTGCACCCTGATCAAGGGGCTCTTGGTCGAGCTATCTGATCAGGACAATGGATGCGATGTTTGTTATTCAAAATCATCTTAAGTCGTTTACACTAAGTGGACTCTACGAGCGTATTGTCATAGGCAGTCGATAGCGTACAAGAACCATAACTCTGTCATCACCGGTTTTTTATTATCTTAGCTAGAGTTATCTGCTCTAGTGTTCGACATGTTGCCCGGGGACATTTAAATAGTGGTAGACATAATAGACACAGTAAGTATTAAATTAATGAATTATAGCATCTGTAAAGTGCATAAAAGTAAATGACTCGCCTTACGAAGTACTTATTCATGCACCAAATGCTTACATGTTTCATCACCCGTAACTAGTCGTCTTATTGGAGAGATCATCAGTCAGGGTTCGATATGCATATTTATTTCGCAAGAAAATAGCTGAGATATTTCGAGTGACGTTTCAGGGGTTGACGCGTGTGAGTTCATACTCTGATCATCTCTATACAAAATCAAACATTTACGCTTCGCAAACAGTCTAGAATCAGATCAGACGTTTAAAAATTGACGTCTGATCAGTTTCTACATTGTTTGTCACACAAGTCAGTAAAGCAGGCTCTGAATGGTGGAAGGCAGTGCAGAACCTGATCAGATGAAGCGTTTGAAACACTGCGAATGATGTGATCCTTCAGAGGTTACTTCATTTTTTAAAAAATTGGTTTTCGTTTACATTGTAATAGGACTAATGTGCCTATGTGTGTCTCTGTATCTCTGTTTCTGAATGTCTGTCCGTCTGGCTGCCTGTCTGACTGTCTCTGTCTGTCTCAGTGAATATATATGTCTGTCTGTCTGTTTCTCTCTCTCTGACTGTCTGTCTATGTCCCTTATTCTGCCTGTCTCTGTCTGTCTCTGTAGCGTATGACATAATATCGTAGATATGATTATACAATATCTGTCGTGGCTAAAATATTCCTCTGTACATGTGGCATTATAAAAAATTATTAATTAATATTCATGATGTAAGTATTTCTTACATTGATATTCGTGGAATAAAGGGTTAACTTGATAGTTTATGATGTCATTATCCCATTACCTCATAGGCTATTTTTAGATACAACCTCTTTTAATTAATCTATCGAAAAGGAGCATTAATTAGAGAAAAGGAAAAGTTTAGAATTTCATAGTTTGAAACCATTGTGATAAATAGAGCATTTGTTCCTGTATGAGCAAATGCTCTATTTATCACAATGGTTTCACAAAGTGACTTTTACAGAGTCCTCAAAAGTTGTCAATATGAGGGAAATGGTTATTTCTTACACGATTTCCACATTGTAAAGGGTTTAAAACAATATAAAACAAGATCAGAAACAAATAGAACAAACCCTGATCAGACGGCTCCTACTGGAGCTGTCTGATCTGGGTCTACTCTGCTTGCAAAGGCGAGAATATGTGATTATATGAGGGACGATGTTAATAAGCAATACACATGTCCAGATAATAAAATAGAAACTCGAAATTGCATCCAGTAATGTCGTTTTCTGTGAAGTTATGACTGCTTTTTTGTAAAATACTGAGTACAATTGAGACAAAATATATTTAAACGAGCATATGTCAGTTTCTGTTTTGGATTCAGTGATCTCGAGGAAATGCCTTTGTTCTGAGTAGGTTGAAAATTATACCTTATCCATTTTTATATGAAATTGATAACTCGGGTAACGCCCTCGTTGCAAGGCAAGGTCAATTACCCTTTACGTTATGAGCATTTTGTAAGAACTATTGACATTAAAATAGTAATTAGCTGATTTTTGTAGTGGTATTATGACCATGGGGATATCTTACAAAGAAAAACAACTGTAGAATCATATCTATATTATATCATACTGGAACCGTCTGAGCTGGGTCTACCCTGTTTGCAAAAGCGTGAAAATGCGTTTATATGAGGTAAGGATAAACTATTTTCTCGGTCACAGTACGTAGTGATAGGTCTCTCGTGGCCTACATCACAGTGACTTCAGACTGAGGTCGATGTGCCAATAGTTCGGAATACAAGGGTCATCAGAGGTCAAATGAGGTCAGAGTTTGATTAAGGTCTGCATTACAGGGTAAAGCTCTGTGGGACAGGAGATGTCATGGGGTCATACGAGGTCAAACGACGGCCTAACTGCCTAATAAGCAGAATTGTGACCTCTTGGGCAACTCCAATGACGTGTTGGATTTACCACACATTATCGAATATTATATTTCTTGTCAGTTGGGACCTAGTTTTGCCGTTTTCATTCAAAGCGCGACTCGAATACAGTAAAAACCTCTCTACAACGGCCACTTAATTACATCAATTATTTTGTGTTAAAGGCCTGTGGCTGTTTAAAGCCAGGTGAAAGTAAAACAGAACGCTCCTATAGGAGCGTTCTGCTTTACTTTCACTTCGCTTTAAGCAGCCACCTGCCCTTAATACCAACTAATCAACACAATTTAGTGGTCATTTTAGAGAGGTATTTACTGTATATCTCATTTACCAGTATGTGTAATATTGATATACATGTACATATAAATTAGAGGTCCGGATGAGAAGTGTAAATTAAGACATTTTGAAGAATAACTTCTTTATTTCTCCACAAAAGTCTGTGCTGTGACTACTCCTTAAAATCGTATCGAAGAGAAACCAAATCATGTTGTAACCACTCTTTATAATCGTCTCGAAGAGGCGATTCTAAAGAGTGGTCACAACATAGGGTTTGATGGAGAAATGACGATTTTAGTATTTAGTATTTGAGTACTCACCTTTTATCAACTGCTCTGTACACTAGTATAATTAAGAAGCAAACTTCAACCTAAATGCACGGGTCAACATTTAACCCTTATTGGGCCAGGTGTAACATATAGGGCTCAGAGTAGACACCGAGTAACTCGGCACCTCGTCAAGACCAAAGCATTTTGATACTTGGTCGATAATAAACGATAGTAAAGCTATTTGACACTTGGTCGATAGTAAAAAGCACCTGGTCGATTAGTAAAGCTTTTTTGACACTTAGTCGATTAGTAAAGCTTTTTGACACTTAGTCGTTTTAGTAAAGTTGACACTTAGTCGATAGTAAAACTTTTTGACACTTGGTCGATAGTAAAGCTTTTTGACACCTGGTCAATAGTAAAGTTTGAACGAATGGGAAGTAAAGCTCACCACTGTTCGACGTTTATTACAACAGAACATATCTTTATTCAATGTGTACAGCTATGCTTGGTGATATTGCAATTAGACCTCACTTTGCAGGGTCCCATTTGTACGAAACAAATTCTAGAGTGTTTCGTATAACAGGTGGTTATCTGCATAATATTGAAAAATATAACGATGCATGATCGGACCTTTACTCGAAGAATATTCGTAATAAATACATTATAACGCCATGCATATCTGTTAAAATTTAATGAAGTTGTATAATGGAAATACGAACACGTGGTATGTTATGACAGAAACTGTAGAATCAGATCTATATACAGTAAAACCTCTCTATAACGGTCACTTAGTTGTGTTAATTAGTTGGTATTTAGGGCAGGTGGCTGCTTAAAGCAGGGTGAAAGTAAAGCAGAACGCTCCAATAGGAGCGTTCTGTTTTACTTTCACCTTGCGTTAAGCAGCCACCTGCCTTTAACACAAAATAATTGATGTAATTTAGTGGTTGTTATGCAGAGGTTTACTATAATTATATAATTTCATAAGCAAACAGATCAGACGGCTCCCATAGGATCCGTCAGGTTTTAGATCTGCTCTGTTTGCAAAACCATACAAAGGTGTATCTGTGGAGTAAATGATTAACCCTTTCCTTCAATTAAACGCTTTTCCACGCATTTGCAAACATAGTAGATCCTGATCAGACGGCTCCTATAGGAGCCTGATCGGGTCTGTTCTGTTTGCTATTGACATGATATAGATATGATTCTACATTTTTCGTCAAAGCAAAATGTTTCCTTATTGTAAGGAAAATTCGCCAGTGGGGTTCATTTACTGATTTCACCCATTGTTACAAATAGTCAAAGAAACACAACAGAGGGTTTTGTTTACAGATTTCATCCAGTTTTATTTATATAAATATTGTAAAGAAAACTCGCCATGGGGGGGGGTACAATGTTCACCCACTTTCACAAGTATTTTAAAGAAAATTCACATAGGGCTTTGTTTACA
The DNA here is from genome assembly GCA_963576725.1 of Azorinus chamasolen. NCBI lineage: Eukaryota > Metazoa > Mollusca > Bivalvia > Cardiida > Solecurtidae > Azorinus > Azorinus chamasolen. Next base: position 38,095,276 of record OY755253.1, on the reverse strand, counting down.
GATTTCACCCAGTGTAACGATATCACCTTATATTAGCCCTCTATATGCTACAGAAAAAAATACAGTCTACCCAAATGTCATGTACCACGGGTCCAGCTAAGATGCGTAAATTTAAACGTTTTCAATAATAACTCCTTTATTTCTCCACCAGACCCTATACTGTGACCACTGTTTAGCCCTTCGCTTGCTATTCGCGTCAATATACCTACCTGTAAATAGTGAATACCCAGATGAGACAGCTCCTGCAGGAGCTGTCTCATCAGGGTCTGCACTATTTACAAGTTGATTGTGCAACCAGTGCACTCAACAGCAGTGATCGCACAGCGAAATACGTGTACACAGTGAAGATATATGTAATTATACAACAGGACATGGGTAAAGAAGGAGAAATGTATTTTAAAATTCAGCAAGCGATGGGTTAGAATCGTCTCGAAAATGACGAGTTTAGTATTTGGGTACGCACCGTTATCTGTAGCTCTGAATTTATTTGTACCCAAACTTTGATATAGGACGGGTTGGTTCCGATTCGTTCAAGCTTTAGAGAAATCACAGACAGCGTGTTAAACAGCTTGGGTCCAGGTGAGACTGCCTCATCTGGATCCAAACTGTTTGAAATGCCAGTCAGGCTGGGGGTTTACATGAAATTATTAAAAACTAGATAGTTATAAGCACTTATTGTTTAGTGGCTTAAGTGTTTAGTGGTGGCAGAAATATGATACCATAGTATAGAGTCTAGTTACCAATACACTAATTAATGTTTCTTAATGACCAAACCGCTCATCCAAGGGCTCTCTAATCAACGGACACTGCGTGATTTTGTTTGTTTGTTTTTAGTTGTTTGTGGGGTTTTTTTGTTTTAGGAGTTTGCTTGTTTGTTTTGTTCTTTTGAAAAACAAGACCTACTTGATCCATGCGTTGAGTAAACTGATTATGTGGGCAAAAGTCATCAGGACAGCACGTGCGAACACATACAACCTAAGGGCAAATAAAACTTTAATCTTTATCCACTGAAACCATTGCTTCTTTTTCGGGCAAACTATCTGTATAACATCAACTCGTTTAGGATATAGTTAAGACAAATATAGTTCCTGTGTCTCATCTAGGTCCAACATGGAGACCAATGCCATTGCAGATTTACCCATGGCACTTTCAAGGTTAAAGTACGTCCAACCTTTTTGCCGAAATAAAGGGTATGGTCTAATTCCCAAACCACCTCCGTCACAGCACGCACATATTGAGTCACGGAACGGCGATCGAAAACAGGTCTCACGGCTTGTTCAATTTGCATTATAACCAGGTCACTGACCCCAATATCTTGGTGGCGTTTAGCCAACTCACGAAGCCAGTCTTTAAACGAAACCGACGTTGATTGATGACAGAATATTGCCCACTTACAAAAATATCGCGGATATTAATTTTCGGTATTTGTACGTCCTATTCTCCATTACCCTTTCTTCTTCCATTGTTCTACGTTGCTTCTTGGCATTGTTAGCATCTAACGATTTCCTGACTATCCTGATTAGTCTTCTGAAGATTTACATACAAAGAGACAAAGCGAGATGATGATAATCAGGGTTATAAGAAACTCCAGGTAAAATACTGTCTATATATCTCCGCCTTCCGTCATTGTACTCTTTTAGAATCGCCTCTTCGAAATTATTCTAATGAGTACCCACAAGATAAGATGTTGCTGAAAAACGAGATCTGTCACTGTGTAGATACGCCGTACTATACATTTGTAATCAGAGAAGACACAGGCCAGAGAGTTCCTATAGGAGCCGTCTGGTCAGAGTTATTTCTGTTTGCTTATGGAATATCATTCCATAAGCGAACAGCAATAACCCTGACCACACGACTCCTCGTCATTTTTCAGAGCAACAGATGTGTGTCTGTTTTTCAGAGCAACAGCTGTACATACTCATGTACTAAAATTGTCATTTCTCCACCAAAGCCTATGTTGTGACCACACTTCAGAATCGTCTCTTCGAGACGATCGAGACGATTCTGAAAAGTGGTCACAACATAGGGTTAGGTGGAGAAATAAGGAAGTTATTCTCGAAAATGTTTTAATTTGCGCATCTTATCTGCACCTCTGGAATAGTATTATTATTATTATACGTCGCTGTGCTGACAAAACCTCGTATATCCATTTTGGCCGAAAATCGTTTCTTCACGAATTCTGATTTAAATGTAAAATGCCCACATCCTGTCAAAATCTCAGCGCAATCGACCAATGAAAAGTGTCAAAACTCGCCCGTGACTAAACCTCGTATATTTATTGGTCTGAATTTTTCAATATCAAAACCTCGTATAAATTTTATTCTTCAAGCATGCGGAGCAATGACATTAAACATATCAAAACACATGCAGATTAGGTCAGTACATGTATTGTGGTACATAGAGCATAGGTCTGTCCTTTTCTTGGTGTGTCATGGTACATGTACAAAGCTTAGACTCAAGTGAAATGTAAATTGTCGTATATCATGGTCGCCGGATAAAAAATAAACGACGAAATATCGTATATAAGTGGTAAAAGCTCGTATATACATAAGTTGAACAAAACTTGGTACAAAAATATCGTACATTTAAAAATCGTCATACCAAATGATAGAAAAAATAATGTTTTATCAATGATAGAATAAATAAAGTTTCATCAATTAATTTGTGTTTTAATATGATACCAGAATATAGACCTTATTTGTCACATAAAGACGAACTCATTAAAAATCAGTTTTTTGCTTCTCCTGAAAAGTAGTGATTTTCATTATACGAGGTTTTGTCAGCACAGCGACGTATAATAATAGATCTGATTGGTGAGCTTCTGCCATGGTCAAATATACCATTGTTCATGATAGCTAATCAGTATTCATAGTACTAACCCATGTGTGTCCACTGTCCCTTAAAAGGGACGTAGGCAAACAGTGTGGACCCAGATTAGAGGGCTCCTGAGGGAGTCCTCTGATCAGGGTCTGCACTTTTTGCTGAAACAACCGATGTCAATGGTTTGAGTGCGGGACTCACATGTACTATCATTTGCAAACAGTGTAGACTCTGATCAGGGTCTGCACAGTCACTGTTTCTTATTCAAAAAATTCAGTAAGTTTGAAGCATTTCATACTGAATTGACTCTATCGTTAACCCTTTCCTTCATATAAACGTGTTTTCACGCATTTGCAAACAGAGTAGACCCAGATCAGACGGCTCCTATAGGAGCTGTCTGATCAGGGTCTGCTCTGTTTGCTAATGGAATTTGATAAATCTGTTTCTTTAGTTTCCAAATTGGCTATAATGTTCCACCTTCCATAATTTATTATATCTATTTTGTACATTATTATTCAGTAGGTGTTGAAATTTGGTCTAAATATAGAACATGGAAAGGGTTAAAAACCTTTCATACTGAATTGACTCTATAGTTAACACATTCCCTCATATTGACGACTCTGTAAAAGTCATTTTATGAAACCATTATGAAACCATCTCCTACAGGAGCAAATGTTTTATTTATCACAATGGTTTCAAACTACACAATTTTAAAAATTTCCTTTTCTCTAGTTACTGCTCCTTTTCGGTAGATTTATTCAAAAGAGGCTGTATCTAAAAATAGCCTATGAGGTAATGGGTTAACACTGATGGGATATTCCACTCCGAAACTTAAGCGTTGGGGGTATTCGGGTATCTCGCCTTTTATTACCCATTTGCAAACAGAGTAGATTTTTCTGTTGGAGAAATAATGACGTGAAAATTCATAAGATGGATGTTTAGTAAGACACGTGAACATAGCAAATGTTTTTCATGGCGAAATCTGTAGAATCGGGTCTATATTAGCCAATCACCAAACAGAGCAGACCATCATCAGACGGCTCCTACTGGAACTTTCTGAGCTGGGTCTACTCTATTTGTAAAAGGCGTTAGAATGGAGTAACGGGTTCATTTTGTTGCGTAACGGGCAGTGTAAAAGCATCAGCACTATGTGAGTTAAGAATGAAAGTTTCACCGAATCTCGGACCCTTAACAATGAAATCTAGCATATTTTTTAAATATCCAGCTTGATGATTGTGTCGAAAGTCTTCGCCAAACTCTAAATCAGCACTATAAACTCTCCTTGCCGGGGAGATAGCCTTTTGGCGACGTGGAATATTGCGAGGTTAAGCTATTTAATTGATTGAATGAATGAATGAATGAATGAAAAAATGAATAAAATACTTTATTTAACGAGGGTAGCTCAATTAAGCATAATGACTAATCTAACTTGAGGCCCTCAAACAAAAGCATTTCATACAAATTACAAAACAGTAAAACACAGATATATGCGCACACAAGAAATCAATGATCAGAAATAAACTCATTGCTCGCTTTAATTAACCCTTTACGTCATGAATATTCATCGTGGATATTGATTAGATTAATTGTTATAATTGAGCACATGGGAACATAATTTAACTTTTATCCCCTATTCAGGTGCGGATCCAGGATTTCAGATTGGTGGGGGGGCGTATAATTTTTTTTGGAGGTGGGGGCTTATATTTTTATGTTTGATGACATAAATAAATAGTGTGTTTGTAATACATGTTGAAAAAGAGCTTAATTGGGCGAGGGAAATAAAACACTCTTACTAAATCATTGTTTTATTGATTTTTAGTAGATACAACGACCACTAAATTACATCAATTATTTGTGTTGATAGCAGGTGGCTGCTTAAAGCAAGGTGAAAGTAAAACTGAACGCTCTTATTTAGTGGTCGTTATAGAGAGGTTTTACTGTATATATATTTGCATTAGAATGTATCCGGACACTGTTGATATTAGAATGTATCGAGCAACTGTTTGCACTAGAATGTATACAAACACTGTTGGCACTAGAATATATCGAGACACTGTTGGCACTAGCATGTATCCAGACGCTGTTGTCTCCACAATATGTCGAGACATTGTTGGCACTAGAATGTATCCAGACACTGTTGGCACTAGAATATGTCGAGGCACTGTTGGCACTAGAATTTATCGAGACACTGCTGAAACTAGATCTATTTTCTACTAGAAAATATTACGAAAAAATTGTTTTGGCAATTTTAGGGGGAGGGGGCGCGTACGCCGGCTCCGCCCCTCCCCCTCTAAATCCGCGCCTGCTATTATTTAAGAAAGATCACTAAGATGTTACTTTGGAACCCATTCATTTTTCATATTGAGGGGGCAGAGCAAACAAACTATTTGCTGGTATAGTCCATTAATATCGATGTGTCCAGCAAACAGTATAGACCCTCCCTCTGATCAGGGTCTACACTATTTGTCTGTTGTCATTTTAATCCTTTACTACATGAATATTTATGCAAGAAATAATGACATTATTAACATTAATTACATGTTTATTAATTGTTACAATAGTACATGCATACATGGATTTTAGTACAGGGGCCATCTGATCTATGTCTACTCTGGTGTAGAAAGGCGTAAATGGAGTAGAGGGTTAAATGTACACTGGGCACAAATGGGCTAATTAGGTAGCGAGCTATGGGTTAATGAGATCTATCAAGCAGAAATTATTATACATAAACAAGTCGTTGAACCCGCGACATGTATATATGTATACTATACTATAATGTCCGCAAGATATACCGAGTGTAAGCAGGGGAAACATACTTGCCCATTTATTACCATATTACAGTAAAACCTCTCTATAACGGCCACTAAATTTCATCAAGTATTTTGTATTGCTTAAAGCAAGGTGAAAGTAAAACAGAACGCTCCTATAGGAGCGTCCTGTTTTACTTTCGCATTGCTTTAAGCAGCCACCTGCCCTTTTATTTCGGAACCAATCAATTTACAAGTTGAAGTACACACAAACACAACTATTTACTGGTATAAGACATTGAAATCGACTTGTTTAGCATACAGTGCTGACCCTGATCAGAGGGCTCTTTTAAAGAGTAAGATGTCTTCTCATCAGGATCAAAACTGTTTGACATTCTGTCAAAAGTTTCTCTTAACCCATTCCCTCACATTGACGCCTTTTGGCGCCTCTATGAATGTCGCCTTTTGAAAACAGTGTGATAAATAAAGCATTTGCTCCACAATACAACACAATATTTATCAAAATTACTCAATTCTAAAATTCTCCTTTTCTATCGTTAATGCTCCTTTTTGGTAGAGTAACTCAAAGTGGTTGGATCTAAAATAGCCTATCAGGGAATGGGTTAAGCTTGATCGAATCGGTCAAAAGTGGTCAAAATTGCACCAGATCCAAAGTTGGGCAGACATGATGTATTCCCAGCAGGCTGACTGCTTGGTTAGTTTCAAGCTTGTGCCAGAACTTCTTGTAGAATATCCTTGAATTAACAACTAGTTTTGGACACCCGCTCTCCCCTCTCTCACTGGACTTGTAAAGCTGAATACCATTTTAATAACTTTAAATCAGACTAACATAGTACATGTAGTAAATAGTGTATACCCTAACCAAGCTGTTCTTTCAGGACCATTTTGGTCTAGGTCTGCACTATTTACGTGTGTTTGTCCAGATACTTAGGATAATTATCCAATGGGAAAAAGTCTCGTCTAAATCCGATTAAACCGATCCCTGGTGTGGCCTCGGTTGGCAGGTTCCTGTGGGACCGTTTGATCAGGGTCAGTACAGTTTACTTGACAAAATAACTATTGCAGAAATCACATTCAAATGAAAATGAGATTGGTTCATAATATTTATATAGACCAACTCACTTTAAAACTTCTAAGAAAATAAAGGTTTTAATGTCTTCAAAAGAGATATTATTGCTTAAACGCAAAACGAAAACAATGATTCCAGGAAGACAAGAAGCGAATGAGAAACAGAGAATAGTTTACTAACACTTACGTATGCGAAGAATGAGGTTAACATCAAACCCTTTACTCCATGAAAATTCATGTAAGAAACAGTGACGTCATGAATATTAATTAGTTTAATTGTTATAATGACACATTAACACGTGGGTAATTGACAATGGCAGTTGCTTGATGTATTCTATTGCCAACAGTGCCTCAAAATATTCTAATGTCAACAGTGTCTCGAAACATTCTTATGTCAGCAGTGCCTCCATTGTTCTATGTCAACAGTGTCCCGATACCATCTGATGTCAGCAGTGTCTCCACACATACAATCGAACGCCATCAGTATCTCGATGTATTCTAGTTTTAACAGTGCCTCGAAACATTCTTTTATCAACAAAAGCTCGATACATTCGAATGATAACAGTGCCTTGACACATTATAATATCTCAACAGTAACTCCATATACATTCTAGTGTCTGCAGTGTTTTCATACTTTCTAAATTTAGCAGTACCTTGATACCTTCTGGTGTCAGCAGTGGATCAATACATTCTAGTGTCAACAGTTGATCGATACATTCTAGTCCTAACAGTGCATCTATACATTCAAGTCAACAATGCCTCGATATCTTCTTGTGTCAACAGTGCCTCGATATATTCAAATGTCACTAGTGGATTCGTTATAATGTCAACAGTGATTCGATGTATTCTAGTGTCAACATTACCTCGATGCATTCTAATGTCAATAGTGTAATGTCAACAGTCTCAGTGCATTCTAATGTCAACAGTGTTTCGATGTATTCTAATCCCAAACAGTGTCTCTCGATGCATTATAATGTCAACAGTGCCTTGTTACGTTCTAATTTCAATATTGACTTACATTCTAGTGCCAACAGTGCCTCGATTTATCATAATTTCAGTAGTCCTCGATTTATTATAATGACATCAGTGTCCTAGATACATACCAGTGTCAACATTGTCTCGATGCATTCTAATGGTATCATTGTCTCGATGCATTCTAATATAAACAGTGTATCCAGGTGTAGAATTAGTGATATCTGTACATAGCATGTGCTAGGTCTATATCTATATGTAAATATATTTGCATCATACAAAAAACTACCAACTGCGAGGTACTGTTGACACTAGAATGTATCCAGACACTGTTGACATTAGAACACATTGAGAAACTGATGACATTAGAATGTATCGAGGCACTATCGGCACTAGAATACCGGTATTTCCAGACACTGCTGGCACTAGAATGTATCCAGACACTGTTGTCATTAGAATATATTGAGACAATGTTGGCACTAGAATGCATCGAGGCACTGTTGACTTTAGAATGCATCGAGACACTCTGGACACTAGAATGTATCGAGACACTGTTGGTATTAGAATATATCGAGAGACTGTTGGCACTAGAATGTATCGAGACACTGTTGGCACTAGAATATATTGAGACACTGTAGACACTACAAGAATGTATTGAGACATTGCTGGTACTAATTATATCGAGACTGTTGACAATATAATGTATCGAAACACTGTTGACATTAAAATGTATTGCGACAGTTGACACTAGAATGTTTCGAGGCACTGTTGACACTAGAATGTATAGAAACACTGTTACCATTATAATGTATTGAGACACCGTTGACACTAGAATGGATCAAGACACTGTTGACATTAGAATATATCGAAGCACTGTTGGCAATTGAATGTATCTAGACACTGTTGACAATATAATATATCGAAACACTGTTGACATTATAATGTATTGAGACACCGTTGATACTAGAATGTAACAAAATACTGTTGACATTAGAACATATCGAGGCACTGTTTGGCAATTGAATGTATACAGACTCTTTTGACAATAGAATATATCGAGACACTGTTGGCACTATAGTGTATCGAAACACTGTTAACATTAGAATGTATAAAATACACTGTTTGGCACTAGAATATATTGGCACTGGAATGTATCCAGATACTGTTGACATTAGAATGTATCGATACACTGTTGGCTGTTGAATGTATCCAGACACTGTTGGCATTAGCATATATCGAGACACTGTTGGCACTAGAATGTATCCAGATACTGTTGACAGTAGAATGTATCCAGACACTGTATCAATGCATCGAGACATTGTTGACATTAGACACAGTGTAGACACGATTGACAATGGAATATATCGAAAGTACAAAAATGAGTCATGCAGGAAACACCACATACAGAACAAACAGCCACCCGAACAGCAACACAAGGAACAGCAAATGTACATAACTATAAAAGCATCAAGAGACGCACAAAGACAAAACAAACATACAATAGAGGGAAGATGGGAGTACCGCCTTGGAACGGTCAGTGAATAAAGTCACTGGGGTTAAACCGGTTTTTGGGCGCCCAGCCTCACACTTATTCCATCCCCACCCTAAAAGACAAACAGTATAAATAAACGTATCCCCTCTCCGACTAATCTACAACAACCTGCGATGGCAAATACAGTGGTAAAGTGCGCGTATAACGAAAACATTTATGTGAACAAACTGTATCCACCTATCGCTAGTGTACGCAATGATTGAGCTGCAAACAGAGTAACTGTAGAAAAGTAATAAAGGGTACGACAAAAACGAAATAGTACAGATATCCGACGTTCTCCTTCCGTTTCTGGATTTAAGAGGTCGCCTTCATTTAAGAAATGAATGACGTGCTCCCGGTGTTCATGAGGTTATACAACCCATAGCTTTACGAGCAAAGTTAGTGAAGCCCGAAGGGCTTCACGTGAATCTTTGCTCGTAAAGCTATGCGTTGCATAACCTATGAACACCGGGAGCACGTCATTTATTTCTTATATTTATATTCCATTGTATTTCTTATATTTCAACGGATTTTTTTTAAATGAACGTTCATGGGAAAATGCAACTTTCTTTTTAGAATAAGGTTATATAAGGACGTTGCAGGGCGAATGTAAATATAGAATAATAAACCTTTCTTGTCGGCGTACATGCAGAGAGGCCAGCGTGATTGCTTCTTTTTAACTGTAAAAGGGTTGACAACCAAACATGCAGTATGTTGTAGTACTATAGGATCATATCCCTTTTAATGATTTTTTAACGTATTTGAAAGTGAGAAAATGGGTATCTCCAATGATTTTACGAAATTTGTAAATCACATCACCATAAAAATCAGGATGTGAAATACCGTGTCGCAGAAGCGCCATGAGATTACATTGGTACTTGCCAATAAGTGAGAGATTTCGGTAGTAAAATTTAGAGAAAGTTTTTCTTAGTTTATGGTATCTATATCCTTACTTAAGCAGCTATTCACTACTGTTAAAATCGTCAACAGATGAACAAGCTCTAGTAAAACGAATAAGTTGAGATATATATACCCGGTAAGATGGGACACGGGGAACATCTCCGCCAAGATGAGAGAAATTTACAAAACTAAAATCAAAATCATTTCTTTTGTCATATATTTTAGAAGAAATCATTCCATTATCAATTGTAAGGTCTAGACCAAGAAACGCTGCATAATTGTCGGACGGGTTAGCTTTATTCAATTTGAGTTCTTTAGGATAAATTGCAGGAACAAGAGCATCAAAGAAAGGGTTATCTAAATTATGAAAGGAGGTCATCCCCCGAGAGCAAAAATTGCAACACAAAAAGAGAAAATTGCAGACTCGGTTTTATTGAGTCTGTTCATGAACAGTAATTGAAAGTGCAACACTGCTCACGCCCCTAGCACCGACTTAAGCGGTATTCAATTTTCAGAACAAGAAGTACTGAACGGCTTAAGCGGTATTCAATTTTCAGAACAAGAAGTACTGAAATTCATGATCTCGAAGGATCAGAAGGTATAACAACACTGAGAATGAAGTATGGGGCGACGTTTTTCGGCCGCCACACAAGTGCTTAACACCTGCTGTTGTGAAGATTATAAATTCTGAAAGGAAGTGATCCCCTCCGAGAGCAAAAATTGCAACACAAAAAGAGAAAGTTGCAGACTCGGTTTTATTGAGTCTGTTCATGAACAGTTATTGAAAGTGCAACACTGCTCACGCCCCCTAGCACCGGCTTAACCGGTATTCAATTTTCAGAACAAGAAGTACTGAACTTCATGATCTCGAAGGAGCAGAAGGTATAACAACACTGAGAATGAAGTACGGGGCGACGTTTTACGGCCGGCACACAAGCACTTAACACCTGCTGTTGTGAAGATTATAAATTCTGAAAGGAGGTGATCCCCCGAGAGCAAAAATTGCAACACAAAAAGAGAAAATTGCAGACTCGGTTTTATTGAGTCTGTTCATGAACAGTAATTGAAAGTGCAACACTGCTCATGCCCCCTAGCACCGGCTTAAACGGTATTCACTTTTCAGAACAAGAAGAATTGAAATTCATGATCTCGAAGGATCAGAAGGTATAACAATACTGAGAATGTTAAAAATATCATCCAAATATCGAGCACTGTTGACATTAGAATGCATAAAGACACTGTTCATTCCATAATGTATCGAGCCACAGTTGTCACTAGAATGTATCGAGACACTGTTGGCACTAGAATGTATCCAGACACGGTTGACATTAACATGTATCGAGGCACTGTTGATACTAGAATCTATAGAGGCACTGTTGACACTAGAATGTATCGAGACAGTGTTGATATTAGAATCTATCAAGACTCTGCTGAGACACTACACAGAGAAGACCCTGATCAGACGGCTTCTACATTAGTCGTTTGATCTTGGTATGTACTCAGTTTGCAAAGGCATTAAGAGGTGTATATATGGGGTAAAGGGTAACAGCTGAAAACAATTTCTTTCGTACAAAGGGTTAACCCGGCCTTTTCTTCATTTACATGTTTTTCATGCCTTTGTAAACAGAGTAGACCCAGACTAGGCGACTCCTGTAGGAGCCATCTGGTCAGGGTCTGCTCCGTTTTCCTGTGAAATAATTTAGAATATAATATGTTTGCCGGTGAAGTAGTTTGGATTTGATATCATAATTTAGATATGATTCTACAGTTTCTGCAATGGTTAAATATTCCATTGGTCATAACGTCATTATAAAAGTTCAGCTAATTAATATTCATGATGTCAATATTTTTACTAAATGTTCGTAAGGGAAAGACTAAAGATGAGTCTATGTTTAAGTTTCACAATTTTGTTATTCACTGGATCCACATTATTTTATTACATTACAGTACACAATGCGGAATGTTTACATGTGTGATTTTCACGATGAAGTAGATTTTATACATGATTGACAAAATAACGCTCGTGCGCACTTTCGCGCCATTATGATGGAAAGAAAAATGTGCAATGAACTGTTCATTTGCCGAATGCCCGAATAGCCTAATTGTAAGAAATGAAGCGTTAGAATGGCGGAGCAGATATTTGATTATGGTGAGTAAAGATATCCATCACTATAGGAATAGATGATTTACCCCACCCACAATATGAGAACAGTTAGTTACTCATTTCATTGGCTGAGTGTTCTCATTCAGAACGTCACATTGGGACTTTTAACCCTTTACTCCATGAATATCCATGAGATCATGTGTAATATGCCATCATAAAAAATCAGCTAGTACATATTCATGATGCCATTTATTATTCCTTACATGAATATTAAACAAGAAAGGGGTTTGCATTTGCAGACAGTGTGACCCAGGTCAGATGGCTCCGATCAGGGTCTGCTTTGTTTTCTAATGGAATTTTGGTAGTTGTAGGTAGATCTATTTGTTAGTTCCTAAAATGTTCCATCTTCCATATTTGGTTATAACTATTTTGTCCATGAATATTCAGTAGGTATTGACTGGCCGCGTGGCTCAGTGGTAGAGCGTCCGCCTGCTGTATGGAAGGTTGTGGGTTCGATCCAGGGCCTCCGCTGGCGGTCGCCAAAATCGCCAATGGCGAAAATATTCATAATCTGGCGATAAAAAATTAAATCTGGCGAATGTAGTGGCGAAAGACAATTTTGCAAATTATACCGAGAAATACAGACCCAATTTAGCTCTCTCAGTCAATTATCACAGCTTCTTCTGTTTGTGTGCAAAGCGTGTCGGTTGTTTACACAAGAATTTTACCTGGGGATTCCCCATGCAGACACCGGATATCATGCGTGAAAGATGTGATTCTAGCTGGTTCCCAATTTGTGTCCTACTATTTTGTTACATGTACATACATGTGATAACTACCGGATTGTGCGGGAGACTACCGGATTTGAGCCCAACTCCCGCAAGTCCCGGCCGGGAGACGAAATCTCCCGATTTCTGAATAAAAATGATTTTTATTTTTTCCCACTCCATTTTCTATCATTTTTTGACATAAGCGCTTGCCAGACGCCTCAAAGAACCAGTGTTGTTGACTTATTTACTATCCTGTTTATCATGGCAGGCACAGCGCCATGTCCCTTTTGTAGTACGTCGCCATGCTGCCCCTTATCAAAGACCACCGCAGCATGCCCTAAATACCATGCTGAGTAATTGTGACCACCAGTAAAAGGGATTAAATGGTCAGCATGGTGTGTTATTTACCTTGGCATGTGTGTATTCCGTAACAGAAACAATCGTGTATGAATATGGCTCTGGTGTATTACACAGTCGTCATTACATGTATGCTTTTTTCTTCACGGTCAGATTCTACTAAATTTCTGTTGAAGAAAATCTTATTTTCTCAAATTCTGAGACTAAACATCTAAATAGTTACTTTATTAAATTAATTTAGGTTATAAGTTTATTTATAAATGTCCACATAACATAGCTGTAATCAAAATGTGCTTTTATCAGAAAAAATGGAACTCGAAATTGGTTGCCTCAAACCACGGATTTTTCGAGCGGTGAAATGTGTCATTTCATAGAGGCAAACACAAACATTGTTTTCCACAGACATTTGGTAATATATTCAAATAAAATTGTGTATGTATTTAGTATAGCATATAAGGCTGTCAAATACACAAAAAATGAGAAGATTGGAAGCATTTTTCTAACAGAAAATGAAACTACAAAATGCAAAGACAGTGTACTAGTGTTTGGATAGTACCATATTTCGGACAGAAAGTGACAAATATATTGTGTTTATTTCAGAATATAAATTTCTGGATATATTGCATTACAAAAATAAATGAAAAAAATAAAAACAATAATGTCAATAAATTATAATAATATTATATAAGAATGAGAATAACATAAATACTGATAGTAAAAATAATAATAATAAACACAAGTCTATCCATTGGCCAGTAAAAAGAATAACTATTAAATAATAAACACAAGTCTATCCATTGGCCAGAATGGAATAGAAAGAAATAGTAATTAGAAGAGAGTATATGGTAATATATACTAGCATACAAAAGATATAATAGAAAGGAATAGTAATTAGAATAGATTATTATTTATATGGGCACAGAATAGATAATATAATGGAATGAAACACAAAGGAACTAGAATAGACAAGAGGATTGGATGGAATGGATTAGAAAGGAATGGGAAATATAGTAGATGTGGATGGATGTAGAACAGAGAATAGTACAGACTATAATAAGGAATAGGATATAAATAGAATTAATACAAACTAAATTACACAGTTGTAATGTGCTAGATAGGCAAAAAAGTTCCAATGCCCTAGTAAATAAGATAGTTTGTTGCGCATAAAAGTGCCTTTATCATACCTCCCTTTCAACCAGGGGTAAAGGGGGAGGGAGTGTTCTTTTAATATTTGCCCATTCAGAGACATATAAATATAGGTCTCTGACCTATTAGTATACCAACAAATAACTCCAAAATTTTCCATCCGCATAAATCTCCCTCTTTGACACCCAATCTCCCTCATTTGAAAAGCTAATCTCCCTCTTTGCCTCGAAAAATTTATCACATGTATGCATGTAAGCAAACAGATTATGCGGGAAACCACCTGTACGAAATTATTAAGCGGAATACGCCTGGAATTTAGACGGATTACGCCCTGAAAATGGCAAAATATCAGATTTTCCTGCTATCACTACACGGACACGGAATTTTGCTAAAAGCCGCCTAAGAAAATCTGAATTCCCGCCTTAATTTTAGCAGGAAATGATAACAATTTAGACGGAAACTATAAGCCAGATTTTTTTCGGTGTAGTAAGGCGGAAAAATAAACTTTACTTTTCAAACTAGCAGGAAAAAATGACATTGAACTATTCTTGAGATTTTCTTAGACGGAATTTCGACTTAGTCTATTTTACTAGATGGAGTTTTTGTCTTTGTTAATTTTGCTAGGTGGAATTTCAGACTTAGCATTTTAGCAAAGGTTTATTAGACAGACTTTAGTCCTTTTATAGTCAAATATGTGGATCTTACATTTTAACCCGGCAGTTTAGAAATAAACAATAAACAAACTTTTTCTGACAAAAGTAGTCTTTGATCAAATAAAGCATCTCTGACATTTAAGGTGACTATTGTCTGGATCTAATTACTTTCAATGCCCCAAAAGACCTTTTTTTGTATTAAGGGCCATGACATGGCTTTCATGTTACTTTTTATGGTAATTTGGCAACCATAAAAAGTAACCCACTTCAAATGGTGTACCCATTCAGGAGTATATCGACAAACAGTTAAGATCCAGATCAGAACCACAAAAAGTGGGACCTGATCTGAGGTACAAAATGTTTAATGTCTAGGCACCATTCCTTCAAAAATCAGACCAATAGTTAAAAGTATCTCTTGATTTTTGATGCAGTTGATAATTTCAGATGACAAAAAATACCCAGAATGCAATAGGTGAATTGATTCTTACTGAATGCAATAGTAATATAAGCCAATGAGTATTAATTAATACTGGTACTGTAGTTATGTATCAAACTGTACAGATCAAGAACTGTTAGCCACATCACAGACGTGGTGGCTGAGCTGGATCTGTAAAGTTTGAAGTCTCACTAAGCATTAACCCTTTCCTCAATAAATCGGCCTTTCTGTGCCTTTGCAAACGGAGAAAAGAGTAGACCCAGATCAGATGGCTCCTAGAAGAGCCGTCTGATCAGGGCCTGCTCTTTTTACTTATGATATAATATAGAATTATAGATATGATTCTACAGTTTCTGCCATGGCATAAAGTTTCTGTGTTAATATGCCATTTTGAAAATTAATGCAATTAACTGTTCATGGTGCCAATAAAACCTGTCATTAAATTCTACCTGTATATTCATGGAGTAAAGGGTTAATATCTTGTGCTTATTGATCACTTCTTAGTTCCAAACCAAAGACTGACAAGGATCATATTTTCTTTCTTCATTCTTTGCTAATATGGAAGATGGCATTAATAACTAAGAGCAATGGTCAAACTGAAACTTTACTACTTTTGAACACTGCAGCACCATCTGTATTAAACAATTTAAAGTTAAAATACAAATTTGTTGGTTTGCTTAGATGCCCTCCATTTTGAAAGTGTGATTGGTAAAGTTCTCCATCATAAATATCTGCATAACTGCCAAGGGGTACTTGTCGCTGGAACCGATGTTGTAGTTTTTATGCCCCCATAGACGATAGTCGGGGGGCATATTGTTTTTGCCCTGTCTGTCTGTTTGTCTGTTTGTTTGTCAGCAACTTTAACATTGGTCATAACTTTTGAGCCAGTATAGATAGAGACTTGATATTTGGCATACATATGTATCTCATGAAGTCGCACATTTTGAGGGGTGACGTGTCAAGGTCAAGGTCATCCTTCAAGGTCAGAGGTCAAATATATGGGTCAAATCGCCGACTTTAACATTGGCCATAACTTTTGGACCAGTAGAGATAGAGACTTGATATTTGGCATGCTTGTGTATCTCATGAGGCTGCACATTTTGAGGGGTGACATGTCAAGGTCAAGGTCAGAGGTCAAGGTCAGAGGTCAAATATATGAGGGGGCATAGTGTTTCACAAACACATCTTGTTTTTATAGAAACTGTCTTGTCGAAAAAAAGTATGATCTTTTAACAGAACTTCAATGAAGTAACTAGCACTGTCAAATGGCATGCCACAGGTGCCATGGGACAATGTTTTACTGTTTGATCTTTTACTGCATTATGGCAGTGAAGGCAGTAATAGCCAGGAAAACGATGTTTTTTTAATTTTTTGAAAACAAAAAAATGTTTTAAACTCATGTAGTGTGCTGCACAATATATGTCCACTTGAAAGAACAAATGACAATATTCAAAAGCTGCTGCGCTGCATCACCAATAAGGTTGTACATTGTTGTAAAAAGAGCCAACAGCAACACAAAAGAGCCAATGGTAACAGAACTGCTTCATTGTCTTCTGCAGAGTCATTTTCGTTATCAGATATAGTTGACGAAGTAGAGGTCAGCTCTACAACATTTTCATCTTGACATCTGAGTCCAGCATACAGTCATCCGGAATGTCTCGGTCAGTACTCTTATTCATGTATATAGAAAATGTTCTAAATCCTGACTGACATCTCCTGGGATGGAATCCGTTGGTTCACTTGTGTGAAAGGAACAGCCATCTTGTCTAGTTTTCTCCCCAACTGCCTGCAGTCTATCATCCTGGAAAGATTAACAAATTCATCAAAGAATCCTAGCCATATTTACATGTAAATGACCACTGCCATTATACTTTGAGATTTTCAAACACAATACATTTGATACATTCAAACAACGTCAACTCAGATCAGTTGTGCATGCACACCTTAGGTTATGCATTAACACCAACTGTGATTAGTTTGCTTGAATGTAAAGTGTCAAATGTGTAGATCTTGTATAGTGCCGTACTTTTTTTTAAAGGCAGCTGATCTGGATCTATATTTGAAAAGTACCATAAATTAACTAAATCATTTCATCTCAAAACTTAATTCAAAGCCCCATTACCCAGAATTGTAGTTAATTGCATCAGTAAACCATTTTTGGCCAGACAAAGAAAATGTGAAACATTATAGGCCTTTAGCATGACCCTA